>CM058044.1:5669064-6049464 GCA_030169165.1 Centaurea solstitialis | reverse complement strand
AACTAAACAATATTCTTTATGCTCCTAACCTCATCAAAAACCTCATCTCTGTCCGTCGCCTAACGACCGATAATTTACTTTCAATTGAATTTGACCCGTTTGGTTTTCTTGTAAAGGATCTCAAGACCAAGGAACCTATCCTACGATGCAATAGCTCAAGAGATCTCTACCCTCTGACCACCAACTTCATCAAGCCTCCCTCCAAACCTATTGCTTTAGCTGCTGTTACTCAAGACCGTTGGCATCAACGCCTTGGGCACCCGGGCAAATCTTTATTGCATTCGTTAAAGTCTAGTTTTTTTTATTGATTTTAGTAAACCGAACAATACACTTTGTCAATATCATGTGTTTTTGGAAAAAGTGTTAAACTTCCGTTTTATGATTCTATGAATAAAACTCATTTACCTTTTGACATCATTCACAGTGATTTGTGGACCTCCCCGGTTTTAAGCACCGGCGGTCACCGCTATTATATATTGTTTCTTGATGATTTAACGGATTTTCTATGGACTTATCCCCTAACCAATAAATCTCAAGTTTACAATACCTTTACCAACTTCCATAACCATATTCACACACAGTTTAAACGAAAGATTAAACAGTTCCAATGTGACAATGGCACCGAATACACCAACAATAATTTTAAACAGTTTTGTCACATCAATGGAATGCATTTTCGTTTCTCCTGTCCCCACACCTCCTCCCAGAATGACAAAGCCGAGAGAAAAATACGAACCATCAATAACATGATTCGTACCCTTTTATCTCAAGCCTCTTTACCTCCCTCCTTTTGGCATCATGCCCTTGAAACCGCCACCTACCTCCTAAACATTCTCCCTAAGAAAACCCACAAATTCTTATCCCCCTCTACCCTTCTATACAATGTCCTCCCAACCTACACCCATCTTCGCGTGTTTGGTTGCCTATGCTATCCCACCACCCCCTCCACCACCATAAATAAACTCACCAACCGCTCTAAACCTTGTGTCTTTCTTGGTTACCCTTCCAACCATCGCGGATATAAATGTTTTGACATCTCTAATAATCAAATCTTTATATCTCGTCATGTCCAGTTTGAGGAATCCATTTTTCCCTTCTCCATACAACACTCCAATACCACCCTAGACTACAACTTTCTTTCCCCTCCATTTAACCCTCTGTTGTGGGATAATGTCCACTCATCACAACCCATTTCCCCACCTAATGCCCCACATCCAACTTCCCTCGGCCCAACTCCCGCCCCTTTAGCCCAAACCTTGTCTCCACCTTCTGCCCACCCATCAGACCCAGCATCGAACACTCAGACTCCACCTCAACTGTCACCTCAACCCACCCCTCCTCACTCGGTTCCACAACAACCGCCCCGTACCATGCGCACTAGAGCAATGGACGGTATCACCAAACCCAAACAACTATTCAACCTTAACACTACATCCATTGTTCCAATCCTGAAAACTCCCTACCTTGCCTTGTCCACACCAGAATGGTACGATGCCATGCAAAACGAATTTAGTGCACTTATTAAAAATGGGACTTGGGAAACTAGTACCACGCCGCTCGGACATGAATATTATTCGTAGTATGTGGCTCTTTAAGCACAAATTTCGTTCTGATGGCTCTTTAGAACGTTACAAAGCAAGGTTGGTATGTGATGGTCGTAGTCAACAGGTGGGGGTTGACTGTGGTGACACTTTCAGTCCGGTGGTAAAACCAACCACTATACGGACGGTTCTCACTCTGGCTCTCTCTAAATCATGGCCCATACACCAATTAGATGTTACAAATGCTTTTTTACACGGCCACTTGCAGGAAACCGTTTACATGCACCAACCAATGGGATTTCGCCATCGGGACTACCCTGATCATGTTTGCCGCCTCAAGAAGTCTCTTTACGGCCTCAAACAGGCACCCAGGGCCTGGTATCAACGGTTCACTGATTTTGTTCTTCAGCATGGATTTACTCAATGCGAAACGGATAATTCCTTATTTATTTATCACCATGGTCATGATGTCGCCTATCTTCTAATCTATGTGGACGCCATCATACTCACCACCTCCTCTGACCAACTCCGTCAATAGCTCATGACCATTCTTGCAGGTGAATTTGCTATGAAGGATTTGGGACCCTTATCCTATTTTTTGGGCATCTCGGTCACTAGAACGGGTGACACGCTTTTCCTGTCACAACATGCATATGCCAAAGACATCATTCATCGCGTAGGTATGGAGTCATGCAAACCTGCAGCGACCCCGGTAGACACCTAGAGTAAATTGGCCAGTGAACCGGATTCATTATTTGATGATCCTACCACTTATAGAAGCCTTGCAGGTGCATTACAGTACCTAACCTTCACAAGACCCGACATAGCATACGCCGTTCAGCAAATATGTATGCACATGCACTCTCCTTGCATGGCTCACTGGAACGCTCTTAAGCGTATCATCAGGTACTTACAAGGCACGACTGACTATGGTCTTCATCTCCGCTATTCTTCGGCACTCTCCATTCGTGCCTACACAAATGCTGATTGGGCAGGTTGCCCTGATACTCGTCGCTCTACATCCGGATACTGTGTCTATCTCGGTGACAACCTAATTTCATGGTCCTCTAAGAGACAATCCACCATTTCCCGTTCTAGTGCAGAGGCCGAATACCGTGGAGTTGCCAACGTAGTTGTAGAAATATGTTGGCTGCGAAATCTTCTTCTTGAGCTACATCGTCCTTTGACCAAAGCTTCCTTAGTCTACTGTGACAATGTCAGTGCCATTTACTTATCGGGCAACCCAGTCCAGCATCAACGAACCAAGCATATCGAGCTCGACATTCACTTCGTCAGGGAGCATGTTCAAAAAGGCCTGGTTCGTATCCTTCACATGCCTTCCCGCTTTCCGATTTCCGACATCTTCACTAAGGGTCTTCCTCGGGTTCTCTTCGATGATTTTTGATCCAGTCTAAGCATACATTCACCTCCCGCTTCGACTGCGGGGGTGTAATAGACACCACTAATTATGCCACTAATCATGCTAATTATGCCACTAATTATGTTTGTATTTATAGGATTGTAATTAGTGTTTATTGTATCAATTATCTCCAAAAATACTCATATTTGTATCATTATATATTGATTATTGTGAATGAATGAAGGCAAGGGATTATCATAATTCTACACTCTAGTTGTCATCGTTATTTTCGTCTTGATCAATGTTTCTTCTTTTCTTCAAAGTTTTTGATGATTCTAGGTAACAAAACTTGTCTTGGCCGTATGATTTAGGTTTAGTTTTTTATTTGGATTTAGGTTTTTAAATTGCATGACTTTCGTGTAACAAATATTGTGAATAAATTTGTATATCTTGGAGTTTGATTTTGTGTTTGTGTTCCTACTATCATTTCTTATGCCACTACTTATTTTTTTTTATGAGATCGGGAGTTAATTAATCTCACTAATTTGGGTTTAGTTTGGTTGCTAGAAATGAGAGTTGATGTAGATCAAAGTGACGTCATACGATAAAATCATGAGAAAATAATTAATCTAGCCATTTTCAGAAAATCAATTAACCTCTTATCCTTGTCCCTCCGATAACTGACATACTCATCCGGCCGCTACCGGCGGCCGCTATCCGGCGAGAAATGAGGAATCCGACGAAAAATTGCTCCGGCCGCTCCCAACCCACCCGCTATTGGCGGTCGGCGTAATTTTTATTATTATATATATATATATATACAAACATACAAATACACACATAAAGGTACAAGCAATCAATGGATATGAGCCGCTATTCATCCGGCCGCTAATCGGGTAAAATGGTGAACGACGGGAGAGATTGGGTAAGAGGTTAAATGATTTTTCAAATATGGCTAGATTAATTATTTTCTCTAAAATCATGTTCTTACATATATTTAAAAAATGTTGTTTATTTACAAAAGTCAATTTGAATTGAATTTGAGCAAATAAATCCCTACAAGCAAATCTATTTCCGGTTTGGATTTCTTGAATGTGAGTTTAAGTTTGTGTGTTAGAGTGAGTTTAGTATTATTCTAAATTTTAATTTTGAAATTTCAATGACTGGGGTTGATTTGGTTTGTGTATGTGTATGTGCATATGTTTTCTGGTTAGTGACTGAAGAATGGCTCTAAAACGGATACATGACTTATTGGAAAAATAGATGTTAAAGCATTTTTAAATTAAAAAAGTTTAAGAGTTAAACATATTTTATCCATAAGTTTGGGGACTAAAGTGATTTTAAAAACCTAGTAATTTGTTGTACCAAGTCAAGTGGCTAAAACGATTAATTATAACAAGTTTAGGATTAAAACATTTACTATAATAAGTTTTGGGATTAAAACATTCATTAAAAAAATTTAGCGGTTAAATCATTTTTAAACGCAAGTTGAATCATATTTTACCCGTTTTATAATGATAGAAGTTTGTTTTCCCGTTTGTGGATTTATAAAAAAGAATCACGATATTTATATAAATTTTAGCGAAAAAATTGCAAAAACGGTCATTGTTGATTTTTTAATATTGGTGATCTTTTAGAGCATATTCAACAGCTATGCTGAAAATAGGAAAAAAATGAAGATTTTAACATATTTGTTGCTCCAACAGTATGCTATTGTTTATGTAAAAAATTACACAACTCGATGTCATAAGAAATTTGTGTGAGGCTTAACCGTCGAGAGAAAGAAATTACAATCAATGAGAAGTGCGGGAAAGTAAAATAAGACAAATAATTTGATGACGCAGGAAAAACCTCTCGACAGAGGAAAAAACCTGCGGTCGACTTAGGAAGTAAGTCGACAATGCACTATGATCACCAATTAGGGGTGATGTCCTTCAAGTATACAGCTTTGGTCATACGATTACAAGAGAAATGATAATGAGATCGAATGTAAAATACAACTGATATCAAAGAATAGCCACTATAGAACTTGTAAGCTTCGGGCAAACTTCATGTCCTCAAATGTAGGCTTGATCCTTCTTATATAGTATCTTGAGAGTAACCGTCCAACGGCTTTGTTCATCAATGTCCAAATCGTAACTGTCCAACGGTATTGCTGAGAGTTATTATCCAGATTGTAACCGCTGCTAGAATCTTGCTTGTAACGGTTGATCTTGATGTCGTCGGTTTCCATCGAACGATATAACTTAAGACATGTTCGTTGTAGTGATGAACTCCAACGAGCATAGCATAGTACTCAATCTCAGACTTTCTCAAAGGTGACAATTGTTAGGAATGATAATCAGCTTGCCTGCATCAAAGATGTAAACTTCGTATGTTTATTCGTTAGTACCGTCATACGACATAATAGGCATCGTTCGACTTATTTGATGTATTCGTTCGATGTTTAATGATCTTTGTTCAATAGTTCTTTTAGGTTTTATCTCAGGACCTTATCTTAATACAGGACCATTGTCCTAACATTTGTCTTACGATTATAGTCGGTCGTCGTGCGATTGTGGATTTTTACCCTAACAATTTGCCCCCAAGATTTAGAAAATAATTCTAATTTTATCTAAATCTTTAGTTCGCTGGACAAGGAGTAAAAAAACGTTACTTAACGGTCGAGTTAACGTTAGGAATATAGCCGTTACACTGGACGCGTGTCTTCTAACGGCTAATTGGCGACGCGTGTCCTGCTTCTAAGAAGACGTCGGCGATGGAGGCAGCTGCTTGTGCTGCCAAAAGAAAAGCTGCGGCCCAAGAGGGTTTAGTGGCTAAACGTACGAGGTCGTCGTACGTTTCCCTGGATTCCCCACCTAAGGATGCCAAACGAAAGGCTGAAGTGGGATTGAGGCAATTCCTCTCAGTTTCGCTCACCGGTGAAGGAGGCGGGTGCGTCGAGCCAGCCTGCGTCGAAGGTCGACAAGGGTAAGGAGAAGAAGGGGTCTGGTCTTACGACCATGACCATCAGTATGCCTTCCGACTTCATGGTGGACGACGTCATCAGGACGAAATCCATCTTCCCGGTCTTGGAGCAATTCCACATTCCTGCCCAAAAGGCACGCATGGAGGAGGCCGACATCGAGGATCTGGATGCTTCTATTGCGGGCATCTCCTTCTTGGTAAGTTTTTTACATTGTACATCTTTCATTGCTATTTTGTCATACGAGTTCTGATTTCTTTCTTTCTGTTTGCAGGCTCTCCAAACTAGCCTTAGCCTCCATACACGGATGGCTAAGATTAAGGAGGAGACGGCGTCTAACCAAATGACGCCAAAGTGGCCAGGAAGGAGGCTGACAAGGCCAAGAAGAAGCTGGCCCAATTGACCGATGAGGTTAACACCAAGTCGATCCAAATTGGGGACCTTGAATCGAAGCTGGAAATCAGCGATCGGTTTTAGGTCGAGCAGCGGGAGCGGCTGAAGATGGCCTTGGATCGTGTGAAGGAGTTGGAAAAAGACCTGCTCGTCGTTCGTCGGGAGAAGACTGAGAGGGAGGAGGAACTGTCGTCCAAGATCCAGGAACTTGAGGATGATGCTGCCTTAGTCCGAGTGGTCGCACGTACTGCGGTTATGCGACGTGTGGCTGCTGGGACCATCACTTCTCAAATGGCGAGTGAAGAGGTGGCCTCCTTCATACAGGTGATGGGTTCCGAAGATCTTCTTGACGAGGAAGATCTTAAGGATCTAGACGAAGAAGCGGCAACGGAAGAGAAGAAGCTTGCTGAGGTCAAGGATGTAGGTGTCAAGGAGGAGGTTCCTGAAACCTCTGGATCCGTTCCTACGCATCCTCTAGAGACCGAAGAAGCTCCTGTCGCAGATCCTCCCACTTCTAATGCTCCATAGAATAGCTTTTGTATTTTTCTTTCGATTTTTGTAATCTTGCTAATTTTTAGCAAAGTGTTAATGGAAAACTTTTGATTCAAAAATCATTTGTCGTGTGCTTTTAACTTTCTGCATTTATCTTGCTTTTAAGCTTTATATCACGCGTTGTAGCTTGTATCGTGCGTTTTAGCTTGTATCGTGCGTTTAACCTTTGTTTTTGCATGTGTTTGTTTTAAAGTCCTAAGACTTAAATTAGAAACGTTTCTTTTTATACTCATAAGAGTATACGTGCGACTGGCGAATTGTCTTGCGCTCTTGCGAGATAATCGTGCGTTTAAAGCAATTTAGTCGTGCGATATTTGCAATAATCGTGCGATACATGCGACAATCGTGTGATACATGCGATACTCGTGCGATACATGCGATAGTCGTGCGATACTTGCAATAGTCATGCGATACCTGCGAACAAACATAGTTGCTAGGGGGTGGCCGTTGGTTTGACCAACGGCGCTCCGACGCTCAAGTCAGTAATCGATCCAAAAAATAAACGTATGTAAATAGGTTTAGAAATAGTACCTTTTGAGATGATGAGCATTCCAACTTCGTGGGATTTCCGTACCTTCTATTGTCGTAAGTCTGTATGCTCCATTTCCAATGACTTTGGAAATTATATAGGGTCCTTCCCATTTGATGGAAAGTTTTCCAGCATTTGGCTCTTGTGTGTTTTGAAACACATGTCGTAAGACATAATTTCCAACTTGGAAAATTTTGGCTTTTACCTTTTTGTTGAAGTGTCTTTTGACGATTCCCTTTTGTGCTGCCATTGTTCGTAATGCTTTTTCTCGGAGTTCTTCTAGAGCATCCAGGTCGTAAGATAAATTTACGGTATTTCGATCATATGTACGATTCCTGGCAACAGGTATTCGGGCTTCGATTGGCAGGACGGCCTCGCATCCATATACCAGAGAATATGGAGTTTGTCCTGTTGATGCTCTTGGTGTCGTACGATTTGCCCATAGGACGGATGGTAATTCTTCTACCCATTTGCCTTTTGTTCCTTTCAACCTCTTTCGGATCGAATTGATGATGACTTTGTTGCTTGATTCAGCCAATCCATTAGATTGTGGATATCTTGGAGTAGAAGTGATCAACTTGATTCCTCGTTTTTCGCAGAACGTGCGAGTTTTATCACTTATAAACTGTGAGCCATTGTCACACATAAATTCGGTCGGTACTCCAAATCTGTAAATAATATTTTTCTGGATGAAAGATACGACCTCTTTATCTCTAACTTGCGAAAAAGCACCAGCTTCTATCCACTTCGAGAAATAATCGGTAAGCACGAGTAGATAGACTTTTTGTCCAGGAGCTGGGGGTAATTTTCCCACGATATCCATTCCCCATCGCATGAATGGCCATGGAACTAGAACAGAATGCAAGGGTTCGGATGGTCGATTGACCATACCCGAATGCTTTTGACATGCATCACATCGTTGGACGTACGTTATTGCATCTTCTCGTAAGGTAGGCCAATAGTAGCCTTGTCGTGAGATTCGATTAGCAAGACTTCTGCCCCCTGCGTGATTCCCACATTCTCCGTCGTGCATTTCTTGAAGAATTTGATTAATTTGTGCCTTATTTGTAACACATCGTAGGAGAAGTCCAGTCGTGGATCTTCGATAAAGTTGGTCTTCAAAAATCGTATATCTTGAGGCTTTGGACCTTGTCTTTCGGGCTTCCATTTTATCTTCAGGAAGTTGATCGTGTTTAAGATAATTCCATACGTCGAGTGACCAATTGTAAATTTCTTCGTTCATCTGTACTTCATTTTTTGCTTCAGTTGTTGGCGTCGTAAGATGAAGTATTGGGATATTCTCCATAGATGGATCGTGAAATGCAGATCCCAAGTTAGCTAGTGCGTCAGCTTGCATGTTTAGATCTCTTGGTATTTGTTCGATCAAAAAGTATTCGAATCGTGCGATTCGATCCTTAACGGCTTTGAGATAACTCGTCATCTTTGAATCCTTTGCTTGAAAATCTCCATTTACTTGGTTGACTACCAACAGAGAATCGCTTCGAACGTGCAACTATTTTGCCCCCAGTCTAAGAGCAATATCCAATCCTGCGATCAGAGCTTCATATTCTGCTTCATTGTTCGTAGCCTTGAATTCGCATCGTATGGAGTATACTATATTTCCCCCTTGTGATGATTTTAAGACAATACCTAATCCACATCCTCGTATGTTCGAAGAACCATCAACATAGAGGATCCAGGGTTTGTTGTCTGAAATCATCACAATTTCGTCGCACGTCGTTGGTTCCAATCCTGGAGAAAATTCTGCTACAAAATCTGCCAGTACTTGCGATTTAATTGTTGTCTTGGGTTTGAATTCAATGTCGAACCCACTGAGGTATATACTCCACTTGGCTAGACGTCCTGTTAATTCTGGCTTTCGAAGCACCGTCTTGAGTGGATAATAGGTCACAACAATGATATGATGCGACTCGAAGTAATGTCTTAGCTTCTTTGCTGCTGTCATAAGACCCAGTAGCAATTTCTCCATTGATGTGTACCTGGTTTCTGCGTCGAGGAAAGATTTGCTGACATAATAAATTGGTCGTTGTCGTTGGTCTTCCTCTCGCACGAGTACTGCGCTTGTCGCATTTTTGCTTACTGCCAAGTACAACTGTAGACTTTCACCTTCGACTGGTTTTGTCAGTAGAGGAGGTGATGTCATGTATTGTTTCAGTTCTTGTAGGGCTTTCTCATGTTCCTCCGTCCATAAGAAGCATTGATTCTTTCGCAGGACCTTGTAGAACAAGTGGCACTTATCCGATGATCGCGAGATGAATCGTGTTAAAGCTGCCACTCGTCCTGTCAACTTCTGGACCTCTTTGATATTCCTTGGAGATTGTATCTCGGTGATAGCTTTAACTTGCTTCGGACTTGCTTCGATTCCTCGCTGTGTCACCAAATATCCCAAGAATTTTCCTGCTCGCACTCCAAAGGAACATTTTGTTGGATTGAGCTTCATCTTGTATTGCCGTAGGATGTCGAACGACTGCTTTAAATGTGCGACATGGTCAATCGAACGTTCTGACTTTACGAGCATGTCATCGATATAAACTTCCATCGTTCGACCAAGATGTTTTTTAAACATCATATTAACTAATCTCTGATACGTCGAACCTGCATTCTTAAGACCAAATGACATAACTTTATAACAATATATGCCTTTGTCTGTCATGAATGCGGTTTTTTCTTGATCGTCCGTGTGCATCAGAATTTGGTTGTATCCGGAATATGCGTCCATGAATGTCAACAATTCATGTCCTGCTGTTGCGTCAACCATAGCATCGATATGAGGTAACGGAAAAGGATCTTTCGGACAAGCTTTGTTTAGATCCGTGAAATCGATACAAAGTCGCCACTTTCCGTTTTTCTTTTGTACGACGACCATGTTGGCTAGCCATTCTGGATATTTGACTTCTCGGATCTTTCCAGTTTTGAGCAGATTGTCAACTTCATCGTTGATTACTTTATTTCGTTCAGGCGCGAACTTGCGACGTTTCTGCTTGATTGGTTTGAAAGTAGGATCCACGTTCAACTTATGTGATATAACGTTGGGATCTATTCCAACCATATCTTCGTGCGACCACGCAAAACAGTCTAAATGTTCCTGCAAAAAAGATATAATCGTATTTTTTATGTCAGGGGGGAGCGAGGCTCCTACGAAGATCTTTCGATCAGGATGTTCAGGATCGAGTGTGACTTCTTCTAGTCGAAGATCATCGTTCAATTTCTTCCCATCCTAGTTCTGTAATTGCTAGATGTTCTGCCGCTTTGTCTTTATCGTAATCTTGTAGCATTCTCGTGCGACCTTGTTTTCACTATCAATTTCTTGAATTCCCCATGGAGAAGGAAACTTGATCTTCTGATGATACGTCGAAGGGACTGCTTTCATCTCGTGGATCCATGGTCTTCCAAGAATAACATTATAGGCCGATTGGCAATCTACAACGTTAAACTTCGTTTGCTTGTTGATGCCTTTGGCAAAAACTGGCAGGATGATTTCTCCGAGAGTGTTCATCGGGTCTCCATTGAATCCAATCAAGGTAGTACTTCGTCGTACGATTTCTGATCGTTCGATTCCCATGACTTTAAGAGTATCTGCAAAAATAACGTTAGCTGAACTGCCTCCATCGATCAAAATTCTCTTAGTCGAACAGTTTCCGATTGTCAACTGTATGACTAGAGCGTCATGATGCTTATGATGGACCCCCTGAGTATCATCTTTGTCGAACGTTATTGTCATTGCATCGAGCTCTTTTTCTATCTTCGATTTAACTTCTTCGTGAATAGACGTTCGTCTGGACCATCTCGCGCATGTCTTTTGGCAGCAGAATATGTGAGTCCGCATACTTCTGATCCTCCAGTGATGCCGTTTACGACCTTTGTGTGAACTGGTGACGCTGGTCGTCCTTGATCTTCTGGAATGACGCCTTTTAGATGTCCCTTAGATTTTAAATATGAAATCTCTTTTTTGAGGCTGATGCATTCATCCGTCGTATGACCATGATCTTCATGGAAGTCGCACCATTTGTTTTGATCTTTGTCTTTGCTTGGTTTGTCAGACTTTTTTGGCCATCGTACGTTTGCATCAATCTTTCGTAGCGAATCTACTAAGTCTTTCGATGTACCTGCAAAATTGTAAGTAGATAACTCTGGATATCGTATTTTAACAGTACCTTTGCTTGGTCGAGCTTTCGACTCGTGTCGAGGGTTTCCAATCTTGTTTACTCTTTTGTGCTTAAAATCATGCTTTTGAGCACCAAGAGGTTTCTTTTCAGCAGAATGCTTTCGTCGAAAGAGAGCATCGTCCTGTATTCTCATGAAAGCTAGTGTTCTAGCTCGTACGTCGTCGAAGTTTTCTGGAGGGTACTTTGTCAATTCTAAATATAGTCCAGAGGAATCTTCTACCCACGTTTGTACGACTCAATCGCAGTCTTTACATCGCAATTCTTTATTTCAATCATTGCCGCGTTGAATCTGTTGAAGTAGTCGCGGATCGTTTCTCCAGATTTCTGTACGATGTCGTATAGGTCGTTGGTCTGCTTTTCCATCTTACGACTGCTAGCAAACTGCCGGGTGAATTGGTTTACCAATTCTGCGAAGGATCCAATACTCTTTATGCAACATGAAATCTTCTTGTAATTGCGCGCGCCTTTGGAATATAGGAACTGTCCACATAAGTTGCTTATATTGTGCTATATGCTCGACTGGATCCGTATTTCCGGAATACTTTGTCGCGAAAGCTGGAATGGTATACTTTTTGGGTACGTCGACAAGAGCTAATTCATCGACGAACGGCGAGGCTTGAAATCCGGTCTTAGGTTCAACTTCGACAGGTACTGCTGCTCCGGGTAATTTTGTAAGTAATGCGAACAGCTTTTGATTCTGTTCTTCCAAGGATTTCAATCGTACGTTTAAAGGGTCTTCAGTGGTTACTGGAATTATTGGGATAAAACCAGAAGAGATTCCGGTGCTGGGTGGTATCATCGTATGAACAGTAGAACTAGCAGCTGTAGGTATATGACCAGGGATAGGAATTTGTTGGGATATGTTGTTGAAAGGTCCGAACGTGAATGCGGGTGTACCTTGAGGCATGGGAGGTGGACCTCGAGGCATAGGTGGTGGGTCATGAGGTATGGGTGGTGGACCTTGAGGCATAGACGGTCGTACGTTGTTATAATGCTGGTTTACAGTCGAAAAGTGGTACTGAGGCATTGAACTGTGGTCGAAGTGGTGGTCTCAAATGTTGAGGTGGATAAGGAGGAGGAATAGGCATCGATGGACCTTGCGAAGCTCGAAGACGCTGAATTTCGTCATTAGCTTGCTGCAATTGTTGTTGTAGAGATGCTATGAATCCGTTATCCATTTTCCTGCACAAATATCTCAAAGAGAACTCGAAGAACAGGTTAGTACTAAGGTGCACTATTCACCGAATGAAATTTTTCTCAAAACGGAGCCCCACGGTGGGCGCCAAACTGTTTATGTAAAAAATTACACAACTCGATGTCGTAAGAAATTTGTGTGAGGCTTAACCGTCGAGAGAAAGGAAATTACAATCAATGAGAACTGCGGGAAAGTAAAGATAAGACAAATAATTTGATGACGCAGGAAAAACCTCTCGACAGAGAAAAAACCTGCGGTCGACTTAGGAAGTAAATCGACAATGCACTATGATCACCAATTAGGGGTGATGTCCTTCAAGTATACAGCTTTGGTTGTACGATTACAAGAGAAATGACAATGAGATCGAATGTAAAATACAACTGATGATCAAAGAATAGCCACTATAGAACTTGTAAGCTTCGGGCAAACTTCATGTCCTCAAATGTAGGCTTGATCCTTCTTATATAGTATCTTGAGAGTAACCGTCCAACGGCTTTGTTCATCAATGTCCAAATCGTAACTGTCCAACGGTATTGCTGAGATTATTATCCAGATTGTAACCGCTGCTAGAATCTTGCTTGTAACGGTTGATCTTGATGTCGTCGTTTCCATCGAACGATATAACTTAAGACATGTTCGTTGTAGTGATGAACTCCAACGAGCATAGCATAGTACTCAATCTCAGACTTTCTCAAAGGTGGACAATTGTTAGGAATGATAATCAGCGTGCCTGCATCAAAGATGTAAACTTCGTATGTTTATTCGTTAGTACCGTCGTACGACATAATAGGCATCGTTCGACTTATTTGATGTATCCGTTCGATGTTTAATGATCTTTGTTCAATAGTTCTTTTAGGTTTTATCTCAGGACGTTATCTTAATACAGGACCATTGTCCTAACATTTGTCTTACGATTATAGTCGGTTGTCGTGCGATTGTGGATTTTTACCCTAACAGCTATCATCTATGCTAAAATAGATAAAACAGTAGAAAAGTTGCAAAAATCTCTAAATTTAGAAAATTCTATAAATAGTGAGAAAAATGATTGTAATGTTCCAACCAATAGGATTAATTGAAAAATAAATGTATAAAAAAGAGAAATAATTATTTTAATGTTTCATCCGATAGAAACAATGTTAGAGTTGCTATAATAAAATAACTATTAAAATTTTGGGTTAAATTTTCGGTACAAATATTTTAGAGATTTTAAATTTTAGGTAATTTCATATACACCTTTGTTAAAGACTTAAATGCTCAAAATATCATATTTACTTAAGTTAATCACAAATATCATATATACCCTTTCTAAACTACCAAAATATCATATTTAGTATTTACCCAATAACAATTTTAATCAATTTTTTATTATTTTAAATTAGATTTAATAATTTATAATTATAATTTTGAATAAAAAACATCTTTACTCCTATATTACTTTATATACAAATCCATGGTGCCCTGAAATTGCAATCCTCAAATTCCACGGTATGGCCGTCGACCTTCTTATCCACCATCCCCACCCGCACGGCCGCACCCATGGCTGCTTTCGATGTCGGCTGTTGTTCTGACCGACTTTATCTATTTATATTGATCTAAGATAACTGTTTGAGTAATTCAGTCGAATCCCGACTCATCAGAAACTCCGATATCATCACCGACAAGCGGTTGTAGGCCAAAACCTGCTCCATCATCATAATACAACTCAAAACCTCTCTATCCGCCTCCAGTGGCACCGTCAGCAACACCGCGAAGCACGATAGCCAGATTGAAATGAGACTAGTTGTAACACCCATTTTCTAAAAACATAAACTTAACGGAAAGTAACCAATATCCATAAATTGTACAAAACAAATTTCAAAAGCGGAAGCTTGTCCAAAAACCGTTCATAATTCATAAGATTTTGAAACATAAATTCCAAAGCTTGGAAAATCATAAAGCATAGTTTAAAACATTATCCAACTAAAACGTTTACATGCCAACCAATAAAGTAGTTTCCATCCAAAATGTCGTCACATTTTCAACATCTCTTAACCTGACTGAACCGACGGATTCCGTAGCTTCAACCGCTTTTCTTTTTCCTTACGGGACGTACCTGACACTAAAAAGATAAACAACAACGAGGTAAGCATAAAGCTTAGTGAGAACTCACTTAATTACTTACCATCATGCATACACAATCACAAGTACATAGCAACTACATACATGCAAGTCTCCAACCTCCCTTACGGCTCAATACCATCAAGGAAGGATTCATGACACTGGTACCAGGCCTCTGCAAATTCCCTAGGGGTATTAATACCACCATAGGTACTCTCCAATTTTCCCTAGGGGTATTACTACCACCATAGGTACTCTCCGTTGTCCTCGAAGGAACGCATACACATAATCACACATGCAATCGTAACCATACATACATAATAATAAGAGTTAAGTAGAGTACTCACCTGACACGATGATTAGTAAAGCTCTCCTAACAAGCACAACATTCACCTCGAACCACCTAACCATAACACATACACATGCACATCAAACAATGCCCAAAAATGGGTCCTTAATCAAAACCCGACCCTCTATCGCGAAATGACCAAGCTACCGTCGATCAATTTCCACGAAATTTCGCATAACAACTAGTTACATAAGCCCTTAGGGGTACATAAGCTAAAGAACCCCAAACGAAATCGTTTCAGAAAACTCAAAATCTGAATCAGCAGAAAGGGCAGTCAATCGGCGGGTCACCCTACGGGTCACGACCCGCTGATACCAATAGACTGAAAACCTAAGTCGCAGATCGCGACTACATTACGGGTTCTTCACCAAAACCCCAATTTTGACCAAAATCAACCAAAATCATGTTTCTCCACTAAATAGGGTCGATATCTAACAATTATAAACACATAATTTCGTCGATTACATGCCAATTGTTGATCAATCGATCATCAACTCCAACCAACCCTAACCCACAATTCTACTTCCAAAATTGACATCAATTGAACATGAACTATGAGTAAGATTCATACCTTAAGCGTGAATTTCAAAATTTCACTACGACGATCGTCCCGTAACACCTTCAATCGATCCCTATGCTCTAATTTCCCCTCAATCGTTGTCTCTCTTTTCTCTGGCTTCTCAAAGGCGTAAAAGAAAATTGTAGGGAGTTATGGGCTTATACACATGTCACTTGAACCTTACACTTTTAGAATTAGCACTCTAGCCCCTCAACTCCTACACACAAAGTTAACCCCGTTAGACTACTAAGTTTCAAACACGACATGCATGGTTTGTGATAAAGCATGGTTGAATAATTTTATACCTGCTTAGTATGTATATTATAGTAATTATAGTATTTGCCAATTTAGACCCTTGATCGTTTTGGGGAGGCCTGCGTGCCACTTACAACCTCGGTAATATGTAAAATGACCTTAGGATAGTGTTTTCTTCCTGGAGTTCCGTCAAAGATGCCGAGGCGAGTGGGAGCTATGCGGGAGAATCAAGAGCATAATAGTTTTAGGTCATTTTGGTCCTCTAGGAATTAATTGGTAGATCTATAATTGCTTGTCTATTTTGATAAACTGCCTGGTTGTGATTATTCTGTTTTCTCGTGATTATTGATATTACATGTTTAGGTTTTATCAAACGTTTTTAAATCAGGATTTTATTTATAAAACTAGTTACATCACGAGGTTGGTTTTAAAAAAATTAAAATTACCAATTTTATAAATATTTTAGATGGTAAAATTTATTTATTTTTAAAGGGGATAGTTCTCCAAAATGTATTGGACTATCCCAAAAATCTATTGTGTGTATCCAACTACAAAAAATGCTATTGTGTGTATCAAATTTTATTTTTTTTGCTATTGTGTTACAAATGACTTGTAATTTTGGTAAACTGATACACACAATAGTAGAAAAAATAAAGTTTGATACATTAAAAAAAAAGTTTGATACACACAATAGCAAAATAAATAAACTTTGATACACACAATAGCATTTTTGGTAGTTGGATACACACAATAGATTTTTGGGGATAGTTCAATACATTTCGGAGAACTATCCCCATTTTTAAAACCATATAAGATTGTTTTCTTATAAAAGGTATGTTTTTAAAACAGTTAGTTTTATTAGCAAATGAGTTTTAGAACAGCTAGTTTTAAAACAAAGGGTTTAATTCACCGGAGTGTATCCAACTTGTCACGAAAAGTTATTGTATGTATTGGACTTTGATTTTGTCTATTGTATGTATCAAACTTATAAAAACCTACCATTTGATGTATTTTGATACACTTTTGTGACAAGTTGGATACACTTTTGTGACAAGTTGGATACACTTTCGTGGTAGGTTTTGATAAGTTTGATACATACAATAACTAGTTTTGATATGTTTGATACATACAATAGAAAAAATGGAAGTTCAATACATACAATAACTTTTCGTGACAAGTTGGATACACTCCGGTGAAGTAAACCCTAAAACAAAATGTATGTTTTTAATAGTAAAGTTTTTAAACAACGGTTGTTTCTCAAAATAGTTAGTTTTAAAACAACAATTGCCTTTTAAACAGTCAGTTTTTAATAGCAATTTTAAAATACTGGAAATTTAGAGTTTTTACAAAACTTAGTTATAAAACCCAAAAAATCATAGATCAGTAGTGCAATCCACTTGGGGATACCTCCGACATAAGGTACGCGGGCGTTAGAAGTGCTCAAAGCTTGAGCGCTCACGTTCAAACCGAAGTTGGGAGGGGTAAAAAGACTCTGCGATAATCGGGTGGTACCGGCCAGAGTACATCCTGTCCCAAGTGGTGAGATCTGTTTTGGTAATGTTAAGTTCACCGGGTGGTACCGGGCTAAAAAGCACTTAGAGGGACTAAAACATGTACGGTTTTATCCGATGTCCCGAAAAGATTTAGGAGTCATGTCAGTTAGATATGATTGGTAAAAGTCCTTACCTACCGAAATAGTACAGGCCTGGTGGGCTTTGCTCAAACCGCACATCAGGACGTATGAAATAAGGATCCTAGCCCGATATTTAATCATTTAAGGGTTTTATTGATATCTATTGGGAATTGTTTATTCAAAAGGTACTAAAAACCAAGTTTTTATTGTGTAGATGGCATACACAGTTACCAACACTAACAACCTTTCTCTTCGCTCCATCCTAGAAAAGGACAAACTCACCGGCTCGAACTTTCTCAACTGGGAGCGCAATCTGTAGATTGTGCTCAGGCACGAGAGAAAGTGGTATGTCCTGGAAGAACCCCTTGGTGAGGCCCCACCAGCAAATGCCAGTGCGGCAATAAGAAATGCTTATCAAAAGCGTTCAGATGACTTGCTAGATGTTGGCTGCCTAATGCTTGCAACCATGAGCCCAGAACTTCAAACATGGCTTATGAACACTAATGCTTACGACATGATCCGCCAGCTGAGGGACATGTTCCAAACGCAATCTCGCACAGAGCGTTATGATGCCACGATGGCTCTAAACGCGTGAAAAATGGCCAAGGGGACCTCTGTCAATACCCATGTCATGAAAATGAAAAGGCTACTCGACCACCTAGAGAGGTTAGGTCACCCAGTTCCGTTGCAGTTAGCAACGGATATGATACTCAACTCGTTATCTGACGATTACAAGCAGTTTTTGATTAACTATAACATGAACAACATGGAAAAGACCATTGCTGAACTTCACTCCATGTTAAAAACTGCTGAGTTGAGTATGGGGACCAAAACCAAAGATTTTCTGATGGTCAAGGAAGGAGGAGTGAAGAAGAAACGTGGGAATAGGAACACCAGCAAGGGCAAGGGCCAGGTCCAGGTCAGCCAGAGTGTGCCAAAGGCCGTTGACAATGGCAAAAGCAAGGGCAAGGGCAAGAAGGTTAAAGTCAACAAAGCGAGGACCGAGAATCAATGCTTTAGGTGTCATGAGGTCGGACATTGGAGACAAAATTACCCGAAGCGTCATGAAACAGGTATGGACACCTCGGACATTTTGTGACTGCTTCAGTTTATCATTACTACTTGTTAGTTTACAAGTTAACTGACACCTAGAGCAAATGTTTGATTGCAGGTGGTTAGGAGAAATGAAGTGCCCGGGTTGCAAGGATCAGACAAGCTTTAATTTAGATATCATCAAGACATTTAATTTTTTAGTTATGGTTTAAAAACATTTTATTTTGGATAATTTTTGGAAATACTGTTTGGTTTTTATATTTATGTATATTTAGTGTTTTTAAATTTAATATAATTGTCTTGATATATCTATATTGTTTTGAATCTAATTAAGTCTAGATAGACTTGATTCACTTTGTTGATCCTAGATATTGGCTGCCACACTAACAAATATACTTCAAAATTTTGTAATTTGAAGTAATATATGAAAACTGTCAAAAACACACGAAGTATTATTTTATAGGAATGTGTTTTTGGAATAAAACATTTATAAGTAATATGATTATAAAAGGTACATTTTAGTCAGGTTCACATTACTCATATATTTTAAAAAGGAATTTAGGATATTATCACAGATGACGTTGATGACATCGGTATTTATAAAACTAGAAAATTCCAAGTTTTGGAATTAGGATCTAATAAGATCCAGTTAAGTTTTATGAATAGTAAAATTCAAGTTTAAAGTATTAAACTTATTACTTAAAATAAAATTGACTAAATAGTCAAGTTTTTGACTAAGTCAATGAAGTATTAAATTTAAGTAATAGCCAGTTTTCATATAGGTTGGTGGGAGCCTAATTTATTCTCTATCTATGCTCCTGATAAAGAATAAAAGATATATTATTGATTTACGTTTCTAGGAATTCATAATCCAGAGAGGATAAGAATTTATGAGAAATGTGATCTATTTTTTTAAGTTATAAAAATAAGATCAAAAGTTTCAAAGTCAAAGTTTTGACTTTAATAAAATCAGTAATTGTATGTGTTGTAATAATAGAGATTTTGTAATACCTTTTAGACCATCGAGTGTTGTAGAACACTAGAATAGATTTTCTGGATTTACCAGTTTGGTAAATGGAAATTTTGTCAGATTTCAGGTAGAAATCTTTATCTACACAGCAACTAAGGAAGGTTGCAGAATTATCTTTACATATTCAGGGAAACTTGGAGTTATTCTTGTATCTCCAAAATTTAGGGAATATGGTAAAGAAAAGTCTAGATTTTGTTTAAAGTGTTTGCAAAACAAAACTAGCAGAACCAAGTTAAAATCATTATTTAAACTTGTGTTGATTTTGGTTGTTTCGTTAATTAGTGTTGTAAGCAACTAATTAAAGGGTTTAAATTGAGGAAAAAGTAATACTTCATTTAAATCAGAAAAGTACGCATTGAATGGACAATATAAAAGCAACTTTGAAATAATTATTAATTTTGTAATTGATTACAGAGTGTAATATGGACTATACAAAATTAATTTCACTGTTTTCTTTTATATTTTTGCATGTTTTGATCCGGGAATAAAACTAGTCTAAGTTTTATTGAAATTTATCCGTGACAACTTATCCAGGTGGGAACCTGATAGGGTTTTAAAGTCATCGTGAGTTTTTGGTAGTTATAATCAGAGTGTTGAATAACAACTACAAGTGATGTAGACCAAAAACTGCACGGATATTCGATAGACAAGCGAATATCGGATGTGATCCGTTGGTTGAGATTACTTCGTGGATTCTGTCATAAGTAAATCTCATAGTAGGTTGTCCTAAATACCTGAGGTATCTGGTAAGAGATCACGAGGACTACTGGGTACTTAGTATGCCCTAACATCACGCCGTAACAGGGTGGTTATACGGGGTGTAACTAGATTCAACGGAAGTCGTGGTGTCAGATGCAGATATGCAAGATGGGATTTGCACCTCTTCTATGAAGTGAGATATTTCCGGGCCCCTTGACTGACTGAGAGAACTAATGAAGTGCATGGCCATGCCCAAACGAACTGATTTGTTCTTTGACGTTTACCTATCAGTTAGAAGTCGGATAGTCAAGAACAATCTTGAGTATTCTGAGTTGACTTTATCCATGCTCATACTCAAAATTGAAATATCATGTTGCAAAAGGAAAAGCCTAGTTATACCCAATTTATGAACAGTTGTTTCATAAATGTTGTATCCTTAAAGGGATGATTACATCACCTACCTGGGTATAAGAGTTCTTATAACCTGGTTAGCCTAAGTGCCTGCCTAGGGGCTCCTTAGGTCCGTGTGGTCAAGCCGGTATTGCCAACTTGCACAAGTGGGAGTCTGTTAGTAATTATGTGCAGAAGTTGACAAACCAAAGATTACACATCCAATGTTATAAGACACTTAAGGGCCACACTTGTGAGGACCTGTAAAACGAACAAGTAAAATAACCCCAGTTTGGAGAGGTTAGATTTATAATAGTCAATTATAAATCTGTTGGTTGTTTTCTGTAAGAAACTCCAAAGTTAAAGGTTTCTATTATTAATTAAAAGGGATTATATATTTATTAGTTAAATAAATATATAACTGGTTTAATTAATAAAATATATATTTGTTAGTTAAAATAAATATATATGAAATAATAATTATCTTGAAAATTAATATTATATTAGTTAAATATAAAAGATATTAACTGATCTTTCTTGATGGAAAAGAAAGATATTATATGGATAATTATTATGGAAAAAGAAAACTGAATACAATACTAATACTGTTTATCAATATAAATATTTTGTTATGGTAAACCTTTTTCATTCATTCATTATTCTCACAACCAATAGAAACCAAAATCCTCCTAAACCTCTCTCTCTCCCTCTTGGTCGACTTCAACCACAAAACTGAAGCAAGTTTGGTTTCATTTGGTTTCATTCGGGAGTTCGGGGTTTTGACCGGCTAGAAGTTCCGTTCATAAGGTTCATCACAGGTGGATCAATCTCGAGCAACCAAGTAAAGTTTCTTAACTTCATTATATGTATGTTTTAGATAATCAATAAACGATTAAGTGTGCTTGGGTTTTTACACTTGTTAGCTTCCGCTGATCAAACCAGTTTGGTTTGATAAATCAGTTAAACCAGTTTGTTTTTCTGAATTGTAACTCATACCAGTTTGGTCCGAGGTCTCACAAAAACCCAACAAACCCGACCCTCTATCGCGAAATGACCAAGCTACCCTCGATCAATTTCCACGAAACTTCGCATAACAACTAGTTACATAAGCCCTTAGGGGTACATAAGCTAAAGAACCTCAAACGAAATCGTTTCAGAAAACTCAAAATCTGAATCAGCAGAAAGGGCGGGTCAATCGGCGGTCACCCCGCGGGTCATGACCCGCCGATACCAACAGACAGAAAACCTAAGTCACAGATCACGACTGCATTACGAGTTCTTCACCAAAACCCCAATTTTGACCAAAATCAACCAATATCATGTTTCTCTACTAAATAGGGTCGATATCTAACAATTATAAACACATAATTCCGTCGATTACATGCCAATTGTTGACAAATCGATCATCAACTCCAACCAACCCTAACCCACAATTCTACTTCCAAAATTGACATCAATTGAACATGAACTATGAGTAAGATTCATACCTTAAGTGTGAATTTCACAATTTCACTACCACGATCGTCCCGTAACACCTTCAATCGATCCTTATGCTCCAATTTCCCCTCAATCGTTGTCTCTCTTTTCTCTGGCTTCTCAAAAGCGTAAAAGAAAACTGTATGGAGTTATGGGCTTATACACATGTCACTTGAACCTTACACTTTTAGAATTAGCACTCTAGCCCCTCAACTCCTACACACAAAGTTAACCCCGTTTGACTACTAAGTTACAAACACGACATGCATGGAAAATAAACGGGGCGTTACACCAGTCACCATTGTTATGTCGACCAAGGTCGGAACCGCATATCTCATCGATCGTTGCCGCCAAGCATGAAGATCGCAACTATAGGAAAACTGAAAATGTCGACGATTCTCTTTCAACTAATCCTCCCCCGCAATAAGGACACACAATGATGGCTTCGTTCGTTACTCTGACAAAGTGTGTGCATGTGTAACACCAATACGACGTCGTTGGCATGTTCTAAACACAAAGATGAACACTAGCAGTTCATTGATTCGTAGTTTTTGACTCCGTCAATCAGATTCGGCGAGTCGGTAACTAAAGTAAAGTCACCGAAAAACAATATTCTATCGTCGGAAGCTTGCACACACAACTAGGATAGACGATGGGGGGATTTGCATGGATGGAAATGGGGTAAATTTAGCTTTTATCATATGTATGTATACACACAAAATGATTGAAGAGACTTTTTGATAGGGTAGGAATTAGTTATATAAATAAATGTTTGGTTTGTAGGTGTGGAAGGGAAGGCGAAGAAGAAGGTCGACGGTCACATTGTAGGAGTTTGGGGTTTTTAATTTGAGGGCACCATGGATTTGTATATGAAGTACTATAGGGGTAAAGATGTCTTTTTATTCAAAATTATAATTATAAATTATTAAATCTAATTTAAAATAATAAAAATTAATTAAAATTGTTATTTGAATAAATATGATATTTTGAGCTTTATCAAGGGCATATACAAAATTAACCCTTAAAATTTTTTACATTATTAATAATTTTAACATAGGTTTTGGAGAACATGATAGTCTTAATTGGGTGGGGATTTTTAGTTTGACCAAAATATCGCCAATGGTCAAATATTGATGAATTTTTTTATTACTTTTTCGCGATATTTAAAATTTTCAAGCATTTCATCTTTACCAACATGTGGGTCACATTTATGGAAAAAACACAAATCGTCATTTGTTGAAGCGTCAGGAGAAGAAATCTGATTCTTAAACTCTAAAGTACTTGGATATTTTTGACAGATCGTGTAAATTCACTTTCCGAATATGATATTTCCACCATATGCACGGGTTACACAAAATTTAGATTATGGAGATAATCCGACAAGGGAGCAATCTCTAATAATGGGCTCCGAAGAGAGATCTATAATTAGGGTTTTGAGAGTTTTTTTTTTGTTTCTTCTAATTATCAATAATGAAGAGATATCAGCTATTAATACTGATATTTCATCCCAAAAATCATGGCTTAAGGCTTAAGAAAAAGATCCAGAAAATAATTAGCAAAATAAGGAGATATCCAGAATCCGACACTTTTCTCGTCGTGAGGCATAAATCTCACATTCGCGAAAAAAAAACCCACTGGAGTATCATCACAAAAAATTTCGAGCTTTGTGTCGTAAAACGTCATCTTCGCTTTGCGAATCGTTTTTTCTCTGGAATCATCACTCGTCATCAGCTCACGTCTGCGAAACAACAGCCTCGTGACCACGTTCTCATTCGCGAAAAGCATTCTGACTTCTTGAACCAAACCGAGACCAAATTTCGTTTTAAAAACAAGCGTGTACTCTACACCTCCTAACTTGATCAAAACTACATTTGACTCCATTGATAATCCATACGTCCTATTACACTAAAACGAACCTGGTGACACTAAAGGCATCAATAATCCTCCCTCATTTTAGTGTAACCATGGGCATATAAAACAAGATTTTAAAACAACCAAACTTATGCATACATGAAAATATTGAATCGATTGAATTTTCATGTTAGTACATTACACATTTCGAACAATCAAGAATCAGGGTGTTCTAAGAATTAAACCCTTCAAACCATATGAAAGCCTGAAGATAACATACACATAAGTTCAAATAAACCACTAATTACAAAAAATCTAACACATTTATAAACTCGTGTGTCCCAATCCATTCATGATCGTACAAAAGCCAAGTCCTAGCTTTTCAAAACGTGACTACACTTCACGACCATATAGGTAACTCATTTCCTCATGTAACTACTTACACTTTAACAAATGAATTATTAAGAATATTTCAACCTTACCACTACAGAAACCGAACACACCGACCTTAGTTAATAAACATATGTGTGTGTTCCATTTCTCAAGTGTGAGTTTTCCTCATTGAATTCAACCTCTAATGTCATACTAGAGGGGAATTGAGTATCTCACCATTAAGAAATCAAATGGACTTTAAACCCATCCCAATTACCGACTTGTGTACTAAGTCCCTGGCTAGACTCATAGTCAGATGATCTGCCAAATTTTGTTGGGATTTCACAAACTCCACCGAAATTACACCATTCATAACAAAAATACCCTAATCATATTGTGTCTGACAACCAAGTGTCTAGACTTCCCATTGTAAACCTGACTATAAGCCTTTGCCAAAGTGGCAACACCGTTACAATGAATAGAAATAGGTGCAATTGGTTTTGAGCACAATGGAATCTCATAAACTAAATCATTTAGCCAATCAGCCTCTTTACCGGCTGTAGCTAACGCAATAAACTCTGATTCCATTGTCGAGTTAGTAATGCAAGTTTGCTTCTTAAAAGCCCAAGAGATAGCACCTCCCCCAAGCAAGAATACCCAAAACTCAATTCATGTCGAAGTAGACGTCAAAAACACCACTTGAAGAGAAAGAACGACATATTGCCATTTCTCTCATCCCCGGCAAAATAGAAATCTCTTTGCCGAACGATTGGAATCAATAGACCGGGAATTTTTGCCGGACAGTTGGAGTTACCCTTAGGCTATTAGTACCCAACCCTCCCAACCCCACTACCACATCAGCTTCCACATCATCTTTTCTCCAACCCTTCCATTAATATTCTAGAACCCTCTCTAATTAGTACCCAACCCTTTCAACCCAAATACCCAATACATAATTTTTTTAATAAAAAGAGAGCGAGAGAATAATTGTAGAGAGAGAGAGGATAAGAGAAAGAGGACTCATCGGGCATATGCGGCTTCCCCACACTGCCCTCCCAACCCGCCCTCCCAACCCGTCGGGAGCATACCGAAACCCGCCAAAGCCGGCAAAGCCGTCGGCTCCCAACCTGCTACCACTACTGATAGCCTTAGCGATATAAATTTGTTCTTCCAACTTGAAGAAAAAGATTAGTGATTTTGTTAATTGTGTTGATTTTATCGTTTCCCCAATTTTAGTGGCTTTGATTCAATTTTTTGTATAAGATATTCTATTTTTATTTTATTTTGGTATATACCACTTAATTTTTTTTCCGGACTATTGTAATTATTGCTGCATCTTTTTTGTTGATTGTTTTGGTCGATGAGATTAGGTTTGGGGGGATTAAAGTCCAGTATTTTACTTTATACTTAAATACTTGAGAGTTTGATTTGATCATACTTTTTTACTGTAGATCAAATTATGATGTGTTATGGTGAGACTAATTGATATTTTTGCTAATCCTTGTTTGTGAGGGGATTATGAGATTATCTGTTGCTTACTTGCAATCAGTTACTGACAGCCAAAAAGAAAACACACTGGTGCAAGTTCAATGTTCTTTTGTTCTTCATTTGATGGTTCTAAGAGTGTAGTTTGTTACAATTTGAAACAATCACATTGTGAAACAAATTTATATTAAGTTAATACATTACATAATACTCTTAGGTTAAACATTTACTCTCGTTCTCGTCGTCTCCTCCTCGACTTCCTTCATCCATTAATCTAGTGCTTCCTGTTCCTGAACATACTTGTTATGACTATCTTCTAGTCGATCCAATTTCTCCCATTTATCCTAGTACCGGTCTACATCCATTGGATTGTCAAACGAGGCATCATGGTCGTGGTGGGGATGAGGGCGGGTACTCGGTCTTGCCTCGACATCATCATCAAACGACGAATCCGATGGGGAAGGGTCCATGGCTCAGGAACGCGTTTAAGCCTCTTCGACAGTCGAACACTCGCCAGGTTCTAAAACCACTCACAGCTCTGTCCATATCACAACTCCTCCTCCTACCACGGCAATGCTACAAGTAGGGCTAGCAATGGGTAGGGTAAGGGTTATTCCGTTATCCAATCCATATAAAATAGCGGGTAACAAAACGGTTAATTATCCATCCAAAAAAACTCCTATTCATACCCTACCCTACCCATTAAAAATAACGGGTAATGAAACGGGTAATGGGTAAATGGTAAAACAAAAAAATATTTTGATCAATAAATAATATTGTTAAACCTCAAACATATAAGTAAAATTTTAGTTCATAAATAATTTTTATATATGTAATTTTGTAACGCCCGTTTTCAAGTTTAGTCATTTAACTGTGTTAGAGATAGTTAGTGACTTGATTAACTTGTTTTGTAGAATTCCGAGGGTTAAAGTGTTAATTGAGGAACTAGAGGGGATAATCCTAGCATGCAAATAAAAGGGAAGTTTTAACCCTAACCCTCCTTAGTCAGTTTCCAGAAACGTACGAGAGAAAGGAAGGGAACGATTTGGAGGAGAAAGGAGGAAGGCCAATTGAAGGTCTTCGTGAAGCAATTGGCCTAGGATTGTCATCAATTGGTGTTAAGGTATGATTCCTATGTTCATGAAGTGTTTAAGTGATGTCAACTTTGTGTAATTCGGAGTCTAACGATGGTTAGGGTTTGGATGTTGGAATGATGATCATAGAATCATCAATTGTGAGTGATCGGTATGTTTCGGGTCGAATTACTCGCATGTAATTGTTAGATATCGACCCTAACTAGTGTAGAAACTTGATTTTGGTTGAAATTGGGGTTTTGGGTGAAAACCCCGAGTTCAGTCGCATCAGGAGACTTGAGATTTTTGGTCATTTGATAACGGCGGGTCGTGACCCGCATGGTGACCCGCCCTTTCTGCTGTTTCAAATTTTGAGTTTTCTGAAACAAATTCGTATGGGGTTCTTTAGCTTATATACCCCTAAAGGCTTATGTAACTAGATGATATGTGAAGTTTTGTGGAAATTGGTCGAGTTCAGCTTGGTCATTTCGCGTTAGTGAGTCGGGTTATGGGTTAAGGACCCGTTTTGGGCATTGTTTGATGTGTTTGTACGTGTAATGTGCTTAGGTGGTCCGAGGTGACTATTGTACGTATCTTTGAGCTAATTGTGATCATAGTTAAGGTGAGTTCACTACCTAGCCTTGTATCGTTATATATGTATGATGATGTTTGCATGTGATTATGTGTTATGATGTATGTTTCCCTCGGGAATTTGTAGCACCTACGGCGGTAGCAATACCCCTAGGGAAGTGGATAGTTTCTTCCTGTTTTGGGTTTAGCCGAAGGGAAGATAGTGCAAGTGGCACGTACGTGATTATGTGTATCTGTTATTATGTATGTATGATGGTAGATGGTTTAGGTGTGTTCTCACTAAGCTTTTCGCTTACCGCATTGTTGTTTACTCTTTTAGATGCAGGTACTTCCCGTAAGGGAAAGGAAAAAGTTTGAGGCTCCGGGTTCCACAAGTTCAGTCTCCGAGTGGAAGGATGAAGTGATTAGGGGTTTTAGTAGTTTTCAAACTATTCCTTTGTTAACTTAACATGTTGGTTGGTCTTTTCTAAACATATAACTTATGGTTTGTTCGGTTTGAACTTGAGTTGGACACTATGGTGTTTAGATGTTCTTTTTTATTTCAATGTTTGGGACAAGTTTTCGCATTTCAGTTAAAGATGGTTACTTTTCTGGTTAAATTGTCTTTTTGGAATTTGGGTGTTACAAGTTGGTATCAGAGCCTAGGTTTAAGGGATTCAAGTATTCACAAGAGGTGGGTACTTGAACTTAAACCAATGCTCGTGTTTTTCTTAAAATAAAAGTAACCAAAAATGTGCTTTACTTGAGAAATGGTTAAGAGACTGAACTGCAAAGCCGGAGCATCAGAACGGGGGTGAGCACACTAAACCCTACCTATGTTTAGCATGTTGATTTATGTTGCAGTGATTAATGCTTGTAAATGTGATATATGGTATGAGATGCTAGTATTGAACATAAGTTGCATGATAGACAACATGTACCACTATGATACTGATTGAGGTATAAGTATTGCATGTAAGCCTTGTATAGGCTAGTAGTACGTAACTACGAGTAGAAGGGCATGTGGCCTACTATGTGATTATCTGAATAGGTGACTGTTAGGCTCTAGAGTAAAGGTTGTATATGGGCAACTAGTTAGGAATTGGAATTTCTGTGATGGTGTTAAGGCTAGATATGTAGGGTGTATTTACAAGGATACCAGGGCCCGTATCACTGCAATATATTTTGTACATATCATGGAATTAACATAGTTACTGGAATAACATGAACTAGCTAAGTTGTTCTTGGGGGTAGTAGCATTTTAGGATGGCAATTGTCCTTGAGACAAGTAGATGGACCCCTAAGGAGCATGTAGAGAGGAAATGTGTGAAACTGATAGTTTTGTGTTTATTGAATCAGTATGGGTAGACCGCACAAGAAGGGAACTGCTGGTCAGGAGGATGCCGATGCCGAAAATCTGAGGGGACTAATAGCCTCAGAGGTCGGTGAGGCACTGCAGGATTTGCTACCGGGGCTCTTCGCCTAAATGAAAGACGAACTTAAGAAGGAGGTTTGATCGCAAGTGGAGGCGGTCGTGGGAGATCGGGCCAGTGGTTCTGGGGGCTCAAGTGGGTGGGCAAGCCAAGAGTGCTAGCTACAAGGACTTCATGGCTTGCCAGCCACCTCAGTTTGATGGGCAGAAGGACCCCATTGCCAGCACTCGTTGGCTAGCTGATATCAAGGGCGCATTTCTGACTTACGCCTGTTTCGAGGAGGTGAAGGTTCGCTATGCGACGATGGTGGAACATCGTCAACAAGTCTCGATCAGCCGAGCAGATCACACCTATGACATGGGAGGAGTTTAAGGATCTGTTCAAGGAGCAGTACGTGTCCTAGGTAGAGATTGAGCGACCGACGGGCGAGTTCCTCTAGATGACGCGGACCACGGAATCGGTGAATGAAATCACCGATATGTTTTTGGAGCGGTCAGTCTTCTGTCAGGAATATGTGCAGAATGAGCGGATGAAAAGATACCGCTACTTGGAGATCCTGAAGCCCGAGATACATGAGTTCGTGGCGATCTCCCAGTGCAAGACATTCCAGGAGGTGTATGAGAAGGCTCGAATCAGGGAGCTAGAGCTTGAGAGACCAGATCGGAAGAAGAAAACCGAGACAGCGCTAGTATCGACTCAGCAGGCTAAGAGGCCTAAGCAGCTCAGGCCGAAAGTAGAGGTAAAGAAAGAGGTTCCGAGATGTGTTACTTGCGGACGATCTCACTAGCGTGCATGCAGATTGGGTTCGGGAACGTGCTTCAAGTGCGGGAAACCGGGCCATATGAGTCGAGACTGCAAGGAGACTGTACGTCTATGCTTTAAGTGCCTCGAGTTGGGCCATATCGCGAGCCAAGCCATAAGGCCGGCCCGACTCAGTCTTCTGGAGTGGTGTCCGCAAAGACCGCGGAGGCTAGCACCGAAAGAAGGTAGATCCACCTCGCACTTGAGCTCGAGTTTATCAGTTGACGGCCGAGGAGGCCAAGGAGGAGCCGGATGTGCTTACAGGTACATTTTCCGTTAATTTTGTACCCTCTCTCGTGTTATTTGACTCGGAGCTAGTAAGTCATTTGTATCTTTGTCCTTTTATAAAAGTTTTGTGAATGTAAAGGGTAGATTAGATAAACCCTTAGAAGTAGAGATAGCGGCCGAAGATTATCGGTTGTGTAGAGATGTATATAGGAATAATGTAATAGAGATAGGTGGTGTTAAGTTCAACATTGATCTCATCCCGATTCCTATAAGGGAGATCAATGTAGTGGCTGGAGTAGATTGGATGAGTCGTAAAGGGGCTCACATTGATTGTGAACATGAGCGAGTAGTGATTCGGAACCTAAGTGGGGGAGAGCTAATTATCGAGAGTGAAAGGAAGAAAAGACTACCGAAGATGTGTACCTTGGCGAAAGCAAGGAAACACGTTCTCCATGGGGGCAGCAGCTACCTAGCGTTTGTGGTCAATAGCCAGTCGAGCCAAGGAAGAAGGCGGTAGCAGATGTGCCTATAGTCAGCGAGTATCCGGATGTATTCCCGGATGACTTGCCTAGCGTCCCTCCTGAGAGGCAAGTAGGGTTCCGGATCGAGCTAGTTCTGGGGGCGACGCCGGTAGCTAAGGCTCCGTACTGGTTAGCACCTCCGGAGATGATGGAGTTGTCAAAGCAGCTGGGAGAGCTTTTGGACAAGGGGTTCATTCAACCAAGTACCTCACCTTGGGGAGCCCTTATCCTGTTTGTAAAAAGAAGGATGGGTCGATGCGGATGTGTATCGACTACCGAGAGCTAAACAAGCTCACGGTGAAGAACAGATACCCACTGCCATGATCGACAATCTCTTTGATCAGCTTCAGGGAGCCGCGTGTTCTCGAAAATAGATCTTCGCTCCGGGTACCATTAGTTGAAGGTTTGGGAGGAGGATGTGCACAAGATGGCATTCCGCACTTGATATGGTCACTTCGAGTTTATTGTGATGCCATTCGGGTTGACGAATGCGCCGGCAGCTTTCATGGACCTGATTAATCGGGTCTGCAGGCCGATGTTGGATAGATCGGTAATCGTGTTCATAGACGATATACTGATATATTCGAGATCGAAGGAGGAGTACGTGGAGCATCTGCGAGAGGTATTGGAGGTATAACGTAAGGAGAAATTGTATGCGAAGTTCTCCAAATGTGACTTCTGATTACAAGAGGTTCCAATTTCTCGGGCATCTTGTAAACCGGGAGGGCATAAAGGTAGACCCGGCGAAGGTAGAGGCAGTGATGAAGTGGGAGACCCCGAAGACTCCCATAGATATTAGGAGTTTTCTTGGATTGGCTGGTTACTACCGCCGGTTCATCCAAGACTTCTCTAAGATAGCCTTCTGTTGACTAAGCTGACGAGAAAGAATGAGCGGTTCATGTGGGGTAATGAGCAAGACACGGCGTTTGATACTTTGAGGAGGAAGTGTGCGAGGCTCCGGTATTGACCTTACCGGAGGGAGTTGAGTGACCTGACAGACTACTATGATGCCTCATATCATGGGTTAGGTTGTGTCCTCATGCAGAGGGGAAAGGTGATAGCCTATGCGTCTCGCCAGTTAAAGACGCATGAGGCGAATTACCCAACCCATGATCTTGAGTTAGCGTCAGTCGTGTTCGCGCTCAAGTTATGGCGCACTACTTATATGGGGTTCGCTGTACCATCTTTACGGACCACAAGAGTCTCCGCTACTTCATGGATCAGCAGAACCTCAATATGAGGCAGCGTCGGTGGTTAGAGGTGATAAAGGATTATGACTGTGAGATCCTTTCACACCCGGGGAAGGCGAACGTGGTGGCGGACGCCTTGAGTTGGAAGGGGAGCGGTCTACTCCTTCGAGTACCGTGTATGAGATTGACTGTGTCAACTTCCTTGATCGAGTTGATACGACATTCTCAAGACGAGGCGATAAAGAAGGATAACCATAGAAAAGAGAGGATTAAGGGGCAAGTGGATCAGCTAGTGGCCGACAGTCGGGGGTTGTTGACTCGATACGGCCGGGTGTGGGTTCCAGTTTCGTATGAGGCGAGACATACTCTTTTAGATGGGGCTCACAAATCGAAGTTCTCAATTCACCCCGGTGCCACAAAAAATGTACCGAGACTTGAGGACGGATTATTGATGGCCCGACATGAAGAGAGACGTAGCAAGGTATGTGGAGAAGTGCCTGACGTGTCTGAGGGTTCAAGGCAGAGCATCAGAGGCCACACGGGAAACTCCAACCTTTGGAGATACCCGAGTGGAAGTGGGAGCACGTGACCATGGATTTTGTTACCGGATTACCGATGAAGGTTCGGAAGCATGATGCCATATGGGTGGTGGTAGACCGGCTGACGAAGAGTGCCCACTTCATCGCGATAAGAGAGGCTTCCTCTTCGGAAGTGTTGGTGGATATCTATGTCCGAGAGATTGTGGCGAGGCACGGGGTGCCAGTGACGGTGATTTCGGATCGGGATGTCCGTTTTACATCTCGTTTCTGGAGTAGATTCCATGAGGAGTTGGGCACCACACTTCAGTTCAGTACGGCGTTCCACCCGCAGACGCACGGACAGAGCGAGAGGACCATTCGGACTCTCGAGGATATGCTTCGGGCGTGTGTACTTGATTTCGAAGGCAGCTGGGATTCCCATCTTCCGTTGGTGGAGTTCTCGTATAACAACAGCTTCCATGCCAGTATTGGCATGCCGCCTTATGAGATGTTGTACGGGAGACGGTGTAGGACTCCCCTATGCTGGGGAGAGGTCGGACAGAGGGAGCTCGGGAGCATCGAGATTGTGTAGAGGACCGCGGAGAGTGTTCAGTTGATTCGCGATAGGCTGAGGACGGCACAGAGTCGTCAGAAGAGCTACGCGGACAAGCGACGGTCCAACCTAGAGTTTAGTGTTGGTGACAGAGTACTTCTAAAGGTGTCACCGTGGAAAGGAGTGATACGCTTTCGGAAGCGAGGGAAGTTGGGTCCGAGGTTTATTGGGCCGTTTGTGGTAGTTGCTCGAGTGGGGAAGGTTGCGTATCGACTAGAGTTACCGCCAGAACTCGGTCAGATACACAACACTTTTCATGTTTCTCAGATTCGGAAGTGTTTAGCCGACGAGTCGGCTTATGTACCACTAGATGATATTAAGTGGACGAGCGCTTAATTATGTGGAGAGGCCGATAGCGTCTTGGAGAGGAAAACCAAGACGTTGAGGAACAAGGAGGTCGGCATTGTGAAAGTCAGTGGGAGCATCGAAAGGGCTCAGAATAGACTTCGGAACCCGAGGAAGAGATGCGGAGGAACTATCCAGAGCTGTTCCAAACCTAGGCGATTTCGGGGACGAAATCCTGGTAAGTGGGGGAGAGTTGTAAAGTCCCGTTTTCAAGTTTAGTCATTTAACTGTGTTAGAGATAGTTAGTGACTTGATTAACTTGTTTTGTAGAATTCGATGGTTAAATGTTAATTATGGAACTAGAGGGGGATAGCCCTAGCATGCAAATAAGAGGGAAGTTTTAACCCTAACCCTCCTTAGTCAGTCTCCAGAAACGTACGATAAAAAGGGGGGGAACGATTTGGAGGAGAAAGGAGGAAGGCCAATTGAAGGTCTTCGTGAAGCAATTGGCCTAGGATTGTCATCAATTGGTGTTAAGGTATGATTCCTATGTTCATGAAGTGTTTAAGTGATGTCAATTTTGTGTAATTCGGAGTCTATCGATGGTTAGGGTTTGGATGTTGGAATGATGATCATAGAATCATCAATTGTGAGTAATCAGTAGGTTTCGGGTCGAATTACTCGCATGTAATTGTTAGATAACGACCCTAACTAGTGTAGAAACATGATTTTGGTTGATTTTGGTTGAAATTGGGATTTTGGTGAAAACCCCGAGTTCAGTCGCATCAGGCGACTTGAGATTTTTGGTCATTTGATAACGGCGGGTCGTGGCCCGCATGGTGACCCGCCGTTTGACCCGCCCTTTCTGCTGTTTCAGATTTTGAGTTTTCTGAAACGAATTCGTTTGGGGTTCTTTAGCTTATATACCCCTAAGGGCTTATGTAACTAGATGATATGTGAAGTTTTGTGGAAATTGGTCGAGTTTAGCTTGGTCATTTCGCGTTAGAGAGTCGGGTTATGGGTTAAGGACCCGTTTTGGGCATTGTTTGATGTGTTTGTACGTGTAATGTGCTTAGGTGGTCCGAGGTGACTATTGTACGTATCTTTGAGCTAATTGTGATCATAGTTAAGGTGAGTTCACTACCTAGCCTTGTATCGTTATATATGTATGATGATGTTTGCATGTGATTATGTGTTATGATGTATGTTTCCCTCCGGGAATTTGTAGCACCTACGGCGGTAGCAATACCCCTAGGGAAGTGGATAGTTTCTTCCTGTTTTGGGTTTAGCCGAAGGGAATATAGTGCAAGTGGCACGTACGTGATTATGTGTATCCGTTATTATGTATGTATGATGGTAGATGGTTTAGGTGTGTTCTCACTAAGCTTTTCGCTTACCCTGTTGTTGTTTACTCTTTTAGATGTAGGTACTTCCCGTAAGGGAAAGGAAAAGGTTTGAGGCTCCGGGTTCCGCAAGTTCAGTCTCCGAGTGGAAGGATGAAGTGATTAGGGGTTTTAGTAGTTTTCAAACTATTCCTTTGTTAACTTAACATGTTGGTTGGTCTTTTCTAAACATATAACTTACGGTTTGTTCGGTTTGAACATGAGTTGGACACTATGGTGTTTAGATGTTCCTTTTTATTTCAATGTTTGGGACAAGTTTCCGCATTTCAGTTAAAGATGGTTACTTTTCTGGTTAAATTGTCTTTTTGGAATTTGGGTGTTACAAATTTGCTTTAGTAAACATTTAAATATTACCACAAATATATTCATATAAAATAAAGTACAAATTAACAACATACGACAACGGTATAAAAAAATATATAATTAATATATTATTAATATTTAACTTTATATAATTATACATTTTTTTGAACGGCAGATTACTCACTGATGCGGTAATTATCGTATATAAAAGCGAAACAAGTTTTAACCTCTAATGCCTAGCCACTGTCTTACCACATTCACAGGCAAGCGTACCTGATCGTGAGTAATATAGTGTATGAAAGTCCAGGTATCGTCTCTACCACTGGGAACGGTCAAGTTTACGTAGACTATTAATCTTGATTAGTTTATTAACCTAAAGCCTGGGGTTTTTTTTATGAAAAAGGTTTAACTAATTAAAAGACAACTAAATTAACTAAGAAGCTAAGAAAACAAATAAAGATTGATTAAAACTATAAGGACGAAAACAATAGTATTATCATGGTACAGTGAATCCCCAAGTGGATGGTTTAAATAGGCCAAAGGTCTGGTTGTTTTGGTTATTGTAGGAATTTAAGTCTGGGACACCCTAACATGTGATGATTATGGTTATCAACTAGGTTTTTGGTCCTCCTAGTTCCAATACATAGACTGTTTGTCAGGCAATCTAGTACCAGTCACCCAATCTATCTCTATTGCACGGTATTCTATTACTGGTCGCTCTCGGTCCGAGTAACCACCTAACACAACTCTCCAGTTAACGAAGGGAAGGTCAAGAAAGGTTGATTAACCTAACGGAGTCTATCTATTTTGGTCCAACAGATACACCAAACCAACAGTTCAAATAACCATACAATATGAATCAGATCGGAACCATAACATACATTCAATGAACCAAAAACAAACCAATAAACATTAAAAAATCATCATCCACAAGGTTCATCGACCAAAATAAGTACCACTATAAAAACTACTCACTAAACATAATGAGAGTCAGAAAACAAACGGATAGAAACAGACATTATACCGACAGTACAACGACGAATGATTGAGAACCAAACCCCGCAGCGTATCGGCACATTACTCTCTACCACCAGAGGACTCTACTCTCGAAAACTACACAATTTATGTCTCTTTCAACTGAAGGAGGAGGCCAGTATTTAAAAGGAGAGACTCGGAGCCCGTTTCTGATCGCCAGGCTGCTTCTTCGCGGCGCGAAATACTTAAATCAACCCTAGATTTCCAACTTTTGCGAACTTGGCGACGCCAGACTTGAAAACTCGCGGACGCGAAATGGCTACTGGATTGACTTTATGCAATTTTCACGTTTTCTCGCCTTTTTCCGTACTTTTCCGTTCCACGTCCTCCAAAACCTATAAAAGTAAGAATAAGTGCAAATGGTGAATAATTAGATCAGAAACGGGTGAGAAATAGGGTAAAGTCAGACAATTAAGCTCAACCAAAACATGTATAATTTTGGTGTTATCAAAATCCCCACACTTAAACTTTGATTGTCCTCAATAAAAAGACTGAAAGATAAGAAAGATAACGCCAAAATTATCTCCACCCAAGATCATCCAAAATAATAAAGAATACCCACACAATCGAACACACAAACAAGATACATCAAGCAATCGGATACCAAGATCAACCTTTCACCCTCACACAGTATGAATAATCATTTAAAGTGTATCTCTCAAAGGGTAAAAGTATATGTATAAGTGATCACACCAATACTCGACTAATTCCCGCATGCATAAGCTTGTTACCAAATCCTATCTCCACCACTGAGAAGTTGTCAACCGTCAAGAGGACTTTAGGGTTGTAATGTTAGGCTAAGGGTTAAGGGTAGAATAAAGGATATATAAATGACTCAGATTTTTGCAACAAAAACTCAAGAAACTTAATCAGTAGTGATCCAACACATTTGAGAAAAATCTGACTTTTGGAATTATGCACTTTTCTTCGGGATGAGCTTTCTTTTTAGCATCGGCCTAAGCATATTGCTTATTTGTGGCTCGAATTCTTTTCTTTTCTTTTTTTTTCTTTTGCACATTTGCTCATTTTTCTTTTCTAACTTTGACTCTTTTCTTTTGATATTTCTTTCATTTCTTTCTTTCTTTGAGTCATTTCTTTCTTTTCTTTTCTTTTCACTCAAAATCAATCCCGCTTTTATTGTCAGATATGAAAAATATGGATCACAACATCTCAAGTTCTCAAATTTAAGTCACGGCCAAAAGATAGATAAAAAGATAGGCTAAAGGATATAAGATAATATGGGTAAAGAAATGAAAGCCTAAGGCTCAAAATTGGTTTCAAGGGTTAAAGTACTAAAGGTGAGTACTTTCAAAAACTTGGCTAGGCAAATTAAATAACCTTAAGATGAGGTTATCTAACGAAGGCTAAAAGGGTTAGAAACGAAGGCCTCTATCAGTGCAATGGTGATCAATACTTCTCTTTTGTGGTCTTGACAAGCATTCAAAGTGACAAGTTCTACCTTGGGTCGAAGTCGGTATTCCTCACGAAATAAGAAACAATTAGGCTCAAACTCTCAAAGGAATTGGGTGAGGCACTCATGGTAATTGGTATTCCAAGGCATCCTTTTACTCAACTAATCCCATTTAAACAGATAAGTCTACATAACCCCTCCCCACACTTAAAATTTGCAGTGTCCTCAATGCAACAGTTAAAACAATTAAGGAGTAATTGGGAAAAAGAGAAACTTCCCGGGTTATGTGACGAAATCTGTTCTGATCTGAGAGAGTGTGTATTCCAAAATCGTGCTCGATTCAAGATCATAGATCGCTGTATCTATTACCAAAAAGAAAAAAGTAAAAAGTAAAAACGAACAAAATAAAATAAACCAAACTAAAGCAAGCAATTAAAAGTATTAAAATCCTAGGCAAACCAAACGAAAATAAAAGTTGTCCAACCAAACCAAACCAAACAAAGCAAGAAAAATTGTTTAAACAACCATATCGAATAACGGAGATAAAAGAGATAGATCAATAAGGGCCACGAGGTTGGTTGCGCCAATCCTCGAAAGTAGGGAAACCGAGCGGTGTGTCCTCGGAGTATGGCCAAAATGGTGATGGAGCATACGCGGTATTCGGTTGAATACCGAAGTGGGAGTCCATTTGGTTCATCACTCCACTTTGCCAATTTGCTTGGTGGAGAGACTCCGTTGTGTTGTACTCCATGTGCTGATGATGTTGGGCATAGGACAATGACATCTCCGAGAGTCGGTTACTCAAGTCTTGGTAACCCGAGTACGCTGTCCATTCCACCGGTTGTTCTCCCGCGTTCGTCCCACTCGTTCCTCCGGTCTCTTGCGTGCTCCGAGGTGCTCTTCTCGTCCCATAAGCTTGAGGGTTGTGAATCCACACGTTCCGATCCCCGCTAATCAGATGATCAACCAATGCTACACCCATTCCACGGAGTTGGTCCATGTCAATCAACCCCATTTCACCGAGGTACGTCATCGAGGCAATGGCACCCTCGGTTAGGATACCGAAGTGCTTGGCTAGAAGCGTAACATACTGGCCACCAACCAATCGACTCCCCTCTCGATAACCACCCGCCTTAGCGAGTTACACGGCAATAAGGTACGGAGCATTCGGATACTTGTCATCCGTAGAAAGTTGTTCAAGAAGCCATAGATCGTACGTCGAAACTTTTTCCTCACTCGAGGAACGAGCATTCACCGCGTGAATAAGCATACGGTGCAGAAATCGGTCCGAAGAAGCAAGAAAACCCTTCACTTTGAGATTACCACCATAATCACCATCACCCAAGATTGACCAAGCCAACCGAGGATCAAAACCATCCTGTCTCTTTGCAGTCGCCCACATGTACTCCACAAATCCGGGAGCATCTACCTCATCTTGGGTATATATCCCCAAAGCAACGGCAAACTCTACCAACGAAAGCGATCGCCAAACTCCATCGAGTCAGAATGTCATGCATGACTGATAGAACTCCTCAAGGGCCTTGATGGCGTCGAAACGGAAAGTCGCCACGAACTCAATGATAAGCTCGCGGTAGAGGGTCTCGGCAATGTCGAAGACTCGCTCCCATGCACGGCATATATAATACTCGGTGCCATCCTCATCGTAGGCGTGCTTTTCGAGTATCGCCCGGATGTCGTTCTCAACTCCCATGGATCTAAGGAGGTTCCAATGAACTCTCCTCGGTACTAGAACTTGACGGGTGAGAAGCCGGTTAACTGAATCCCGGTATTCCTCCCGCTTTGGAGCGTTCAAAGTTGGGTCGTTCATGAAAAAGGTGAAGGTGTGGCTCCCATCCGGTGCACGGAAAGTAGGAGCGGTGGAAGTTGATGAGCGGGTTCTTTGTCTCTACAAAATCCAAAATACCATTGTCTTAGATATATTTAATCAATAAACGCAAGACAAGGTTCATGCATATCAAGACTCAACGAGACAATGCTACCATGACTAACAAGTTCAACCAATGAATGCATATGCTAAAAACCAAATCAAAACGGGGGGTTGTGTAACATCCCCACACTTGAACTTTTAGTCCAACTTCCATCAAAATCAATCTAGCTAACTAAACAAGAATGGGGGATTTTGGTGTCATCAAAATCCTCACACTTATCATCAAAGCACAATCACTAGATTAAACAAACAAATAGCATGCTAGAATGAAATCTCAATCAAGAATATAACATGCATAAATCATTAAACACTAAACAATCAATGGAGCTTCAAGAGTAATTTATCACTTATGAAAGCACAAAAACACCATTGATGCTCAAATCAAGATCTATTCTTACCAAATCAAGCTAATCCAACGAAATTGAGGTTAGGAAACATATCTTGGCCATGAGGAATAATGAAATTGAAGCTCAAAAATTCTGAATTTCGCAAGTGCTTGAAGAGGGTTCGCGGCGCCTAGAGAGAATTAGGGTTGTGTACTTTGAAAAAGTGGGAAAAGGGGTTTAAAACCTGTCTGCACCGATTTCGCGTCGCCAAACGGATAGTTTCGCGTCGCGAAACGGGCAGTTTTCGAAAAAATTTAACCTAATTTGAAAAAGTCGTGTCGCGAAACGGCCTCTTCACGCCGCGAGATTCGAAAAAAATTACCTGAGCACAAGGTTGGCTGAATTCGCGTCGCCGAGCTTAAAAACTGGCAATCGCGAAGAGCCCACTATTTCAACTTTTTGAAAAACTCCTTCGTGCGTCGGTTTTGCTCGATTTTGGCTTCTATCTCCTCCGTATGGTTATCTAAGCAATAACAAACAAAATCATTAGTAAAAACACACTCGAAAAATGACTAAAAATGAAAAACAAAAAAATTGCTCGGGTTGCCTCCGAGAAGCGCTTCATTTTTTAATGGGTCTAGAGCTTGACCCCTTTTCCGGCTCATTTCTTGGCACGTCGGGCTGACGAGCCCTTCTTCTTCCTATACTCTTTCTTGGAGGGTCCCGACCCATTAGTTGCTTGCTCCTTTTGGTATAACGGTTTGGATAGTCCTCCATCTTCTTTCCATGTTCATGAGAGAGTAACGGGCAGTTCGTGTTCTTCTTGTAAGCTAGAGAAGGATCCTCATAAGGTTCATCGAGATGGGTGACCGGCTCTCCGTTGGGATCAAAGTAAATCCGCTTCTCTCCATACCCCAAGCTTGTCACTTGGTTCCGCATATCGGTATTCACTTGGGCGGTATGTAGAAAAGCTCTTCCAAGGATTATTGGGATCTCCGTATCCTTTGGAAGATTAGCTATGATGAAGTCTGTATAGTAGACAAATTTGCCAATTCAAATCGGGACTCCTTCCGCTATCCCTAACGGCTTGGTCATGTATCCATTCACCCCTCGGTATTGATAGTCTGTTGGAACGATCTTCTTGACTCTCATTTTCCTGCAATAACCAACAGGCATCATGTTAAGAGCGGCACCTGAATCTATCAAAGCAAGACCATTAAATTTAGAACATGAAATAGGTAAGTTGTAACTTCCCGGATCATGCTTGATAGGTGCAATATAGATGAGTTCATCTTCCGTCGCCTTCTCTTTCTCCTTCTCATTGCCTTTATCCTCCTTTTTCGCTATCACAAACTCCGCATATCCGCCTTGCTTTCCGTCTTCCTCCTCATCATCACTTGAAGAAACGGGTCCTTTAAGTCCTAGATGCTCGAACGAAATGGTGAACCCCTCAGAGTCATAGTCCGTGGCATAATCGGGTTCACTACCACTATCACTCTCTACATACTTCTTCGTGTAAATGTCAGTCCACTTCTTCTTTGATGGTTCTCCGGTCATCATGAGCATCGGTTTCGCGTTCTCTACCTTCGGGTTGACCTGGGTTTGCATTGGTAGCTCCCTTGAGTCCTTCCACTTAGTAATTGTGAAACACGACCAACCTGCAATTCCAAATTCTGGATGGTGCTTTCGTGGTTACGTAAGTACGAACCTACCTCATCGTTGAGCTTCTTTTGTGCATCCATGAATTGGAGAAGTCGGTGCTCGATAGAAACTCGTGGCTCTCCATCCGGTCTTTGGGTTTGTTGATTCGGTGCAAAGAAACCGGGAGGTCTCAGAATGAAGTTACGATTGTTGTTCCACCTCCCTTGATAATCGCTTCGGTTGAGGTAGTTGACCTCCTCGGGTGTCATCATCGGACGATTCGGGTAATCCTTAGTCAAGTGTGGTCCATTGCACTCCTCGCATCCAACCTGCAAAGCATGAACAGATTTAATTAACTCTTCGATTTTACGTTCAAACTTTACCTGTTGGTTTTTCATTGCGGCTAATTCATCAGATGGATCGAAGTTGGTTGAGATCTTTCCGGCCATTCTCGGGATTTGCAAGCGCTTATCGTCCTCCAATCTATGTTATGTATGAGCATGTCCTCGAGAAGCTTATATCCTTCTGTGGGCGTTTTGTACATAAAGACACCTCCGGCAGATGAATCCAATGTAGCTCGTGAAGAATAACCAAGCCCACTATAGAAGGTTTGGACTTGTTCACTCTTACTCAATTCGTGACTTGGGCACGAATTTAGAAGGTGTTTGAAACGTTCCCATCCTTCGGATATTGTCTCCCTATCGTCTTGTTGAAAGGATCGGATCTCGGCTAGTAACTTGTCGATTTTGGATGGTGGAAAAATCGAGAAAGGAACTTTGAGCGAAGTCCTTCCCAAGTGGTGATCGAACTTGGCTCCAACGATCGCAACCAAGCTCTAGCTTCTCCGGTAAGTGTAAGAGGAAAGACTCGAAGGCGAATCGCATCATCTCGGCCTTCCTCCGTTTTAAACAGATCACATATATCCACGAAGTTCTCCATATGTACGATAGGATTGCTATCGTTTTTCCGTCGAAGGTGAGGTCCTTGATCATGTGAAGAAGCTTCCCCGGGATCTCCTTGTTTAGGTCCGGCTTCGCGATCGGATTGGTGGGTACGGTTGGAGTGGTTCTCCGGGCGGTCCACATCGGTGCTTCGTCCCCCATATCAAAATTCAAAGCTCTCGGGCGAACTTTGTTGGATTTCGTTTTCTTTTTGTTTATTTTTCTGAATTCTCTCTCCGGCTCCTCAAATGGCTCTAACAATTCCGTCGTGACTGAAACCACAACAAACGGTTACGGGAAACTTGCGGAAACAAAGAGATAAAAATAAAATAACTAACTAAACTAGAAAGCGAAAAACTTGCAAGGGAAAGAATCCCTCACAAGGATCGATTAACAAAACTAATAAAGATTAAAATCTAACAACTACCGTTCCCCGGCAACGGCGCCAAAAACTTGATGCGGTAATTATCGTATATAAAAAGCGAAACAAGTTTTAACCTCTAATGCCTAGCCACTGTCTTACCACATTCACAGGCAAGCGTACCTGATCGTGAGTAATATAGTGTAGGAAAGTCCAGGTATCGTATCTACCACTGGGAACGGTCAAGTTTACGTAGACTATTAATCTTGATTAGTTTAGTTAACCTAAAGCCTGGGGGGTTTTTTTATGAAAAAGGTTTAACTAATTAAAAGACAACTAAATTAACTAAGAAGCTAAGAAAAAAATAAAGATTGATTAAAACTATAAGGACGAAAATAGTAGTACTTATCATGGTACAGTGAATCCCCAAGTGGATGATTTAAATAGGCCAAAGGTCTGGTTGTTATGGTTATTGTAGAAATTTAAGTCTGGGACACCCTAACATGTGATGATTATGGCTATCAACTAGGTTTTTGGTCCTCCTAGTTCCAATACATAGACTGTTTGTCAGGCAATCTAGTACCAGTCACCCAATCCTATCTCTATTGCACGGTATTCTATTACCTGGTCGCTCTCGGTCTGAGTAACCACCTAACACAACTCTCCGGTTAACGAAGGGAAGGTCAAGAAAGGTTGATTAACCTAACGGAGTCTATCTATTTTGGTCCAACAGATACACCCAACCAACGAGTTCAAATAACCATACAATATGAATCAGATCGGAACCATAACATACATTCAATGAACCAAAAACAAACCAATAAACATTAAATCATAAAATCATCATCCACAAGGTTCATCAACCAAAATAAGTACCACTATAAAAACTACTCACTAAACATAATAGAGTCAGAAAACAAACGGATAGAAACAGACATTATACCGACAGTACAACGACAAATGATCGAGAATCAAACCCCGCAGCGTATCGGCACAATACTCTCTACCACCAGAGGACTCTACTACTCGAAAACTACACAATTTCTGTCTCTGTTTCAATTGAAGGAGGAGGCCAATATTTAAAACGAGAGACTCGGAGCCCGTTTCGCGATCGCCAGGCTGCTTCTTCGCGGCCGAAACACTTAAATCAACCCTAGATTTCCAACTTTTGCGAACTTGGCGACGCCAGACTTGAAAACTCGCGGATGCGAAATGGCTACTGGATTGACTTTATGCATTTTTCACGTTTTCTCGCCTTTTTTCGTACTTTTCCGTTCCACGGCCTCCAAAACCTATAAAAGTAAGAATAAGTCCAAATGGTGAGTAATTAGATCAGAAACGGGTGAGAAATGGGGTAAAGTCAGACAATTAAGCTCAACCAAAACATGTATAATTTTGGTGTTATCACTCACACACCCAACTAAGTTACTCCTAAAATCTACTTCTAAATCTACACCATTGTCCACGAGGGACGCAAACCCACAACCACAAGGGAAGGGGACACCTTAACACCACTCCATATGCCGCTGGGCTACAAGCCCATTGGCATATATAATTATACATGTATATATATCATAACAGATAACGGGTAATGGATAACGAAAAAAATCATTTATCCATATCTTACCCACTTAAAATTTCGGGTAAACGGGTAAGTGGATAAATGGATAAACTTTTTTATCCATACCCTTATACAACGGGTCGAACATAACGGGTAACGGGTGTACCCTTATCCATTGCCAATCCTAGCTACAAGGCGCTCACGTGGGTGCCCCTTCCTTATAATTCAAAAACAAATCATGCAGGGTTAACATACTAAATTATTTTGACTGGGTTACAATTGGAAAGATCCAAGGTGTAAATTCTCAACGTTTATATACACATCTAAAATTGGAAAGATCCAAGGTCTAAATTATTTCAACAACCGTCGTTGTCCGACAGCGTGTTTGGAACGAAGACGATTGCCCCGCTGCCACTACGATCGATCGTCGGCAAGCCAACGCCGGTAGCCTTCGGATACGGTTCTACGTGACGTCGCCATCAAATCGCACGTCCATTTGTCTTCGTCTGTGCTCAGGTAAGCCTCTGCGGATCGACTGAATTTAGATTTACTAAGTTGCGTTGCGTTATTTTAGATCGCAAAGCAAGGTCGCAATCTTACGTTTGGTATTTGTTAGTTAGTAAAAAAAATGATGATTTTGTTATATTGCCTTTAAGAAAAAAAAAATAATAAATATATATATATATATATTAGGATTGACGCATGAAGAAGAAGAAGAAAAACAGTATGTGTTCTATTTTTTGTAATTGTGACACTTAGTATTATAAAATTGTCATAAAAGGCATGCATGTGAGTGCATGGGTTTTTTAGTGACAATTGAGATATGAAAGACGAAGGTATTAGTGATGAATAAAAGTGTGTGTGTGCATGGCGTTGTCGTCACAAAAAAAAATAGATGAGAGGGTATAGGTTTTAAGTGTCCCTCTGTTAATGCGAGGGACGAGTCGGCACGTGAATTATTAATCGTATTAGCATGTAATCAGTCGTAACCCTTTTGTAGGTTGATTTATAGACCGTTCAGCTATCGCTCAGGCTTTCAGTTTTCAGTTAGCGTCGATTATCAGGTGAGTTACACCGTGCTTATTTTATATTGTTATGTGCTATGTATGCATGATTGCGTATGAAAGGGAACCACATGCCCTTGATGAGTTGTGGGGGCCGACCCGTGTCCTAAACAGACGGGAGAAAGGGAAACCACATGCCCTTGGTGAGTTGTGGGGTCGATCCGTGTCCTAACTGATGGGAGATTTATATCGATCTCATAAGAGTCGCGTGTACGTTTGAGTCTGTTGATTGCTGACTTGTTATGATGTGATTTGTATGTATGATTGTGATGGCACCGGTTATGGTATATGCCCACGTGGCGGTATGAGATGGGACATAGTGCTAGCTCACTAAGCTTTAATCTTACCCTTTCGTTGTTTCCCCTTTTCTCAGGTTCTGGTTCGGGAGTGGATAAGGGCAAGGCCCCAGCTTGATTTTCCTGTGGATGACGGTTCCGGTGACACCTTGACATAAAACTTTTGGGTGTTATCTTATAAATAAATGGGATTTTTAGTTACTTATTTTTAGTTGACATTTAATTGAGTCGGTCGGCTGTGGGTACGTTGTATCTCGTAATAAATTTAGTTATTTAATTATTTTTATCTTTATAAAATCCCGTTTTTGAAAATTAGATGTTATAACTTGGTATCAGAGCCTAGGTTTAAGAGAATCAACACACATGCCTACAAGTGTGTGTGTGTGGTTGGACTTAAACCAGGTGATTTTGGGAAAAGAAAATGGTCAAGGGTCGGAACTGTCAACGGAATTTCAAGGTGGGGGTGAGTAGCACTATCTATATCTGTTTAATTTTGTGTCATCTAAATGATTATGTGTTAAACGTTTGAGTTGTGATAATTGGCAATCCCTCTTGGGGTATGTTTGGTAATTTATGTTTGTTGATTACCTACGTAGTCGATAGGATTGAGATTGATTTAGGACGGTATCAAGTTCAAATGTGAACACCATGATATGTCGGGAAGGGGTTATTGGGCATGTTCTTGTTTGATTGTTGCCCAATAATCTTGACCCGGCTATCATCTTTGGTTGGTTATAGTAGTACGGGCCCAAATAATAGTACTACTATAAACACCGGGTGTAGATTTGAATTTGATTAAGTCTTGGGAATCTCAATTTGATTGACGACAGTTAGGGAACCGATGAATGCTTGAGCTGTTATTATAATTTGATGAAGTTATTTGTTGCTTATGATACTACATGAGAATGACTATATGAGGTTTAAACGTATGTGTTATGTACTTATGTGTGTAGAGATATTGTAATAACCGGGGTTTTGTTAAAGTTAATGATTAAGTTAATTTTCTCGTTAAGTTGGACTTTTGTAACATTAACAGAAGTGAGGGGTGAAATGTGTCAGTCTTAGAAAGTCTTAATGGGTTTGGGATTATTCAACTTGGGGAATGGGCTTAGCCCAAAGCCCATGCTATATATAGTCTTAAACCTTAGATTTTAGCCATTTTTGGGAAACATCCTTAAGTGTGTATTTTGAGTGTGTAGAGATCAGCATCATCATCCAATTGTCGATTCAGGTACGTTTTCCGAGTTGGATTTCTATTTCCCGAGTTGGGAAATCATATTTCCCGAGTCCGGATTTATGATTCCCGAGTCGGGGAATCTTTGAAGCTATTGTTTTGGTTCCCAATGCCTTTCCCGAATTGGAAATTTATGATTTCCGAGTCGGGATTCGGCTAAGTTAAGTTCGTTATTTTGACCATGAAATTCTTGGAGTCGGGTTATGACATTTCCCGAGTCGGGAAAGTGGATTTTTATTAAAGGCGAATCAGGATGCCTTAGATTATTTACAGATTCAGTAGGAGGGGGACCGGAGATAACCGTGAGACGAGTTATACGACCAGGTGAGTTCCCTTGCCTGAATTGAATGGGATTTACTGTTTTAAACTGTATTTTAAAATGCTCATTCTGTTTTGAAATGCTTTTGGACTGATAATGTTTGACATTATGATATGAATTGATATGAAATGATAATCACGTTTAAGCATGCTTAAAATGGTAATACATGAATTGTGTATGGACAGATGTGTTGCATTAAGGGCACTAGGTACCTTGGAGCTACATGTTCCTTGGGAGTGTTACCATTTGGCCTGATCAGTCATTTGGGGGTACCTTGGGACTAAGTCCCTTGGGGTTATCGATAGGCGCCGGATGGGCCTGAGCTGGAATGCCACTATGTGACGAGGTTTTCTTTGCATGCAACACATCTACTTGATTGAATGTTTTTGAGCTATGGCCAACGGGCCAGAATTGTAAATTAACTGTTTTTGAGGGAATTCACTAGACCCTATGGTCTAACCCTCGTTTTCCAAATCTTTTCTTTTCTTATCTTTTACAGGCGAGGCCCGTGGAAGTGGGAAGGGTAAGGAGAAGGCTTGAAGGATAAGCTAGAAGCCTTAAGTTTTCATTTATGCACTAGATACCTAAACTTTTATATCTCAGCCGTGGAGGGTTGTTCCACGTGCAATTAGACACGTTTCTTTTGCTTGGTATTTAGTAATATTTCCGTTACGTTAGATCACTGGGATTGTTATTGCGTTATTTATCTGTTTGGGAAATTGGAGTGTTACAGATATGATCTAGTCCTTTGGATTGCATGCGCACTAAAGGCTAGTAGTAAGTACATGTATGAACTGTAGTTATGAGTAGTGAGTGTAGTTAGACACTCTAGTTGTAAATAGTAGAATTGCCTCGTGATAGTCACGTTTCTAAAGTGGTTTTTTTTAAAACGCCCAGAATAGTGACTTTAAGAAATCACTCAATTGATGAGAATTGATAAGACTGCGTAAATAGACTCATATTTACATTCAGTAGATTTAGTTGACTCTTCAGTGAATCAGGATGCCTAGTGTTAGAATTATAGGGAATCTTGAGAATCTAGCGAAGGTTTGGTTGCGTGGTATGGATACACTATAGGTTAAGTTTGGCCTATAAAGTCAGTTTAGAGATCGACTTGCACTATAGGTAGTTGGGTCTATAGAGACAGTGGGGCGCAGTATGCACTCTAGAACACTCAGTCAGTTGATGATAATCTTTAGAGCAGTACGGATTCTTTGTTCCTCCGTTGTGTATATTTCATCGTTAAATTATGTTTGCGTTTATGTGACTTGTTACATATGTATACAGACTTCTTTAGCGTTCTTTCGTGTCATTCGATCCACTCGATTCGTGCTTAATGTGCTTTGTTCCATCAAAATTATTATGTATTTTTATTCATTTAGTTGCTCGTATGGTCGGTTATATTCTCGGATAATCTTATTTCGATTTCACTTTTAGAAATATCTTTTTATAATTATAAGCTGCTGGAAATGTTTCTGAAAATTTCGTGTTACTTGTAAAAATCATAACTAATTGCCCATTTATCGGATTTAGTCGTACGATATGTTTTTAAAAACCCCAGCAGTGTACTACAAATTATTGTAACACTTACAAACTGTGATTTTTAAGCTAAAGTGTCCAAAATCTGAGTTTTCCAAAACAAGTCCTGTTTTAGACGAAAACAGCGCAATCGTTTTCAAAAATTCATATCGGATTCATTTTAAACCCGATTCAGTCCGTTCTAGATTCGTTGGAATCCTAAGTCATTGATCTAAAACTTCCGTTTTGATATGTTTTTCTAAAACCTATTGTAAATATGTTAAACTGTTCGATCTCTAAACGTGTTAAATGCTGAAAATCGTACGTCTTGATTTCTAAAAGTCGTGTTTATAGTTTTCGTTTGTATTTGATTTCGCTATGCGTTTTCCTCATAAATATTTTGTGTATGTTCATATCTAAATTTATGTTAATGGTTTATGATACTTGATCGTTTTAAACTCTTTTTTTATTCGTAATTCGTTCGGTTGAGTGTCTTCGAATTTATGAACATTTTATGGGATTAGGTTCATATGTTTTATTCGTTTTATAATTAGTATGGATTGTTATTAATTTGATGTGATCACATGGGTTGTGATATGCTTTCGAGATTTGTGTTTTGCTAACCACCTTTGGAGGTACCATAGGCACGTCATTGTGGCACCGATGGCGTGACACCACCCGTGGCGGTGTGATCAGTCCACGGCGTCTCCTCTTTTGTGTGTGCTCATGTGGGAGCTATTTTTTTGTGTGACCGGTAAGGAGGATCAAATGGTAGCTGGTAAAAGAAACAGAAAGTTTTCAAGCTAGCATATCAAAGAGATCATTCGAAGGGTAACAAGTGTGGTTAAAATCATCATGAAGGAGGTCGAGCTGGAAGAACGTTCCGTTTTATATGTGGCAAGCCTGGCCACATAAGTATGGATAGTGGGCTAGCTCTAAAGTTAAAACTCCAATGTTATTAGTTGGGATATTTCAAGTCTTTGTGCCCTAAGCATGCGGGAACAATAGTTCAGGCATTACTACCAACTACTCTACAGGTTACTGTTGGCAGCGCGGTTAAGAAGAATGGGGCTCATATGAGTCAAGGTAGGACCTTTTAACTGGTTACGAAAAGGCCAAATTAGCATCAGATAAAGGTGCAAGTAAGTTTTAGTTTAAGGCATAGTTGTCATAGCAGTTATGCCTTTTGTTTTATCTATATAAGATAATTTATGCTTGAAAGGATTAAGTAGTTCCCTAACCGTAGAGATAGGGAACGATAGGTTCTGGTTATAACTAGTGTTTGTAGGATTGATTGATAGAGACTAGTCGAGTGCAATTTTTGGTAGACCTTACTCACTTAGGATGTAAGAATTTGGTGTGATTGTTAGGATGGACTGGTTAGGCAACAAGCTAAGCTAGTATGTGATCGGCAATAGAATCAGGTTCGAATCCTAGTGGGGGAGAATTAAGAATTAGGGATAAAAGAAGTTTTTCTTTGGTGGATGCACTTAGTATTTAGCGTACGTAACTGGTGATCAATAAGATGAAAAAAGGGATTTGATAGTTGTAGAGGTGCTAGCTGTTATTGAAATTTGAATGTAATCGCAGAGGATTTGATTGGCATCATTCTGTCAGACAAGTAGGATTTAGAGGTTAGTCAGAGAGTTTTGGAAAGCACTGAAATAGTTCAGAAGATGACAGAGAATATTCAGAGGATTAGATAGCGTTTGCAAACAGCTTAGAATCAACAGGAAAGCTATGCGGATAGACGACGTTTAGACTTAGAATTTCAGGTTGGTGATTATGTGTTGCTTAAAGTGGCGCCATGGAAACGAGTGATTCGATTCTGGAAATGAGGCAAGTTAGGGCCTAGATTCATTGGTCCGTTCAAGGTTATAGCTCGGGTAAAAAAGGTGGCTTACCGATTAGAGTTACCTAAAAGCTAAAACAAATTCATAACACGTTTCACGTGTCTCAGTTGCGTAAGTGTTTGATAGATGAAACCGCCTATGTATGTGTTGTTAGAGGACATTCATATCGATGAGAGCTTGAACTATGTCAAGAAAGCCATAGCCATTCTAGAGAGAAAACGAAGGTTCTGCGCAACAAGGAAATTGGGATGGTCAACCTGCAGTGCAGTGGCAACACCACCGCAGTATAGATTGGATCTGGAAAATGAGGCGGTACGTGTCGGAACTTTCCGAAGTTGTTTTAAGTGTTAGATTTCGAGGACGAAATCCTTGTTAGTGGGGGAGAGTGTAAGCACCCCATTTACACTTGGTTACTTAAAGAGCTTTTGTTTGGTTATTAATGTGTACTTATAAGAAAGTTATGGATTTTGTTTTATATTAAAGAAGAAGAGGGGCCAGTTGGGAACTTTGGCATACTTCTCTTGAAATCAGTAGTCGTCGAGTGCATCTCGATTTAAGTCTTATATCATATAGCCTTCATTAATCAATCTCATTAATTTTAAAAAAAAAACCCTAAGCAAACCTAGTTTTCTCTTCTCCATCGCCTACTCTCCAGCTATTGAAGCTTCCGTCGTGATCATTCTCAAACCCTCCAACCACCTTCAGTCGTTTATCACCTTCACTGAGTCAGCTGTCAATCATCTACGCACCTGAATTTCGATCACCCGCAAGTCAACGTAGGTGACCGTTGTTTGAGTTTCGATTAACGACCCCAGCGAGAGCTGTTATCAGCGGTTGTGGGTTTGACGTCGTGATTCAACAACCGCCGCTGTCCGACAGCGTGTTTGGAACGAAGACGATTGCCCCGCTGCCACTACAATCAATCGTCGGCAAGCCAATGCGGTAGCCTTCGGATCCGGTTCTACGTGACATCGCCATCAAATTGCACGTCCATTTGTCTTCGTCTGTGGTCAGGTAAGCCGTCTACGGATCGACTGAATTTAGATTTACTAAGTTGCGTTGTGTTATTTTAGATCGCAAAGCAAGGTCGCAATCTTACGTTTGGTATTTGTTAGTTAGTTAAAAAAATGATGATTTTGTTATATTGCCTTTAAGAAAAAAATTGAAGAATGATTATATATATATATACTATATATATATAGGATTGACGCATGAAGAAGAAGAAAAACCGTATGTGTTCTATTTTTTGTAATTGTGACACTTAGTATTATAAAATTGTCATAAAAGGCATGCATGTGAGTGCATGGGTTTTTTAGTGACAATTGAGATATGAAAGACGAAGGTATTAGTGATGAATAAAAGTGTGTCTGTGCATGGCGTTGTCGTCACAAAAAAAAATAGATGAGAGGGTATAGGCTTTAAGTGTCACTCAGTTAATGCGAGGGACGAGTCGGCACGTGAATTATTAATCGTATTAGCATGTAATCAGTCGTAACCCTTTTGTAGGTTGATTTATAGACCGTTCAGCTATCGGCTCAGGCTTTTCAGTTTTCAGTTAGCTGTCGATTATCAGGTGAGTTACACCGTGCTTATTTTATATTGTTATGTGCGTATGTATGCATGATTGCGTATGAAATGGAACCACATAGCCCTTGATGAGTTGTGGGGGCCGACCGTGTCCTAAACAGACGAGAGAAAGGGAAACCACATGCCTTGGTGAGTTGTGGGGCCGACCCGTGTCCTAACTGACGGGAGATTTATATCGATCTCATGAGAGTCGCGTGTATGTTTGAGTCTGTTGATTGCTGCTTGTTATGATGTGATTTGTATGTATGATTGTGATGGCACCGGTTATGGTATATGCCCACGTGGCGGTATGAAATAGGCATAGTGCTAGCTCACTAAGCTTTAAGATTACCCTTTCGTTGTTTCCCATTTTCTCAGGTTTGGTTCGGGAGTGGATAAGGGCAAGGCCCAGCTTGATTTTCCTGTGGATGACGGTTCCGGTGACACTTGACATTAAACTTTTGTGTGTTATCTTATAAATAAATTGGATTTTTAGTTACTTATTTTTAGTTGACATTTAATTGAGCCGGTCGGCTGTGGATAGTTGTATCTCGTAATAAATTTAGTTATCTTTATAAAATCCGTTTTTGAAAATTAGATGTTATATGATTGACATTCGGGTCGGTTCATAATCGCCGAAGATTAGTTAGATGTTCATATAAATCTTGGATCCTTTGTCGACTTTGTTGAAACATGTATGTGAGTTATCCAATGTTCCAAAAGAAAAAAAAAACCTGTTTGTGAGTTATTTTGTGATTAAAATAAAATATTATTGGTCGACCTTTATTTAATATAAAGCGCGTGAGGGTGTGGTGTATGGTAAAGCGCGTAGGTTGGTGGGGTCGGATACCGTGTGTGACGGTCCAGGCTTGGACGCGTGGCACGCCATTTACATGTGACCCTGGAGATCGACTAATTTACAATTCTGCCATTTTGATTCCTGATTTTGGAAGGCGGCTATCGCTTTCTTAACTTTAAATAATATATTTTCAGAATTATGTTTAAACGTTTATAATATAAAATATTTGCTACACATTTATGATTTCAAAGAAAGCTTAGTGGTTATAATCTACTTTTAAAAGGTTATACAAATAATGATTTTTAAATGAAATAGTATCACTTTGAAATAATTCTCATTAAATGAAAAACTTTTAACTAATTATACTTTTGGCCCCTATGATTCTCTCTCTTTATCTTCTATTGTCTTTGTTTGGAACTAATTATAAATTTGGTCATTGTGGTTATTATTTTGTTTCATTTTTGTCCATTCGATTAATGCCCGTTAAAGAAGTTTGTTAAATATGGTTGAGAAGTGAGAGCGGGTGAGGTATGGGAAGGGTAAAGGTCATTCTATTACCTTTATTCATTTAAAATAACGGATAATGAAAGAAGTCGTTATCCATATCATAGAACTTCTATTTGAATCATACTTATACTCATTAGACTAACAGGTGTAATAAATAAATTGCAAAAAAAAATTTCTTTTTCAACTACATAAAATATTGTTAAACCTCAAACATGTAAATAAAGCCTATGTCCTTGTTATGGCTCTTACGGGATAAGTATTTAGTAAACGGCCCCTTAGTTAAATTCATTACCTTATGATATGTATGAATCCAACTTTCTTTTAACAGCTCAGAAGGTTATGAATTTAAATAAAATCTTCAAACTTTGTTGAATAAATTGTCAGAGCATCTCCAAAGTTAAAAAAAAATTGGTTTTTCTCGTGAAGTGCTCAACAGCATTGCTAAACGATTTATAAAATAGAAAATTTGAAGTTTTCTCTAAATATAAATATTTCTAAAAACTCTAAATGAAAGAAGTATATTATTTTTTAAAACTCCACATATAAAATAATTAACTATTTAAAAGTTTTTAAAAAATATATTGAGATAATAAATATAATGTATATTTTAATAATATAAGTGATGATAGAATTTTAAAACAAAAAAATTGTTGGAGATGGGAAAAAAATTAAAAAATTTGATCTTCAATTCTCTTACTTTAGAAAATTATAAGAAAACTCTTGAAGAAGCTATTATGTTCTAACCATTGCTACTAACATATAAGTATTTTCACCTTAATAGGAAAAATTAAAAGGAAATACAATTTAACCGACAGTAAGAAAATTTATCAAAAAATTAGTACGTTAGGCTTGGTTACGGGCTTTTAGCCTTTGGACTGTATCTTAAGAAAATAGTTATTATGCATACTATTGGGCTTAAAGGCCCAATAAATTTGTTGCTTCTATTGCTTTTGTCCATAGACCATTAGACCATAATAAACCACCTCTTAGAACCTAATTCGGCAAACTAGCTCATAAGCTAGCTGATGCAGTGATGTTTGATAAGCTAACTGATAAATAAAATGTGTTTGACAAAACTAATTGATAAGGTAGCTTATGATTGTAAAATGACAAAAAAAGACATGTTTAAAAACTGATAGTGTAATACTCGGCGAGGGTATAATTGGAATAAAATACAATAAGTCCCATACGTCACTAAAACGCTAGTGAGAGTAGCTTTTCAAAAGCTAGCTTAAAAACTAGCTTATCCATCTATGCGTATAAGCTTACTTATAAGCTACCTTATTTTTTTACCAAACAATGCCTAAACCTCCCTCATCACATATTTCCTTAAAACAAACACACACACACACACAAAACACAAAACCTCATATTTGAAAGCGAAAAATAAAATCGAAGGGAAACATAAAGTTTCTAAATAGTGTGCTAACATGGCACGAACTTAAGAGCATTAATGGTGTAACCTTCAAGAACCTCACTTACCATATATATTTTTTTTTCCTCAGACATCATTAGGGGTGCAATGTTACAAAAAATATTAATCTTACAAAAAAACTACGAGTAAATACTTTATGGTAATATAAATCACTCGTAATGTCGATTCAACCAAATATGAAGAATTTGGGAAATATCGAGAGCTTTTATTTTTTTTTCAATATACTTTTCTATTTTTTAAGGTGTGGAAATCATATGGTATCATCTATATATAAAAATTCGATATACTTTTTAAAATTAGAAAATATACTATATAACTATTAATTTTGTTAGACCCAAATATAGTTGTATCTGTGATCACAAAGCGAGAAGGTAAACTCGAAGGTCGGAGACAAAAATAAGAGATTAATTGTTGGGATTTAGTTTTATTGTTTATAGTTAGTTTGGGCTTGGGCTTCTTTATAAATGGGGGTTTTATTGTTCCAAGGTATAAATAGTTTAGGTTTGGTGACTTTTAGGGTTAAGCCTCATTATTAAATTAGTAGTTGTATTGTTGAATGAGACTAGAGAAACTAGGGCGTAATTTCGTTGTATTTTGATTCTCTCTAATCTCTATGAATGAATGACGATATGACGAACAATCTTTGCGTTACCTGTTGATTTTGGTTTTACAATTGGAATACTCCTGTATTCGATGATTGAATGGAAGTCCCGAGGAGCGATCATCAACAAAGCCCTTTCCAAAGTACTTCTATTATACTATTATGTGGCTTTGTGCTACTTACAGACATTTCTCACTGTTTTCTTTGTTGAATCAGTGATACAAACAGCATTACTGACGGATGGTTCATATGTTCTACTTTCACCGTAAGGGATGCTGATTAGAATTCACTGACTTTTGATAATCATGATGCTTATAATCACCAAAAAGGGGAAGAAATATCAAGGAATATAATCTGATCAGAAAATACAAAGCCTGTTGAAGTGGTTTGCTCAAATTTTCCAAGCTTCAATGTTTAAAGTGAAGTGGTTTGCTCAAAATTTTCCAAGCTTCAATGTTTAAAGTGAAGATTCTTTTTCAAGCAGGAACATTGATAAAGATTGCAACTGGAGATCATTTCAAAAGAGGGAGATTATCTAAGAGTTAATGATGTCAACAATTTTTTTGTGATCTCGAATCTAAGGGGGAGATTCTTAGACCCAAATATTAATTTATCCTAGATCACAAAGCGAAGAGGCAATTTCGAAAGTCGAAGACGAAAATAAGAGATTAATCGTCGGGCTTCTGTTCAATTATTTCGGGCTTTGTTTTAATTATTATGGGCTTTTAATGTAGAATGGTATAAATACATTAGGTTAGTGGAAATTAGGATTAAACCTCCTTAGTGAAAAAAGCATATGATTATTAGGGCTAAACTCATATGCATTCATCTCTTTCTATTAAATCAATGAAGCTTTGACGATTACATTTTTGTGTTATCTGTTGATTTCGGTTTTTCATTTTGCATATAAATTATGATCAATTTGCAGATGTGAATCTATGTTGGGATTCAAAAGTTTTCATATAAACTAATTTACACTTGATTATCACCTTTTGATAATTATTAGTTTTGGTCTTTTGCTTTTGGTTTCACTTTGAGTAATTACCGAAGATAATTGTACTTAATGTTCGCAAATGAGATTTACACAAATGAAATTTAATTTTGATTTCAAGCTGTAAGGTTTATCATCTTCTTTTTGCCTTATTTTTCCAACACAAATTTAATTGCATGGAATAACGTGAGGGGGAGGGGCTTCCATGAGTTCTGATCTTTTACTTTAATGTATTGCTTATTTACTTTTAAAAATCATATTTTTAAATAAAATGATACATGGTCTATATTTTAGGAAAACACTATACCCTTTTAGTAGATATTAGAGTATCGACATTGGTGTACATTTAAAAACCTTACTTGTCATATTTTTTTCTGTCACATCATTGTCATCTCAATAAGGTAAGAACCTCCTAAAAATTACAATGGAGGTTCTTACAAAAACATCACCTCCCTTATTCTAATTTATAATATAATTGTTATTTATGTAAATTATTATATAACAGAAAAGAAAAGTATTACAAGAACCTAGGTTCTTCTTCTTCAAACACCTGGGTTCTAATAAGAATCTGTGACTGGGCAAGAACCTTTATCCCACAGTGGATGTTCTTGTAAAAATCCCAAAAAGAACCTCAAGAAAAACCTCCATTGCAGATGCTCTTAACCAGGTGTATTAAATGACCAAATGGCCTTGAGCTAATAGAAACTTTAGTTTTAGGGATGAAAAAGAATTTGATATGGAAACTACAATGGGAAAAGTTGAAAAAAACCCCAACAAACTATTTCATTTTGAATGGTTAAGTCCCTAAACAATTTTTTTAAACAAAAAAACCATTAAACTTTCTCATTTTGAATGATTAAGTTATTAAACTATTATTTTGAATGAAAAACACCATTAATTTTTTTCGCTTTAAATGATTAAGTCCTCGAACAATTTCTTTTCAATAAATAAAACCATTAAACTTTCAAAAATTGGTTACTTACCCCCTTTTAATAAAATAAAAAAATATAAATGTAACCGACTATGAAGGTTTTAAAGATAACATATAACTATGTTAGTTTAGGTTAAACAAATATAAGTAGCAAATTTCTAAAAATTCAATGATTTATTTTGTTAGAAAAAATGTTTATGACTTAATCATTCAAAATGGAAAAGTTTAATGGTTTTTTCATTCAAAAGAATAGTTTAGTGACTTAATCATTCAAAATGAGAAAGTTTAATTGTTTTTTTGTTCAAAAAAAATGTTAAGGGACTTAACCATTCAAAATGAAATAGTTCGTTTGGTTTTTTTGGACTTTTCCCAACTACAATTGTATTTCGTCCTCTTTACGGTTTTAAATAACTTTTAAAATCGATATTCGATATCAGAATTTTCTCGAAAATACTAAAACTGAATCAAAATTTTAAAAGAAAATGTCTTTTTAAATTATTTGTCTATGCATATCATCACTTAGGCCGTGTACAGGGCCCTTAGGTTCGGCAGGTTGGAACTCGCCTGCTTGGCGGGCTCAGCGGGCTGCCGGTACGCCAACAGCGGGTTCAGCGGTTTGCACACACCACTTGTTTGTGTGTATGTTGTGTGTGTGTGTGTGTGAGAGGGTTGGGTACTAATCAGAGAGGGTTAATAAGAGGGTTGAAAAAAAGCTGATGTCGCAGCTGATATGGTAGTGGATTAGGAAGGTTGGAAGTGTTGGATAATGATAGCCTTAAAGTTTATCTTTTCCTACTTAAATTACTACCCAATCTTTTTCCATATATAAGTTTCCGTATCTATCTTCAATTTCTTTACCATCATCATCAAAAAATCAAGCCCCCTACATACATAAAAAAAAATCTACGGCTTTGGGATCTAGGATTGGTTTTGAAACATTATTAAAGTATTTTAGTCGATTTGTTTTGATTATATTTGATACATTTTAAAACTAATGGTCTTAATACTGATTTTCTCGTCCTGAAATCGAAACCAAATTAATACATACGGTCCAGTCTTGGTCTCATCTCTAACTGCAGTAGCTAAAAAGACAAATTTTTATGACTTAGAGATAAAATAACTCATAAGTAACAAGTTACACCGAAGAAAATGATAGTTTACTCAGTATTCTTGCAATTTCTTGCGTATTCTTAATTTTCTAAACTGAACTGTCAATTTTTTTAGGAGATATTAAGGTGCATTTGATTGTGGAAAATTGTTTTCATTTTCTTAGAAAACGTTTTTAGAAAATGGAGTTTAACTTTCATTCTCAATTTTTTATGAAAATTTTAGAAAACATGTTTGTTTGAAATAGTGGAGTTCTATTTTTCCATTTAAGAAAATTAGAAAATGCATTTAAAACTTTTTGAAAAACTACTAAAATAAGTTTTCTGTTTTACATAGAAGATAGAAAAAAGAAAATTTTTATTTAGTCGAAAAACTTTTAAAAATTATATAAATCAAACGTGTTTTTAAATTTTTTATTTCCCTTTAAAAACATTTTTGAAAAGCTAGAAAACTTTCTACAATCATACACACCTTAACCTCTAAATACATTGATTTCTATGACGATGATGATGCAAATATATAGTTATTTCTTTTGTTTACAAGAAAATAAATAACTATTTCTGTAACCATAAATTATATGCTATATTTAGGAATAAATAGATAATTTTGGGATGAAAAGAATCCCAAAAACAGAAAATCTGAATATCCTCAATATTACTATGTAAAATATTGCTCAACTTTTTTTCTTTTAATTTGGTCTAATCTTATTATTCCTCATGCTTTAAAATTTCTAAGTTACATGGATTTCTTTTTAATGTATGTTGTTTTCTAAAAACAAAAATATAGATTTAACAAATAATAGCGTATGAACAATTATAAAATATAATTATTGGCCAATTATTATTGATGTTGAATATATGAATAGATATTCCACCGATAACTAGAAATCAATCGTATGAAAAATCAAAAGGGGCCATTACAATCTCCACTTGGATTGTGATTTTCTCAAATATTACTTTTCCCTATATATTTAAAATTTTAATTCAATTTTATCTTTAATTTGTCTTTTTTTTTTCCTGTGTTATTAGACCATCTTCAACAACTTTTCTAAAATGAAAAAAATAGCAATGATGTAATCTCTAAATTAGAGAAGCTATTAGAATTGAATGCAATTTTTTTTCTAAAGATTTTAGACTTGACTTCTCCATTTTATAAAACTTTTAAAGAATCTATTACAGATGCTCTTATTAATGCCAAATAACAAATGTCGGTTCAGATTTTCATGTATCATATAAGGCACATTTACGCAAATTTCTTTCCATGAACAACTCGTTATGATAATAATGCAAAAGCATTATTATGCACCTTTTTATAACTTTATTGACATGAAAAGGAAGAAGAAAAAACGTTGAATGACAAGGGTGTCACAATCGAGCAGTAATTATTATGTCTTTTGAATTTGTAAGAAGATGTACTCGGACAACATGCACAAAAAGTACTATGAAGTTTTGTATGGGTGTTCTAAGATCAATTGTTGCTCTAATGATTTTGAACGTGGATATAAACCATAATGTCGGATGTTTGTGATCTTTCTTGCTTTCCATTCTATCAATTTACAAAAAACCATGATTAGTGAGTTGTCATCAAATCCTCGTAATAGTTACTACAACAAAATTAAGTTAATTTATAAGACAACTCAAATAAATAAACGTCTTAATAGGATGTTTTATAGAACCAAACAAAAAAAATGTCAATAAAAAATCTTATAAAAAAGTGTATAAGACGCTTTTGAGCGCTATAACGGGTCATTTCGAGCATTTTTCAAACAAAACGTTCTATTAAATATATTTTATATACATTTTTTCAAAAAAAGTTCTTTAGAAAGACGGGTTTATAGGACACTTTTTAAGAGCATTCTATAAATTTAGCTAATCTAACATCTTATTTTGAAAACGTCCTAAAACACTTGTTGCAACTTAAAAAAAACGTCCTATAATAGTTTATGGTAACTCTTTTAGATATGACGTTTTTTTGTTTGGTATATAAACTTAGGTCATATAAAACCTTCTATTATAATTCTTATAAATTTAACAGGAAGCAATTTAGCAAGTAAAATCCCTAATTAAAGTCTATGCTTGGCAAACTAGTTGATAAGCTAGCTATCTTTTGACTGCTAAGCTAGTTTGTAGCTGATAAGTTAAATGATGAACAAATTATATTTGACAAAAATTAGCTTATGTGTATTAAAATAACCAAAAAGAGCAATTTTGAATAAATAATCAATTACAAATAAGATAGTAAAGAAATTAAATAATATAATATATTGATTGATACTATAATTTTAGAATATGTTTAAACAAATTTCAAGAAAAATTTACATTAATTTATGACTTTAATTACCATTATAATAAAAATAAAATTAATCAACTCCACATATCATAAGTAATTGATAAATTTTAAATAATGTAATTAAAAAATAAATTAAATATTTTTTATTAAAATTGTTTTAATTATTTATGAAAAAAGTATAGGTTTAATTCTATGTAACTTAAATTTTAAAAATTGTTATATTTGTTTTTTAGATAACTAAATAGATTAAATAATTATATCAATTAATAACATTTGAAAATAATTAATATATAATGTATAACTAAATTTAATTAATAATGCATAGTTAATTATATCTATTATAAATTAATATAATTTACAGGTTTAAGATTTGCTGGTAAGAGCAATCCATATAATAAAAAATTGAGGATGAGGGATGTCAATCCATCATGTTAATAATGCATAGTTAATTATAACTATTATAAATTAATATTATTAATAATTGATAATTATTTTAATTAATAATAACTAATATTAATAAGGGGTATAATTGAAAGAGTCACAAAAAATCTACTTAAATGATATTCTAAGTAGTGTTTCAAAAAACTAACTTATAGTTTTTAAGCTAGCTTATGTTCATCCAAGCATGTATTTAAAAACAAGTTAGCTTATTAGTTAACTTATTTTTGTTAAACAATACCAAAAAGGACAAAAAAAATTATAATAATTGTTAAGGTTGTCCCGTATAATGAAGAAAAAAAGAGCATACATTAATTAATACTTGTGAGAGATGGTAAGAGGACATAGTAGTAGGTAGTGATGAAAATAAAGAGGACAAAGAGAAGTCATACATGAATAATTCATGTGTTAGACTTTAGTGAATACTAAACTGAAATTTATATAAAAAAAGTTATTGATATTCTATAGTTAATTATACTCGTTAAATATAAAGATGAATGACAGATAAAATACGTCTTTCGGTCATCATCATTAGTGGTGGTCAAAATTCGGGTTTGGGCTGGACCGGGTCGGCCTCCAAACCGGTTTGCTACAGTGAATGGCTAAATCGGGTTTGAGCCAAACCGGTTCGGTTTCGGGTCGGGCTGGGAGAAGATAGGCTTGGCCTGTTTAAGCTGGGCTAGGAACCGATTTAGCCAAACCGGCCATTACGTAACATTTTTTTTAAAATTTTTGTTTGATTCTTTTGTGTATAATACTATTATTCTAATAAGTAATAACTACTTACTTCTCTGAAATCGGCGCTTTTCGTGAATGCTCGGTGATAATGGTGTAATTTTGTTCGGCCATTTCGTAGACTAGAGAATACGAGAACTCGGGCCGGGCTTAAACCGGTTCGGGCCGCTATTTTATGTACAAACCCAAACCGGGCCCAACTTTCGGGCTTGAAACCGAGTTAGACCGGGCCGGGCTAAAAACCGAGTTGACCTTGGTTCGGTTTCGTTTTGACACATCGGTTCGGTTTCGTTTGGCCACCACTAATTAGAGTTATAATTTTGATTGTTGGATACCTAAAAGTATGCGTTTCATTTGTTCTTATAAATCGAAAGTTTAGACATTTGATATACAAGTAAACATTATTGTCAACAATTAGTTTCCAGCGGTTGTCATGTTTAAAGGAAAAGATTGTATAATTGATGAATCTTTTTTTAAAGGACTATCTTCACCAAAATGTATCCAACTTTACCCATATTCCTATTGTGTGTATCCAACTTAAAAAAGTGTTATTGTATGTACTATAGTTTTAAAAAACTCTATTGTATGTGATGTTTTACCTACTAAATCCTTAGCCGGTCACCCCTTTAGAAAATGCTTATGTGGATGCCATGTCATCTTCTTCTCCGTCAAACCAGCCAAAAAGAAGAACCCTAATTAGTTTTCAAGAACCCTAATTTGATAAATCAAGAACCCAAATCCAAATAAATCGATGCTTCCAAGATGTTGAAGAAACCCTAATCAAACCCCCATGTTCGTATGCATCAATTCTAGCCACACATCTTAAAATCAAACCCCCTATTCGAACCCTAATTTTAGTTACCGAAAATCAAACCCCTGTTTGAAATCAAAGTGTAGAACAGAAAGAGAAGTTGAAATACCCAGATGCATCAATTCTAAAAAAAGATAACACACCCAGAAAATCAGATTTGAAACCCTAATGAGAACCCTAAATCAATTCCAGATTTGAAAGCCTAAATCAGAACCAAAAATCAAACCAAAAATCGAAACCCAGATGCATCAATTCCATCATCGAAACCCAGAGGGGAGTCGCCGAAGAGGGTATCAGTGATTATCGGCGCCATTAATTCCAACGAGAGCATCAGAGGTTACCAGCGCCATTAATTCCGTCACGAAGAGAGTTAGCGCCTTGTCGGCGCCATTAATTCCGGCGAGAGTATCAGAGGTTTCCGGCGATCTTCCTCCCTCCCTCACTTCAGTTATTAAAAAAAATAAAATGCCACATAGGAAATAACCTGTTACACCTCAGCATTAGCAGGTTAGCAGGTAAAACATTACATACAATAGAGTTTTTTAAAACTATAGTACATGCAATAACACTTTTTTAAGTTGGATACACACAATTGTATTAAGGGTAAAGTTGAATACATTTTGGTGAAGATTGTCCTTTTCTAAATAGACATATAAAAGTTCAATCTTTTTTTCTTTTTGATAAGATATCATTTTATCGTCCTTAATTATTATTTTATTTATTTTGTAGTGATGATAAGTTATCTTTTACTAACAAAATTAACAGATCCAATTTTATTTTTTTTTGTAAAATACATTCAAACTAAATAATAAAAAAACAGAAGTTTTTTTTATTTTTTTTGGAAAGGTGTTTGGGCCAAAGTCCAACTAATCCCCGATAATTTTGGGGGCTAAACGTAAACATGGCCCCACTTAAATGTCCTCAGGCATGCGTACGGGAAGGCTCGAACTCGGTTAAGGTGCTATGAACCCCCCGAGCGTTAACGAATCCGCTACAGCACTGTTGACATAAGAAACAAAAGTTCAATATTACATATAATTAAACATGACAATTTCAAAAAATTAAAACTTTAGTATTATTGAAAATTATAGGGTTAATTACATGGGTATGTATCGAACTTGTCACGTTTTATCATTGTATGTACTCAACTTATAAACTTACCATTGTATGTATCGAACTTTCTAAAATTGTCATTGTATGTATCCAACTTTATCAAAACCTCAAGTTCGATACACTCTCGTGACAAGTAGAATACGTTCAATGATAGGTTTTGATAAAGTTGGATACATACAATGGCAAGTCTAGCAAGTTCGATACATACAATGATAAGTTTATAAGTTGAGTACATACAATGATAAAACGTGACAAGTTCGATACATACCCATGTAATTAACCTAAAATTATAATTGCAAATAAACTCTAAAGATTCGTTAACTTCCTTGCCTTCTTATTGATCATTAGTGAAATACATAAGGATCATAAAAAGGGATTGGAAAAGGATCCCAATATTTTCGGAAACTATATCACAACTAACTACAAAAATATACAAAATGGTTTCACTAATATTCCCCTTCAGTTGGAGTAGGAGGAGGGTAAATGCTCAAACTGGATCTGAAGTCGAGGAAGAGCTGTCAAGGAAGACCTTTAGTGAAGATATTTGCATATTGGTAAGCGGTAAGGGTCGGAGGCGGTATTGTTTGTGTTGATGCGTTACGTAATGAGAGCTTGTGGCCCGTATGATTCTTGTTTCGATCTGCGAGTTTCTTCCAACAAAAGTCGAGATCGAGCCTTGTTGAAGCTTGACAATGGATCAACTTGCTGTATGAGGGTGCCTATGGTATCCTTGTCCCCTTTTATGAGACCTGAAACAAGTTGAAGAACCATCTTATATTCAGAAGTCGAATTACCTAAGTTGGTCAATGATTGACCAAGTTTTTAGATGAACACAATAATCCAAGATGTTGAAGAAAGCTTCGAGGTGAGTAGTATTGAACTGCTCTTCCAAGTAAACCGCCCGCGTTGCTTTGTTATCCTGAAAAATTTCTTCAAGTCGATTCCAAAGTTCTTGGGTGATGGTGCCAGATTTCATAATGGTTTGGAGGAGATCGAGAGAATAGTGATATAAATCCCAATGTATTGTACTTCAAACATTTTACTATTGTATGTATTGTACTTCAAACATTTTTTACAAGGCTACATAAAAAAAAGGTTTAGTATTTCTAAATGTATCCAAGTTGTCACATTTTACTATTGTATGTATTGTACTTCAAAAATTATCATTTAATGTACCAAAGTTTCAAAACCTACCGTTTAGTGTATTGGGAAACTTGTTGAAGAGGTAGCCGGTCATTCTGGCCATTCGGTCATCTTCTCCGACGACTTTTCTGGTGACTAAACCAATCCGACAACCACAACCATATTTTCCGGCGACCTCCATCTCCCCACCCACCATTTTCTCCGGCCATAGAGATGTGTGTGTGTGTCATCAGTTGGAGTTCGTTTATCGTGCAAATCTCGACCATGGAGAAGTGATCGCCGTCGAGAAACTGTTGCCGACGACAACAACCACAACCTTGAGCACGGAGAAGATGGAGGTCGCCGGAGAAGTCATTGGAGAAGATGGTGGGTGACGGAAATGGAGGTCGCCGGATGTGTCCTGTGGTCGCTGGAGAAGTCGTCGGATGTGTCTTGTGGTAGCCGGAGAAGTTGGCGGATGTGGTATGTGGTCGCCGGAGAAGTCACCGGAGAAGATGCCGGTCGCTGGAAAAGTCACCGGAGAAGATGATTGGTCGCCGGAGAAGATGATCGGTCACCGAAAAAGTCTTCGGAGTGGGGGTGACCACTGCTAACCTACTATAAGAGGTCATGATACACACTAAACAGTAGGTTTTGAAACTTTGGTACATTAAATGATAATTTTTGAAGTACAATACATACAATAGCAAAATGTGACAACTTGGATACATTTAGATATACTAAACCTTTTTTTAAATAGCGTTGTAAAAAATAGCCAATACAACAACTTATCAAAAAAAAAATCCTAAAAAACTTGTTGAACGCTTAAAAACATCCTATAAAACTATTGTAATACTTTTAAATAACACGCTTTATGGTTTAATTCTATAAACTTAAGTCATATAAAGCATGTTAGTAGGATACTCAGATATTTTAGATGTTTCGTGAAATCATTTCTAGTGTAGTGAATCTCTAAGTTTAAAGAATATTCTAAACCTTGATACGAAATAAAGAAATAATTTTTTATTATTTTATTAATGAAATGAAAGTGTTATTATTATATATATAAAGTTTTCAAAAAATATTAAAAGACTAAATTATAAATTGTTTTAACTTACAAGTCATAAGTTGTTTGATTGTTTCTTTTTTATTTTATTATTAAATAGTTCTCTGATATGTATTTGGTAACAATCTTTGTACATTTATATATCAACCAATTGGCAATCAAAAATCAACCATGATTTTATTAGTTAGTTATGATTTTTATATAAATTTAATATCAAAATATAAAGTTTATATACTTCATGTCACACATAACAAATTAAGTGTAAATTACATTAAATGAAGAGTTAAAATGCAAATTTAGTCACCGTGGCTTACAAAATTTAACGAGTAAGATTCCTTTAGAATTTGAAATCGACACACACTTGCAAATTGAAACTAAAGACTATATATACTGTGCAAGGTGAAAAATGAAAATCAACAGACAATTGCAAAAGAAATTTTCAAATCCATACTAACTTTGTAGTTCTAAATTGAAGTCGATATACGTGTTGCAATTGAAGATGAACTTGATAAACACTTCCAACAGAAACTAAATCAACATACATTGTTGCACCTTTATTAGATTAGAAGATTTAATGTATGACAAACATTGTATTAAACTTTTAGTTGATGTTTGGTTTGCAGATTCTAAATGAATATAATAGAATTGAAATGTTGAATTGTTTGGCCAATTTTCATTCTCTTGTTTGGTTCGTTCTTTTCTAGGAAAAAAATCTTCAAATTCCACAAATAGAGGATTTCAACATTCCTTAAACTGTTGGATTTATATGCCTATGACACTACATTTGATGATATGATTAATAATACACGATCCAAAAGGGTCACACACATACAAGTAAATTGACCTCAATTGTATAATTAAATGGGATTCGATTATTTTCAACCCACATAATTGTCATGCAAATTATTATTTAGTGGAAAAAGATAATTTTTGATAATGATAAAGTATATTTTATATACGGTTAATTACATGAGTATGTATCGAACTTGTCACGTTTTATCATTGTATGTACTCAACTTATAAACTTACCTCTTCCAAAAAAAAACTTTTATGTGAAAGTCTAGAATTTGACAAAAAAAAACCTGAATCGATGGGGAAAACCAAAATCCAAAATAAACGAGTTGGGTTCAGAGACAATAAACAAAGACAAGAACTAGAAAACCCGTTTATTTTTAATGGGGATGGGAGTGTTAGGATTATGTGCGAGACAGTAACAGGGTTATCGTGTCCAATGTTATAAGACACTAGTAGGTCACACTGCTGCACACCAAAATGAGAATGTTTGGATTATGGGAAATAATTAATTGGTCATTAATTATTTAGAGAGAAAAGAAATAAATAAATAATTAGTTGAATTATTTATAATTAATTAATCAGTTAGATTAATTAAAAAGGATAATTATGGAAGTTATTTCAGAGATAATTACCAAGAATTATATATGGAATCAAACACTGCCAGGTTTGTCCATATAAATAAAGGGTTAAGGGTTCATAATTATAAGTTTAATTCCTTTTTCCCCAAGAAAGCTTTTCTCTCTCTCTCTCTCCCTACCCAAAAACCGGCGCCAACATCCAGACAGAGATCAGGAGTCGTTTTTGGAGTGATCCACGGTGGTCTAGCAACCCTCTCAACCGGTGCCAGTAGCAGTGTACCCCCTGCTTGCGTTTCGGAGTTATTATTCGCAAAGGTAATCCACCAAAAACACCCTTTATTGTGTCTGTATGGTTTGGGATTGGATCCTCGATTGGGAATCGGGTTTTATTCCGCTGTGCATGTTCTTGTATCCCTCGATTCCCAACAGTGGTATCAGAGCCACTTCCTAAACCTAACAGATCAGGTTTAAGCTGTTTGTTAGTTAATTAGGTTTTATAAAAATCGTTAATTCGTTAAAAATCTAATTTTTGTAAACCCAACGAAACGACGATCGGCGGCGGAATGGCGGCAGTTAGCCGGCCGGACCTCCAGGCCGATCGCCGTCGATTCTCTACCGGCCGCACCACCCGATTGGTGGCTGCGGTACCGGCTGTCATGGTATGCGCCGGCCACACCACCCACTTGGTGGTTGTGGCGTCGGCCATTGTCGACCGCGAAGGAAAACCACCACCGCACCACCGATTGTGGTGGCGGTGGTGTCGATCGAACCCAAACCGCCGATTGGCGATGGGTAACCATGATCGACCACCTAGGCGGTGGCGATCAATCGGAGGGAGTGGATGGCAACGGCGATCGCCGCTTGCCTGTCGAACCTCAACCAGCCGCACCACCAGTTACGGTGGTGGCGGCGTTCGCTGTTTTCCGTTGCGTGATCGCGGCGGCAGTGGTGGTTAAGTCCACTGCTGTCGCCGGTGGACTATGGTGGCGATGGTATTGATTGCGGCGGCGGTGGTGGCTTTCCAGCCGCTGCTGTCGCCGACGATTGTTGTTGCGGTGGGCGGCGGTGGTGGCTCCTTAGCTGCTGCCGTCGCCGGTTGATTTTGGTGACAGCGGTGGTTGCTGCGGCGGTGGTGGCTATCGAAGTCGCCGCTGCCGGCAGCGATTGCGGGATGTACGGGCGGCGGTGGTGGCAATTGCGTCATCATCGTCGCCGGCGTTGAAAATCGCCGATCGACGGCCGAGTTTTGGCGGATCGGTGGTAATTCGATGACGTAATTCGTTTCGTTATTATCGTTAACGGGTCTCAGTTTGAAATCCGTTTCCGGATATTTTTTTCCGAATTAAGGATCGTTTTTCCGATAATTGTTTATCTTTAATGAGTCTCAGTTGGGATTTGTTTCCGGATAGACTTCGAGAAAAGAATCGTTTTTAATCAGATTAGGTTAAAACGATTCAGGATTAAATTAATTTATTTGTTTTAAATTAATTTTGGTTTTATAATTATCCGGTTAAAATTCAGTTGTATTTTAAATCGTTTAATTATGTTAAGTCATAGCTGATCCCTTTTAGACCCGTGGTTGTGTTTTATTTATCCGTTTTATTTATTTGCTTAATTGTTGGGAGGCCTGCGTGCCATTTACAACCCCTTTTGTAATTTAGATTATTTTATTAGACTAGTTGGGAGGCCTGCGTGCCATATAAACCCATCTTGTAATAATTATTTTAATTACACTAAAAGACGGAGACAAAACGACGGCCATGGATCTCGGAGCCAGTGGGAGTGCCAGAAGATGAAGACTTTTGTCACTTAGGGTTGAGACCGTTGTTTTGTGTTGGCTCACAAAACAACATTAGTTTAAGGGTTTAGGCTATGACTGTGCCTTTTATATTTAAATTGCGTGGTTGTTTATTTTACGTAATTGCTATTAAATATAAATTTCCTTTTTGAACGAATTGTTTAAAAATTACGAGGATACAAATACAGTTAGTGTTTGGATCCGGTTTTTCAAAAAGCTTTGAAAAAGAAAACTGGCATTTTTGACCCTTAGTAAAATCATAGATTAGTAAGTGCAACCCACTTTAGGGGCACCTCCGGTGTAAGGTACATAGGGCGTTGTAAGTGCACACACTATGAACGTCCGTGTTCAAACCGAAACTGGAGGGTGATAAAACTCTGCGAATTATCTCCGGGTGGTACCGGCCAGAGATTGTCCAGGTCCCGGGTGGTGCAATCTATTTTGGTAATTATTTATTCACTGGGTGGTACCAGGCCAAAATGCACTAGAGGGACTAAATATGCACGGATTTTTTTAATATCCGATGTCCCGACGATCTAGAAGTCGTATTTTCAGATAGGAATACGATTGGTATAGTTTTACCTACCATAGATCGCATGAGTCGGTTTGACATGATCACATGCTTCCCGACACATGTGAAATATGGATTCTAGTCTAATAAAGTTATTTTAAGGGCAATAATTTATTAGAATTATATAATTATAAACTAAATTGGAATTTATATTCTTCTGTAGATGTCTCCAATTAGCATTCCGTTTTATTCACCTGAGGAATCACTTCGCCTTATCACGGGCAAGTGGAAGCTTACGGGCCAGAACTTTCCAGTTTGGAAATTACACTTATAGAATGTATTGAGTGCCCAGGGTAAGCTTTATGTGATCAATAAGCCCATGTCACGACCTAAAAGCAATGCCCCAGAAGAGGAATTTGCTGAATATTTCAGATTCATGGCAGATGAATCGGATGTAATGTCCATTCTAGTTTTCTCTATGTCACCCGAGTTCACGGGAGACTTGAGAGTAAAATTCTGTCACGAGGTTGTGAGAAATGTAGAGAACCAGCTAGGTTTCTACAAGCACACGGGAAAGCTTTTGATCATGCAAGAGATTCTCTCCCTGAAGCTACAGAAGGGTCAGTCAGTTAAAAACCATCTTGTTGATATGAGAAGGCTTTTTAAGTGTTTATCACGTCTGGGGTACAAGATGACTCAGGAGGAGTTAGTGTATCTCATGTGGTTCTCCCTCACAAAGGAAGTTCAGGACACAGCTAGTGCCTACATGAAGGAACCAAAGAATGACGTGGATAAAGTTCATGAAGATATTCTGGCCAGTCTAGAGCCAGTACCCGAACCTGCAAATCTCATGGACACTGATATAATTGATGAGCTGGGAGATCTGAGTTGCCCAGAGTGCGGCAACGAGGATATTTGCGAGCACTCGATGAATATCGACCAGATGGATATCGGTTTATCCGATGCTCCAGGTATCTTTATGATAGATTGCTTAATCACTTCTTATGAATCATGGGTAATTGATACAGGCAGTGGTAACCACATTTGTAATCATTTACAGGGATTCACTAGAAGAAAGACTTTGAGGAAGGACCGTTCGAACCTACGAGTTGGCGAAGGCACTCCGTTGATTGCTGAAGTCGTGGGATCTTATAGTCTTAGTTTACCCTCGGGTCTAGTTTTGGAACTGGATAATTGTTATTACATTCCAAATATGATTAAGAATGTTTTGTCTTTTGATTTATTAGTAGACCAAGGATTTTATTATAAATACGATTATAAAATGATTTTTGTTTTTAAAGATAACATTTTCTATTTTAAAGCTACGCCTGTGAATGGTCTATATACAGTAAATCTACAAGACAACAGTAGTGAAATCTATCATATAAGTAAACGATCCAAGGATATTGAGGATCAGACTTACCTCTGGCACTGTCGTTTGGGCCACATAAACAAGAAACGCATTGAACTACTCCTAAAAGGAGGTTTTCTTGGTGATTTCAATTACAAACCTTTTGATAATTGCGAATCTTGTTTATCTGGCAAAATAACAAAGCAACCTTTCAACAACGAAAATGAAAGGGCTACTGACTTGCTTGAAATAATCCACACAGATGTATGTGGACCTTTCAGTCATGTGGCAAGAGGAGGATACCGGTACTTCATTACCTTTACTGACGACTTCAGTAGATATGGTTATGTCTACTTGATGAGACATAAATCTGAAACCATTGAGAAATTCAAGGAATATCAGAATGAAGTACAGAATCTACTTGACAAGAGGATTAAGTTCTTACGGTCAGATCGTGGTGGCGAATATCTCAGTGACGAGTTTGACAATCATCTTATGGAGTGTGGGATTGTATCCCAACTCACACCTCCGTATACACCTCAGATGAATGGTGTATCAGAAAGGAGAAATCGTACTTTACTTGATATGGTACGAACGATGATGTGTCACTCTACGCTGCCAGTATCATTCTGGGGACATGCGCTCGAAACAGCAGCACACATACTGAACAGAGCGCCAACAAAGTCGGTTGAAAAGACTCCATATGAATTATGGAAGGGTAAGAAACCCAACATATCTTTTCTAAAAATTTGGGGTTGTGAGGTTTACGTCAAACGACCCACCTCAGAAAAACTTAAACCCAAATCCGACAAGTGTTTCTTCGTTGGATATCCCAAGACCACCGTGGGATATTACTTCTACAACCCTGAAGAGAACAAAGTTTTTGTTGCTCGAAATGGAAAATTTCTGGAAGAAAAGTTTCTCAGTCTAGAGAACACCAGAAAGGATGTAGATCTACAGGTAGTAGACGAAGAAAACACTACACCAGTTGTTGAGCCAGAAATTCAACATAACAATGTTGAACCTCAATCAGAGCCGATTGAGGAAGTGCAAACACAGGACCTTCGCAGATCCAGCAGGGTAAGACAAGAACCAGATAGGTATCTTGGGTTCCTAGTCTCTCAAGATAGCGGAGACTTGAATGAACCAACATCCTATGGAGAAGCTGTGTCAGGCAGTGAGTCTGAACAATGGCAGGAAGCCATGAAGGCCGAGATGCAATCCATGTACGACAACCAAGTTTGGGAGTTGACTGATTTGCCACAACACTGTAGAGCTGTTGGGCGCAAATGGGTTTTCAAGAAGAAAACCGACATGGATGGGAATGTACACACCTTCAAGGCCAGACTGGTTGCAAAAGGATTCACGCAAACTCATGGCATTGACTATGATGAAACCTTTTCACCAGTGGCCATGTTAAAATCAATTAGGATTCTTATGGCCATCTCAGCATATTTTAACTACGAGATTTGGCAGATGGACGTCAAGACAACCTTTCTGAATGGAAAGTTAACAGAAGACGTCTATATGGAGCAACCAGAGGGGTTTGAAGATCCTAAGAATCCTAATAAGGTGTGTAAGCTACTAAAATCCATTTATGGATTAAAGCAAGCATCTCGAAGTTGGAACTTACACTTTGACGAGCGAATCAAAGAGTTTGGTTTCGCTAAAAGTGAGTTCGAGCCATGTGTTTACACTAAGTTCAGTGGGAGCATAGTAACCTTCCTGGTCTTGTATGTAGATGACATACTACTCATAGGAAACGATGTACCAACTTTACAGAGTGTTAAGGAATGGTTAAGTAAATGTTTCCAGATGAAAGACCTTGGAGAAGCCGCTTATATACTAGGTATAAAGATCTACAGAAACAGATCTAAGCGGCTTATCGGACTTAGTCAGAGTACATACATTGACAGAGTACTGAAGAGATTCAGGATGGATGAATCCAAGAAAGGATTCATTCCAATGCAACATGGCATAGTGTTAAGTAAAACACAGTGTCCTGTTTCTAGTGAAGAGCAGGACAAGATGAAATCGGTCCCATATGCTTCTGCAATTGGATCGATTATGTATGCCATGCTATGTACTAGGCCCGATGTTGCTTACTCAGTAAGTGTTACGAGCAGATACCAACAGAATCCGGGTGAGCCCCATTGGGTGGCTGTCAAGAACATTCTTAAATATCTGAGAAGAACGAAAGAAATGTTCTTGGTCTTTGGAGGTTCTGAGGATGAAATTAGTGTCACAGGATACTCTGACGCTAGTTTCCAGACCGACAGAGATGACTTCAGGTCACAGTCGGGGTATGTCTTTACCCTAAACGGAGGTGCGATCTCATGGAAGAGCTCGAAGCAGGACACGATTGCAGACTCAACTACAGAAGCAGAGTACATTGCAGCATGTGATGCGGCAAAGGAAGCTGTCTGGCTAAGGAATTTTCTATCGGATCTCAGAGTGGTTGCCAGTATCTCGAGACCGATCGATATATTCTGTGATAACTCGGGGGCCGTGGCGCAAGCAAAGGAACCTAGAGAGCATCACAAGTCAAGACATGTGCTCAGAAAGTATCACCTCATCCGAGAGATCATTGGAAGAGGAGATGTGAGAATATGCAAGATTCCAACGGAAGACAATGTCGCAGATCCGCTGACAAAGCCACTAGCAAGGGCAAAGCATGAGGCACATGCGAATTCCATTGGGATGCAGTACCTGGAAGCCAGTAGCTAGTACTTAGTTTATTAATTATTACTATAGTCTAATTTAGAAACAATGTAATCATGTAAAAGTTTTTATTTCACAGTGTGTTGGAAATAAATGGAGGTTTTATTTTCATGATTGTTCTAAATTAACTATTTTTTGCATATTTAACGTATCCATGATTCTACAAGGTTTTGTATGAATTCTAAAATTTCCGTAGCCACTTATTGAAATGGGAATTTCAATAAGGAGTTTAACGCTATTATAAATACTTGATGATTTATTCAAAGTAGAGAATAAAAGCACAAGTGATGTGACCAAGTATTTATAGATACTCATCAGAGTGTTTGGGTATTGGAAGTGACCAGTAATCAAGTCTGCTTCATGGAGCCTCAGTCATAAGCACTGACTTGAGGTTGTCCTTAGACCTGAGATACTTGGTTTGGGAACGCGAGGACTACTGTACTCTTAGCACGTACTAACGCTGCACCGTAACAGGGCGGCCATACGGGACGTGACTAGATGCAGCGGAAGCCGTGGATTCAGATGCAAGTAGTCAAGAAGGGATTTGCACCTCTTTCAAAAGAGAGATATTTCCGGGCCCCTTGACGATTAAGATTGGCAGAAAACGCGTGGCCACGCTCGGATAGAATAACAGGGGTTATTTAGTAATATCCGTTACTGCAGGCAATCGGAATCAGAGTCAAGAAATACTTGATTTTAAGAAATGAATCCTCCACTCCATGTCTTAAAATCACTTTAGAAATATCGTGTGCAAAAGGAATGAACCTGTGTACAAATTCAAGCGTGAATTGTATCTCTGGATATAAGAGATCTTATAACCTGGTTAACCTAAGTGTCTGGCTAGGGACCTCCTTAGGCCAATGATAACAGTTCAGTTACATGTCTAGCACAAGTGGGAGTCTGTTAGGATTATGTGCGAGACAGTAACAGGGTTATCGTGTCCAATGTTATAAGACACTAGTAGGTCACACTGTTGCACACCAAAATGAGAATGTTTGGATTATGGGAAATAATTAATTGGTCATTAATTATTTAGAGAGAAAAGAAATAAATAAATAATTAGTTGAATTATTTATAATTAATTAATCAGTTAGATTAATTAAAAAGGATAATTATGGAAGTTATTTCAGAGATAATTACCAAGAATTATATATGGAATCAAACACTGTCAGGTTTGTCCATATAAATAAAGGGTTAAGGGTTCATAATTATAAGTTTAATTCCTTTTTCCCCAAGAAAGCTTTCTCTCTCTCTCTCCCCTACCCAAAAACCGGCGCCAACATCCAGACAGAGATCAGGAGTCGTTTTTGGAGTGATCCACGGTGGTCTAGCAACCCTCTCAACCGGTGCCAATAGCAGTGTACCCCCTGCTTGCGTTTCGGAGTTATTATTCGCAAAGGTAATCCACCAAAAACACCCTTTATTGTGTCTGTATGGTTTGGGATTGGATCCTCGATTGGGAATCGGGTTTTATTCCGCTGTGCATGTTCTTGTATCCCTCGATTCCCAACAGGGAGGACGAATCCCCGACCGATATACATAATTACTTCTCTGATTATATTCATGATTCAATAATAAGTAAATAACTATTTTATTTTTATTTATTATTTTAATTAATCACACCCTTGTCTGTCTTGTAGCGCCTAGTACCGTGTACGGTACCGCCCTTCCTTTCACCCCTTTTTTGTCTTTTGATTTTTTCCCCCAAAACCCCATCTCGTGACCTCACTCCTAACTTGCTAAGTTGCTTGCCTACTTTACGAAATTTACTGTAAAGTTCAATTACTTTTCGAATATTGTTTGAATAATGGATTTAAGAATGTTACGTAACTTTAGTATAATCACTTTTTGAGACTTTTGAACTTATAATAAAATTTTAACGGTGATACGGATCCTCACAGTGAAAAATAACCGTTTAAGTTAAACGATTATCATCGTGCTGAAAATTACCCCCTCACACTAAACGAGGATATCCGTTTCCTTGTGGGTTTTCCCAATTATCCAATGAGAATCCGCCTTTAAATCCCTACGGTTTTTTAAACAGGGATGGGGACGTAGGGCAATCCCCTGCCCGAAACCAACGCGTTGCCATCCCAATGTGGAACATGTAAACAGGAACAAAGTGAGACAATTGTTCCACCTCAATCCCATGAAATAACATGGAACGATTTTATATTTTACTAGTATAACTTCAAAATAAGCCTTAATTTTCTTCTAAAACATCACATGTGCCCCCTATTTTTTGTTTTTGTCATACTTTTAATTTTATTTGTTTTATTTTCCTAAAAACTATCAATTTTATACAATTTCTATGTTTTTATTAATTTATATAGTTTAATAAATATTAATAACAATAATTATAAAATAATATAAAAAATAGAGTAACTTACAAATTTGGTCCCTGTGGTTTGGTAGTTTTTATGGATTTGATCCTTAGACTTCATTAATTACGGATTTGGTACCCGTGATATGCATTTTATGTTGGATTTGGTCCCTACTATACACGATTTGTTTTGATTTGGTCTCTAAGGTATGCATTTTTTGTTGGATTTGGTCTTTAGAGTATGCACAAATATATTGAATGTTTGTTAGGCTGGAGGACCAAATCTGAAAGAAGATGCATACCATAGGGACCAAATCCGTAATTAATATAGTGTAGGGACCAAATCCAAAAAAACCACCAAACTACAAGGACCAAATCTGTAATTTACTCTACAAAATATATATGATAAAAATTATAAACTACATAAAGTTTTGATATTTTTATCATTATAAACCTGTTAACGAAAACTTTCTAATAACATATTTTGTTATAAAAATACTATTCTATTATAATCTAAATATCTAATAAGTAATACAAACCAGTTAATGTGCAAAAGACATAAATAAGTCATTAAGGATAAATTAATTATTTTACATGTTTTTATGTATTCAATTATATCTTATTCTTTTTTATCATATTATATTTTGTTTTGTTATATCTTATTCTGTTTTCTGAATCCTAATATCAAATATAGCGTAGAAATGAAAAAATTAATTGGATTTTCTTGAAATAGAAGAAGTTAACTTTTGATTTGTTTATCAAACAAAACCAAAAATTTCCTTGTTTTATGCTTACGTTACGTATGGGTCCCTCCCTAGAGTTTATTTAATATAGGAGGGGGTGTTTATGTATGAAATGATAATCTGGAGGTGTAAACATGAACATCCTACTTTATAATTTTGTTTCCATGGCCAACAGGAAATGTGTTTCTCTTTCCCAATGAGTCTTGTCTCTGCTTCATTTTTTTCAATGCGATCATGTCCTCTGACGCATTCACGATATTTGTTGCTTTGCTATATTATATGATTGTATTATTTACCAATTATTATTACATAACAACAAGAGCTCTTTCTTTAGGTTTATCGCTTAGGTGGTGTTTGGTTCGCAGAATGTTTTTTGGATGGAATGAAATCTGCCAAAGGAATTTGACTTTGAAGGATTGGAATGGAATGTCATCAGGTTTGACCATCTGTTTGGTTGACAGAATTGGAATGGAATCTGTCAAGGAAAATGGAATGTGTCTGTTTGGTTCACAAAATGTAGTTTTGGAATTGGAATGAAATTTTGATAAAAGACCAAAATACTTTTTTTTGATAATTTTATTTTTTTTTCAACAAAAAATGATTTAATGTTGCAGCAAGCAAAAAGAACATTTCCATGGAAGATTGAAATCAATCATCACTAAATTAATGACTAGAAACCATGTATTTATTGCATTTGGAAGTTATATTCCTATGATTTCGTATTAGGCTTCATCAGAACCATGGAGGAATTTGGTGAAATTACTTTTACTCTTACTTTTATTGCATTTATAACCACTTATTCAATCAGTGATTTTTTCTATAAGATTGTTTGTTATTTTAAGTGATAAGTGTCACTTATCACTTAATAATCACTTATCAAAAAAGTGATATTTTTTGTTCACTTTTTTATTATTTCATTAAGCTTGGACTTGTTTGAATTGTTCATTAAGCTTGGACTTTTGGATTGTTCTATAAAGCTCATTAAGCCTGTTTGGATTGTTCTATAAAGCTCATTAAGCTTGTTTGTATTGTTCTATAAACGTCATTTTTTGGATCATTAAACTTGTTTATATTGTTCTATAAAGCTCATTACGCTGCTGGATTGTTCTACAAATTTATTAAATAATTTGGATTTGTTCATTTAAGTTAAGTTTAGTTGTTATGAATAGTATCTTAAAAATTAGATTCAGATGTTTGACAGTGTTCCTAAAACCAAACAGTCTTATAAGACACAATTTCAATCTTCAGCACCACTTAAAAAACAAAGAGCAGCTAAACTTATTTTTTGATCCTTAAGGTTTATGGTTTTTCTTTCTTTTAAAGTGGTATCTAATGTTTCGTAAGTTAATATATGATTTTTAAGGTTTGAATTTTGTTTTGAAAATGGGACTTAATCATTAACCTTGTTAAAAATGACTGTTAATGCCATGGGTATTTTGTTCATCTTGGTTTTGTTCCTCTTTTACAACACTTTTTGCTCTTTTTTATTTTTTAAAAATCTATTAAACTTCAAGGACCTTTTATGTATAATTCGCATGTATATATATATATAAAGAAATTGAGAAGTTAAAAGTAATCTCCATCGATCATCTGATAAAAAAATTACGGCTTTGACCGTGAATCACTGAATAATTCTTTGCATAGGCTATATTAGATAAAAGGGGATTTTCGTAAATTTTACAAATAGACGATAAACAAGTTCATATATGGATTTCATATGTTCATGTGTGAACGTATAATTCATATATTAATCAGTTAAAAATAGTTAATATGTAAATTAACATATTTATATATGAACGTATATATGAATAACATGGATTCATGTATGAACGTATATATATATATATATATATGAATCAGTTAAAATTAGTTAGTGATTTATACATGTTCATATATTAACATATATATGAATTACACTTGTTCATAGATAAACGTATGGTTCAATGAATCAATTAAAAATCGTTAATATATGAATTACATATGTTCATGTATGAATCAATTGAAAATAGTTAATATGTAAATTATACATATTCATATATTAATGTATATATGAATTATACAGGTTCATGTATAAACATATAGTTCATATATGATTCGCTTAAAAATAGTTAAGATGTGATTTACACAAGTTCATACATGAATCATATTGGTTCATATATGAACCCGTTTTTGGCCTATTGTAACAGTTATGAAATTACTCTTGATGTTACGTGTAGTTGTGAATTTTGATCAGTCAAAGAATGTGACTTTGACCGGTCAAAACCGTAATCTTTGACTATCCCACCTTGATCTTAGCTGTATGGATGGCTAAGATCACTTCTCTACTTTATATTTTTCACCACTTCCCATTTTAACCAAAGGCTATATTAAATGAGACTTGGTAAAAAAATGTGGAATAGATAAGTGATGTTAGTGTTAGTAATTATGTGCATAAGTTGACAAACCAGTGATTACACATCCAATGTTACAAGGCACTTGAGGATCATACCTGTGAGAACCTATAAATCGAACAAGTTAAATAAAACCCAGAAATGGAGAGATTGGGTTTATAATAGTTAATTATAAACCAGTTGGGTATTTTATGTAAGAAAACCCAAAGATAAAGGTTTGAAATGGTTCATATATATATTAGGTAAATATATATATATATAGATTTATTAATTGGTAAATTATGTATTTATTAGTTAAAATAAATACATAATAGATTACTAATTGATAAAAGATAATTATCTAGTTTAATGGAAATTCTTTTCTTTGGGAGAAAGAAAAAGATAATTACCAAAGATAATTATAGAGTTGTATTGTAACTAGAAAACTCTATCTTATAAATATAAGATAAAGGTTTACTAGTTAATCAATCAATTCAATTTTAATTAGTTTCCACCAAAAACCTCTCCCTTCTCTCTCCTAATCGGCGTCGCCCTCCCCATCTCCAAAACCAGTTCGGTTTTCCGGTAAGCTCGGGTTTTATATTCTGCTAGAGGAACGATCGTGTGGTTGATCACTTGTGGATTAAAGCTCAAGCATTACAGGTAAAATTCCTTGTTAGTTAATGTCTAAATAAATCAAAACGACGATCGTGGTTTCCGGGTTTTTTTCCAAAATCGCTTCCGCATAATTCGTGTTCTTCGTATCAGTTTGATTCGGCGATCATAGTAGAAAAACCCAACAGTGGTATCAGAGCCACAGTTTTTCGTTTTAATTTATCGTTTTTCGCTTTATTAACTCCGTAGAATCCGTTATCAAGTTATTAATTGGTTTTGAATCCGTTATCAAGTTATTAATTGATTTTATCAAGTCTTAATTTTTCAATCGAATGTTCGTACGAAAAACCCGAACACAATCAGACCGCCTGGTGGCCGTTTTCCACCAAGCCAAGACCACCATAGCCACACCGCCAGATTGGTGGTGGCTGTGGTCATCGACGGCCAAGGCTGCATCACCAGTTGGTGGTGGCAACCAGCCTTCGATCACGTAACGGTGGCGGCGGTGGCTGTTGTTCTCAACCACCAGGCCGCACCACAAGTTTCGTGGTGGCGGCAAACGGTGGTGGCCGATGATCGTATACCGCAACCACCAGAAAAACCGCAATTGCGGTGGTGGAAGGCGGTGTTCATGGCAGCGATGAACGACAGTTATTTCACACCTGATCGCCAGCCGCACCGCGCCTAGCGGTGGCGGCATTCGGCTGCCGACGTTCAACCGACCGCACCACAGAGTGATGGTGGCGGTGTCGGTTATGGAAATCGCCAATCACAGTGGTGATCGGTGCCGAAAATCCAACAGCCGCCGGCGAGGGTGGCGACGTCACTGTTATCACTATCGTCGGTTGGCGGCGGCAACCCCACCACAGATGGTGGTGGTGCTGACGATCGCCGCTGTCAATAAGGTGGTGGCAATGATGCTAGTTTTTGTTCGCCGATGGTAACCACAACCGCACCCCAGGGGGTGGTGGCGGCAATGGCTACGTTTTCGATCACCAACCGCAACCGCCAGAAGCCACCTTGGTGGCGGTGGTGTGCGGTGACCGCCGCTAGCTGCCCTCACGGCCGTGCCTGGCGACGGTGGTAACTGATTTTGGCGATGATCGATTTGAGCGGCGGTGTTTGCGATAATCAAATCGCCGAAAACCAGCAAGTGGTGGCGGCAGTAGCGTTGCTGCTGCCGCTGCCGGCCGATAACGCCGGTGGTAGCAATCGAATGGCACGGTGGTGGTAGCGTCATGTGATAGAAGTAACCGAACCACCAGCGTGGTGGTGGCGGCGTCATGCGACAGCCCGAGCCGAACCACCAGCGTGGTGGTGGCGGCGATTAGCGGCGATGGTGGGTGGTCGAATGGCGTGGCGGTGGTGACAATTAGCGGTGGCAGAAGCCAGATCGCACCCGGAGGACGAACCCGCATCCGGCTGTGGCCGGATTGCGGATGTATCGTTGGCGACACCACCGGTTCGGCCGAGATCGCCGGGCTACGGTGGGAATTGGTGAAGGCCGATAGCCTCCGATCCTATGCCTGCAGCCGCGAAGAACAAACAGCGACAATTTGTCGATCGCCGCCTACGGGCGGTGATCATCTGCGAGGGTGGTGATGGCAGTGGCATGGTTCAAGTTGTTGTCGTCACCGGCCCTTAGCGACGGCAGCATCACCGGTGAATGGCGATGGCGACAACCGCACCATCAGCAGAGTAGTGGCGGCGTTATATGAGCCTCGCGGCGCGAGCATCGTCGTCGCGCCACGAACAGGATTGCAAATCACTCTAGGGTTTTTCAGATGTTTTTGGGCCTAATCGTTGCCGGGCCCGAAACCTAATAATCTTGGACCAAGTTTATGGCCCAAGAGGGTTAATAGGTTTCAGACTTTTTACCCAAAATTGATTTTATTCAGCTATTTTTATTCAAATAATTGTTTTAAAAGTTTTTCATTAAACTTATATTTATCAAACTGATTATTTAATAAATCCTCGTGTCTTGTTTGACCAGTTGTTCAAACCACGACACAGCTTACGGGTCAATGTTTTGTATACCGACAAATTTATTCGGTAAACCCGGTTTGATATATTTTTTAATAAATGGGTAAATATTTGAGAAAACTGGTTTTGTTTTATAAAATAGGTTTGTATTTATAAATCTTAATTAATTTTATAATTCAAGTAAAAACCGTTTTCAAACTAAAACATTAATTTTTGGTTTATAAAACAGTTTGTCTTATAAATCAGTTAAAAGCGAGTTTTGCGATATATGAAACGAGATAATTTTAACGGATCTAGTTTTGATTTACTCTTATATATATATATATATATTGCTTGTTTTTGTGCCTTATATTAAATGCGTAATTGTTATATACCTGTATGTGTATATAAATGATATGTTATAGCATTTTGCCAACTTAGACTCTTGATTTGTTTATGGGAGGCCTGTGTGCCACTTACAACCCTTTTGTAAAAATGACCATATGATAATTTTAGTATTTCTTTCGGGATCTCCATTGAGGGTGCCGAGGCCAGTGGGAGCACACGAAAAGGAGTAAGCGTTTTCTTTCGGAGTTCTATCGGAGATGCCAAAGCCAGTGGGAGACTTGCGAGGAGATAGAAATGCTATAGAAATAGGTCTTTAATGGTCTTTAGGAATAAAGTTGGCAAAAAGCTATAATCTATCTTATATGTGTAGTTATAAATCAATTAACTACGTGGTTGTGATTGCTTATTAGTGATATCTTGTATGTTAGTAGTTTTAAATAGAAAGAGTTTTAAAACTAGTCTATATCACAAAAACATATAGGTTTTATAATTAAAATTGCCTGTTTTTCAAAACATTTTTAAAACGGTACATTTTATTTAAAACCTACAAAATTGTAAATATATTGTTTAAAAGCAAATTGATAAAACAGTTAGTTTTGGTCAACTAGCATGCTATCAAAACAGCTAGTTTTGATTAGCAAGTATGCTTTTAAAAACAATTAGTTTTAATTAGCACGAGCCTTTTAAAACAGTTAGTATGTTTGAAACAGTTAGTTTAAACATCAGTTTCTTTTCTGTTTAAACAATCAGTTTTCCAAAAGTTACAATTTTCTAAATAACTGGACATTAAAAGATTTTTCAAAAATTATTTAAAACCCCGTTAAATCATAGATCAGTAAGTGCAACCCATCTAGGGGCACCTCAGGCGTAAGGTACGCGGGTGCTCTAAGAAGAACACACCTTAAGCATCCGCGTTCAAACCCCAAGCTAGAAGGGATACTACGACTCTGCGAATTATCTCCGTGTTGTATCGGCCAGAGTAAAAGTGTCCAAGTCCCGAAATGGTGAGATATGTTTTGGTTCTGTTTAGATTCACCGGGTGGTACCGGGCCAAAAAGCACTTAGAGGGACTGAAACATGCACGAGTAATTACTGTTGTCCCGAAAAGATCTAGGAGTCATGTCAGTTGGATGTGATTGGTAAAAGTCCTTACCTACCGAAATAATACGTGGGCCTGGTGGAGCAAGAACATTACGCACATCAGGGCGTATGAAATAAGGATCCTAGTCCAATAAAATGATCATTTAAGGGTTTATTGATTTTTATTGAAAACTAGTCTATTCACAGTTGTTAAAACCAAAAGTTTTTCTTAAATGTGTAGATGGCAAACACAGTTACCAACACAAACAATCTTTCCATCCGTTCCATCCTTGAGAAGGATAAGCTCACCGGCTCCAATTTCCTTGACTGGGAGCGCAATCTGATGATTGTGCTCAGACACGAAAGGAAATGGTATGTCCTTGAAGAGTCTCTAGGGGAGGCCCCTCCAGCAAATGCCCCGGCTGCTGCCAGAAATGCTCACAAGAAGCATTCAGATGATTTGCTAGATGTCGGTTGTCTCATGCTTGCAACTATGAGCCCAGATTTGCAAACAGGGCTCATAAACACAAATGCTTATGACATGATCCGCCAGCTGAGGGACATGTTCCAAACGCAAGCCCGCACAGAACGTTACGATGCCACAAAGGCATTTAACGAGTGCAAGATGATCAAGGGGACCTCAGTGAGTGACCATGTTATGAAGATGAAACGGCACATGGATCACCTGGAGAGACTCGGTCACCCAGTTCCGTTGCAGCTAGCAACGGATACTATACTCAACTCACTGTCAGAAGATTACAAGCCTTTTGTAATAACTACAACATGAACAACATGGAGAAAACAATAGCTGAATTGCACTCCATGCTTAAGACTGCTGAGTTGAATATGGGGGCCAAGAACAAAACCAAAGATGTACCGATGGTGAGGGACGGAGGAGTAAAGAAAAAGCATGGGCATGGAGGCACCGACAAAGGAAAGGGTCCAGTTCAGGCCACCCAGAGTGCACCCAAAGTTCATGAAAACATCAAGGGCAAGGGCAAGAAGGTTAAGCCTAATAAAGCAAGAACTGAAAATCGTTGCTTCACATGAAATGAAATCGGTCACTGGAGGCAAAACTGCCCGAAGCGTCATGAAGCAGGTAAGTAAACCTCAGGAATTTATGAGTGCTCAGTTTGTCACTTACTACTTGTATGATGTACAAGTATACTGATGCCTAGTGCAAATTTATTGCAGGTAGTCAGAAGTGAACGCCCGAGGTTGCAAGGATCTAAAGCACAAAGTTGATCAAGATTATCAAGACATTTCTTTTTAGTTTTTCATTGTAAAAGAACTTATGCAGTTACTTAGTACTTATGGTTACATTATTTTGGGAAATTTTTTTTAATAGTTCTTAAGTTTAAGTTTTTGAAATTTATTGTCTTGAAATATCTGTTGTGCTTATTATGAATAAAGTCAAGCTTTGACTTAATTCAAGTTTGGATCCTAGATATTGATGATTACACTGCCAATTTGATAAAATGAAAACTATCAAAAACACACGTAGTACTATAGTTATAGGAATGTGTTTTTTTTGAATAAAACGATCATGAGTAAAAGATTATAAAAGTGTTTTAAAGAATTTAAGATATTATCTCATAGATCGTTGATAATATCAGTATATATATAAAACTAGGAAATAATTCCAAGTTTTGGAATTAGGATTTAATCGAAAGATCCAGTTAAGTTTTAAATATGAGCGCTAAAATTCTGATTACTTAAAATAGAATTGACTAAGTAGTCAAGTTTTGACTAAGTCAATAGTTAATTTTGAGTAATAGTTAGTTTTCATAAAAGTCAGTGGGATTCGATTTATTCTATATCCAGATTTATTATAAAGAATAAAAGGTATGTATGCTAAATTATTGATTAAGTAGATTTCGGAATTATAATCCAGATAGGATATAAATTCATGAGATCTAAGATCTACCTTTTAGTTAAAAGGAGATAGGATATAGTTCCATATTTTTGAAATAGTATAAAATAATAATTAACTCTTGGTCAATAATTGTGTTGGAGAAATTAATAAAGATATTAATTAGCTTTTAGTGTTATAAAAGCTAAAATAGAATTTCTAAGAATTTACCAGTGTGGTAAATAGAAATTTGTTTTCAGATAGAAAACAATCATCTACACTGTAACTAAGGAAAGTTGCAATTCAACTTTACATATTCAGTGAACTCAGAGTTAGTCCATATCTCCAAGTTCAGGGAAATATGGTAAAGTGGAGTCTAATTTTTGTTTTATGGTGTTTACAAAACAAAATTAGCTGAAACAAGTATATAATCAGTAGGTATTAAACTTGTAATATTTTTGGTTATAACTTTGATTAAAATGGTAAACATTAATCAAAAGGTTTAAACTGAAGTTAGATGATACTTCATTTAGATCAGTATTTAACAAACGTTGAGTAGAAGGTAATTAAGAGATGCTATTAATCTTAGTATTATTACAGAGTGTAATATCGACTATACAAAGATTAGTCTCTTAAATTCACTTTTAGATTTTGCATGTTTTATAATCTAGGAATGAGACTAGTTTCCAATCTTCATTCGAAAAATGTCTGTGACAACTTATTGTGGTGGGAACCTGTTGATCCAGCTCTCCTAAGACGTGATGAAATGATAATGATCCTGTAACTTTACTTAGTTAATAGGTCTTTACTTTCAGTTATAGCTTGAGGAATTATCACTGAGTTTGTTTAGTGTTATTCTTTGTTAATTATGTTGTAACTTGTAATTTTAAATCATCAGGATCAGGATCAGGAGATGAACGAGTCTGTTCTGCAGTCTACTGATCCTGACCATCAAAGTGAAGACCTCCTGAAGACATTAAGATCATACTCAAAGAACCATCAGCGAAGTCGAAGAATTGGCTAATGACAGGACCAGCTTGCTCGTGATCTGAAGACGGAACTCAGTGATAGCAGGCTGCTCAATTTCGTATGACATCCTGAAGACATATCAGGATACAGTGACCCCTGATCTACATCAGTATCAGGACATTCCTCACTGATCAGTATCCTGATCCTGAAGGATTAGTGTAATGTCTTAATATAATGCACAAAAGGATTATCCGCCTTTACTAACACAAAAGTACATAAGGACAGTCTCTTTTCTGTTCCCTTCGTACTTATCAGACCTCAAGGCAACTGTTTACATGAACCTTCTTTTGCACACCATGCAAAGGATATTTGTTTATAGTAAATAGTACATAGGACACGTACACAAAAGTGTGTCTGCATGCATTTAATGCATGGGATATAAATAGGACTTGAAGGGAAGTTCTCCATACTTCTTCTTCACCTATCTTACTATCCAAATCCTTTCTTTCTTTATCGTTCTACTTTCTTTTCTAATCTTCTCACTCTAGTGCATAGTGAAAGAAACTTAGATTGTTTAGTTTAGACTTGTAGTCTTTTCTATTTCCGCAACAATCTGTAAATTCATATTGTTCATGCAACAAAGAATTTAAAAGTGAAATTTGTGTGATTATATTCAACCCCCCTTCTATAATCCCATACACTATCCTTACTTGAAGGTCACCCCTTTGGGACCAACAAGTGGTATCAAAGCAGATACAATCTCTCATTTTCTTCTCTTAGAAAAATCTTGTGATCCCCTCTTCTCTAATCCATGACTCTTCAAGCTAAGGATAACTACTTTGATACCGGTTCTGCTGGAAAACCTCCAAGGTTTAATAAAGACAACTTCTCTCTTTGGAAACCAGGATGGAACTTTTCCTATCTGGTTCTGATCCCCAGATTCCATACTTTTTGGAAAATGGACCACATGTGCCTACACAAACCATCCATGTTGTTCCTGCTGCAGGCAACCAACCAGCTATACCTGAAAGGGAACTGGTGAAGCCTGTGACTAATTGGAATGATGAAGATAGACGCCTGGTCAACATTGACACTAAGGCTAGGTCTCTCATTGCCATGTCACTCCCTGATGATGTCTTCCACTCTGTCTGTCACCTTCGCTCTGCTAAAGAGATTTGGGACACCCTCTGTGTCCAATACGAAGGTACTGCTGTTCTCATGGAATCAAGAAAGATTTTCTTGGTTCGCCAGTATGAAAGCTTTATTCATCAGAAGGATGAAACTCTCTCCCAGATACATCAGAGATTCAATTGTCTCCTGATCGACCTGAAGACTATCGGTACTGTCTACCCTAATTCTGAGGTGGTCACCAAGTTCATGGAAGCTCTTCCTGAACATTGAGAAATCTACACCTCCTGCTTAACTATGTCCAAAGACATAAAGACACTCACACTAAGTGAGCTGTACGGTATTCTTCTGAACCGTGAGCAACAGAAGAAACTGAAAAAGAATCTCATAAGAGATACAAAAGACTCCAAGAGCACTTCTCTTGCCTTGGTCTCTGATTCAGTTCCTTCTGTCGCTACTCCTTCCTTAGTGACAATCACTGAAATAGAATCTTCTGATTCTGAGTCTTCAGAAGATCCTGATTTTAATGAATCTCTTGCCTTACTAACCCGATCCTTCAAAAAGTTTGCCAAAAAGGGAAACTTCCAAAGAAGGAAATCTCTTTCTCTTACCGACAAGCCTAAAACAGAATCTGTTGATAAGGCTACTGCTACCTGTTACAACTGTCAGGGCAAAGGACACTTTGCTAATGATTGCAGGTACAAGAAAAATCAGTTTGCTCCTTCTTCTACCAAATCTTCCTCGAAAAACCCCAAATACCAGCGCCTGAAAGAGAAGTACAAAAAGATGAAATCTCAACGTAAAGGCAAAGGTCTTATCGCAGAAGACTGCGATTGGGATGATGTCTCCTCTGATGACTCATCTGACGAGGAAGATACTCAAGTGGCACTAATGGCCATTATTGAGGAACCTACCTTAGCTCTCATGGCTAAGATAGAAGAGGTCCCTGAAGAGGTTCCTACTCAAGCTCCTGAAGCTTCGACCTCTGCGACTGAATCTACCAGTCAGGTACCTATTCCTGTTGTCCCTCTTGAAAGCTTAACTCAGCTAGACCTTGTAACCCTTGATCTCTATAAAGCCCTGAATGGTAAAACCTCTGCTGAGAAAATGAACATCGATCTTCGTGATCAACTCAGAGAGTGTCAGGAAAAGATAAAACAACTTACCATTCTGGAAGAAAGTTATAAGGATCAGGTCACTGTTAATCAAACTCTCTGTAACGAAAGAGAAAAGGCTCTTGCTGCTAAAGAAAGAGCCTTGGCCGAACTTAATGCTGAAAAAGTCACCATCAAAGGATGGAGTGACGCCTCTGAAAAAGTTGATGAAATATTAGCTTCAGGGAGAAATGTCAAAAACAAAAAGGGTCTTGGATTCACTCGTGGATGTCCTAGGCCTGATCGATCCTTGCTCAAATTTGGAATGTTTGTTTCTTCTATCCCTGATCCTAATGCCCCTGAAAACATTCCTTCTTCATCCAACACACACACTGAAGGTGCTCCTAAGAGCAAAAAGAAAACAGTCAAGGAAAAATCCAAGACTGTAACACCTTCAAAGACCAAGAATCCTAATCCTAAGAACAAAGTTCTAGGTGGTGGACCTTCAGTCTCAGGAACAAAAACCTTTTCGCAAAATCCAACTCCTAGACTGAAGATTGATCTAAAGCAAAAGGCTGTGGAGAAGAAACCCATTCCTCCTCTGTCAAGCTAAAGGCATACTTGGTACTGGTCCTGCTCATCTGAAGTTCAAAGACTTCTTGGACCCCACAAAACGCTTTCTTTATCGCAAATGTTTTAACTGTGGATTTAACGACCATATTGCGAGTAAGTGTCCTGATGCTACCAAAGCTGAAAAATCAGCTAAGGTAAAGAAAAATCCTAAGACTGATAACTCAGTCAAAGGAAAGATGGTTGTCAAGACTATTCCTTCAGTCAAGACTCCAGCCTCAAGAAACTGATAACTCAGTTAAGGATGTCACTGACTCCACCAGTCCTACTGATAATTCTGGATCCATAGTTCTATGGGTACCAAGAAAAACTTAAACTCTAAATTTTACAGGATAAGGGCATCTGGTACCTGGACAGTGGATGCTCTCGACATATGACTGGTTCTAAATCTATCCTCTCTAACTACCGTGAAGAAAGAGGTCCTGCTGTGACCTTTGGTGGAAACGGTAAAGGCCAAACCCGAGGGTATGGCACCCTAACCAACGGAGTAACTACGTTCAAAAGAGTTGCTTATGTTGAAGGCCTGATGCACAATCTTCTAAGCATCAGTCAACTGTGTGATAAGAATCACAAAGTCTCATTCTCAAAGAAAAAGTGCAAAGTCAAGAATAGACGCAAGGAAGTTATTCTCACTGGTGTTAGACAAGCTGATATCTACATCATCAACATGAATACTTCCACTGATAACTTCTGTTTCGTATCACGTGCTTCTACTTGGGTGTTCTTTCTTCGATCCAAGAGTGATGCTCCTGAAGAAATCATTCTGTTCGTTAGGAAGATGGAAAAGCTCAACAACCTTACTGTTCGATCAATCAGAAGTGACCACGGGACTGAGTTCAAAAACAATACCCTGGAAACTTTCTTCGATCAAAAAGGTATATCTCAGAACTTCTCCTCTGTAAGAACTCCTCAGCAAAACGGTGTTGCTGAAAGACGAAACAGAACCCTGATTGAAGCTGCACGATCTATGTTGAGTGAAGCCAACCTTGCCACTCAATTCTGGGCTGAAGCCGTTAACACTGCTTGTTATACCCAGAACAGATCCCTGATAGTAAAGCGCTTCAGAAGAACCCCTTACGAACTCTTTCGTAACAGGAAACCTTCAATCAAACATCTCCACATCTTTGGTTGTGTCTGCTACATCTTGAACAACAAAGATAACCTTGGGAAGTTCGATTCCAAGTCTGATGATGGAATCTTCCTTGGATACTCCTCTATCTCCAAAACTTACCGTGTGTTCAGCAAATGAAGACAAACCATAGAGGAAACGATTCATGTTAAATTTGATGAATCGGGTCCTACCTTTCCTCACGCTCATGATAGTTCTGAAATAAATCAGTGGGCTGACTCTTTCTTTCAAGTCCCTGATATTCCCATTGCTGATCCATCTCCTCAAGACCTTCCTGATGGTTTTGAAGAAAATCCTACTCTACCCTCTCATATACCCATACCACCTCTATTAAATGCCACCCCTATCACCCAAGTCACACCTGAACTTGATCAACCTACTAACAGTGAAGATTTTTCTCAAACCACTGTTAGTGAACCTGCTCCTACTAATCTTCTCCCTGATCCATCAGTGAATGAAGCCTCTACTTCAGGACAGGTGTATCAACCACCTGCTCTTCGTTGGACCAAAGATCATCCTATTGATCAAGTCCTCGGTAATCCTTCCTCTGGTGTTAAAACTCGACGCCAATCTGGTAACGTCTGTCTTTATGTTAATTTCATTTCTGAAAATGAACCTAAAGAAATAGATGATGCCTTGCGTGATCCTGCCTGGGTCTCAGCCATGCAGGAAGAGCTAGCAGAGTTCATCAAAAACAATGTCTGGCTTCTCGTCCCTAGGCCTCGAAAACGTACAATCATAGGATCCAAGTGGATCTTCAGAAATAAGCTTGATGAGATTGGTACGATTATTCGAAACAAGGCTCGCCTTGTGGCTCAGAGATACAGGCAGGAAGAGGGCATTGATTACGATGAAACTTTTGCTCATGTGGCTAGGCTCGAAGCATTTCGACTATTCCTGACTTTTGTAGCACATATGAACTTCAAAGTTTTTCAGATGGACATTAAAAATGCCTTTCTGAATGGAAAACTTAATGAAGAAGTATATGTGGCTCAACCTCCTGGCTTTGTAGATCCTACGTTCCCTGATCACGTCTATAAGTTAAACAAGGCTCTCTTTGGGTTAAAACAGGCTCCTCGTGCCTGGTATGATACCTTGTCAACCTTTCTTCTCTCTAAAGGTTTTGAACGTGGTAAGATCGATAGCACTTTATTTCTTAAGAAATATCCTAAGCATATCCTTCTTGTCCAGATATATGTCGATGACATTATCTTTGGATCAACCAATCCTAAACTCTGCGAAAAGTTTGAGTTGCTCATGCAAACTGAATATAAAATGTCTATGATGGGCGAACTAACATACTTTTTAGGACTTCAGATCAAGCAATCTGAAAAGGGAATCTTTTTTTTTGGAAGAGGTATCCCAGACCACATTGGGCCCAGACTAATCCTCGGCAATTTTGGGCCAAAGCCCGACTGCTAAAGCATGCAGCCCGGGGTCGAAGCCCCCGTACCTTCAGAATGCGTCCCCCAGGGCTCGAACTTGGGTTCACCACTATGTAGTGCCCAAGCCTTACCACTAGGCTAACACTCCTTTGGTAAGGGAATCTTTATCAATCAAGGTAAATATGTACTTGATATGCTGAAGAAATTTGATCTCACATCATGTACACCGATGAAGACTCCAATGGCACCTCCTCTATCACTTGACAAGGATTCCAAAGGGAAACCTGTTGATGTGACTCTCTATAGAGGAATGATTGGCTCACTGCTGTATCTTACAGCGAGTCGTCCTGATATCATGTATTCTACATGTTTATGTGCTCGTTATCAGGCTAAACCCAAAGAATCCCATCTGACTGCTGTAAAGCGGATTTTCAGATATCTGAAGGGAACTCCTAATCTGGGTCTTTGGTACTCCAAAGACTCAGGGTTCGATCTAACATCTTATTCTGATAGTGACTTTGCAGGATGTAAGATCGACAGGAAAAGCACCACTGATGGGTGTCACCTACTAGGTGGAAAGTTGGTGAGTTGGACTAGCAAGAAACAGAATTCTGTGTCCACATCAACTACTGAAGCTGAATATGTTGCAGCAGGAATTTGTTGTGCTCAGGTCCTGTGGCTGAGAAATCAACTTCAGGACTATGACATACAACACTCTAAAATTCCTATATACTGTGACAACACTTCAGCGATAGCCATCGCTAACAATCCTGTCTTACACTCATCAGGGATCATGTGATGAATGGTGATATTGAACTCCATTTTGTCCCTACTGAATATCAGCTTGCTGACCTCTTTACCAAACCACTGGATGTAACACGTTTTAACATGCTCATCAGTGAACTTGGGATGTTATATCCTGACGAATGAAGTTTATCAGGATAAAAAGTTGTTAAGTCCTTTAGAATAAGTTTTCTCAGGACCCTTATTTAACAACTCCTGAATAATACATTTATCAGGAGATAACTCTATTCAGTACTTACAAAATCTTTGTTCAAAATCCGAATACTGATGATTCTCAGGTAAGTATTTCTGTCCCTGAAACCTTATCGCATTAAATGTGATAAGAGGATTTTTCCCCAAAACAGTACTTATCTGATAAGTACTCTGATTCCAAGAAAACTCATCTTTCACCAAATTGGAATCATCCCCTGAAAAGATAGTTTTTAGCTTTTAGAATAAAACAAACTTTTCATCTTGCCGGACACGTAATGGGACGTTTCCTGTTCCCCACTACGTGTGTCAGGCGCGTGAACGCGCGTAGAGCTTCTTTTTCATCATTACGTTTGAATTTAGCCGCTCTTTTCTCTCTCATCCGTTTTCTCTCTCTACCCAAGAGGTATAAAAACCTCACTTGTATTCCTTTCACTCTTTACGCTCACAAACTCTCTAAACGCACTAAAGCAAGAAAAGCAAGAAAAGCAATCCAGTCTTTTACACCAAGAACACCAAGAACACATACTAACTAGTTCTCTAAAAGAATCATCGTAAGTGTCTCTATTCTTTGTTCTTTCTACAAACTAAGTTGATCCTCTTCCTTTAAAACAACTTATTTGATAAATGTTTTTCCAAAAACCCTAAGATCACTTCATTTGATCTTAGTTTTACCCAAAATCTTCATTGATTTTTGTTAAAACTGTTTATATGTTTTTTCTTATTTCTTTTAAGAAAAATCATCAACTCCTATTTTGATATAATTTCATCAAAATAGAAGTTCTCTTTAATACCAAAACACATTCCTTTTGTGATTTTTGGTATCTAATCTATTCCTAAGTAAAAGGATTTCACCACTTTTATGAACACTTCCTTTTTGTTCATTAAAAAGTGAAGAAAGATACATATTTTGTATTTCTTAATCATCCACATATGTTATTCTTTTTGTTAACAGGATGGCTGCTACTACCTCCACTTCTCTTGACGCCCAGCTCTCCTCTGAGGCCACCATACTGCTGACAGCCGCTGGAAGCCTCCCAATCGTCATCCCTCAGCATGACGTCCAGTTCAAGGCCAACAATCTTGTGGGCCTGTTCGACCTCCCCAAAGGCAAGGATTACCTACAGCATGCAAGGGATTTTCTTCTGAGCAGTCCTCTGAAGACTGCATTTACAATCAACCCTAAGCCTCTCAAGCCCCTGCTCATCCAACTGTGGTCTACTGCCATGGTTGCACAGGAGAAGAACTCCAAGGGAAAGATGCATGAAGTCATCAAGTTCCAGATCAAGGAGGACATCATCTCCTTTGGGATCGGGACACTGCGCAACGTCATTCAGATCCCTGGAAAGAAGAGATATCCTCCTCCCCCATCCTCTGAAGAAGTCATCGCTCTCCTCGACGACATTGGCTACAGATGGCCCGAGAATGAAGGAATCGTCCTCACCAAAACCTCTGCCACGGTCCACAAATCCTGATGACGTACCACTCTCTGTAGTCCTGGTTCTCCCTGAACCAGAACAGGACGCAGAAGAGCAGCTCGCCTCCCCTCCTGCTCAAGGTATGTTCTCTTCCATCCCATCCAAACCATCTTCTTCTCTTTCTATGCATGTTATGTCAGTAGCTAACCCATTACTGACTTCCCCAGCTGCACCTTCTACTTCAGCGCTCCAGAAGCGCCCACCTCCCTCTGGATCCTCTCCTCCTCCTCCCCCCAAGCGCGCCAAATCTAAGGCGTAGAAGAAAAAGAAGCAGGGAGCTACAGGTAAGAAATATTACCTCACTCTTCCTGCAATATTTAATAGACCTTCCCTTTTATCTAAATCTTCTCTACCCGCAGATACTACTGCTCCTCAACTGCATGAACCTGAGGTTGTTCAACTTGAACACTCAGAGAATGTGGACGGCAATCGTTTTGATGCCGTTCAAGCCTCAGGTAATAAATCTAAGCAATTTATTGCCTCTTCTTCTTCTATGAAAGCTTTTGAGTCTTCTAGTGCTCACTTAGCTACTAATTGTACAGGTTCTTTTGGAGCAGCTTCTCAAGGACATCCTCAACTCCAGGATGATCCTTTCGACGAGTTCGTCTTCACGGACTCTGAGCGACAGCTGAGTGCGGCTGAGCTCAGGCGCCAGTCCGCTGAGCGACAACTTCAGGACGCCAGGGCAGCACTGCAACTGCAGGAGGACGCACACAAGGCTCAACTCCAGGCCTTGGAGCTGGAACTTGCCTCTGCAAAGGTTGCCGCTGCCTTTGCTGAAGCCGCTGCCGCCACTGCCACTACTGCTGCCGCTGCTGCCACTCCGCCACCCACTTGCGTGATCCTCAACATACCTTGTCTGGACAATCTCCACGACAAGGTATCCCAAGTGGCCACCTCCTCCAACTCTCTCCAGGCGTCCATCGAGGACATGAAGGCCACCGCCCTGCTTGCCCTTTCTACTGCTGTCAACACCAGCTCCAACACTCTCACCTCTTTTCAGAGTGCAGTAGTGCAGAGGTTGGAAGCTCAAGAAGCAGGGCTCCGGGCTCTTCAGGAGAAGGTGAATGACCTCTCCATCGCCGTCAATGCTATCTCCACTGATCCTCCTCCACCGCTAGCGTTCAACAACGCTGACAGGGACTTACTTCAGTCCCTGGTCAGCTCATCCATCATCACAACAAAGCTCCAGACGGATATGGCATCTCTCCTCCAGAGGTGTGTATCAACAGCTGCCTTTACCAGGGCACCTGTTGAGGGGGAGAGACTGCCACCTCACCGTCTAGGAGACCATTCCGTCTATTCCCCCTCCACCAACTGGAATATCAACGAGGCTGGGGAAACCAACGACGACGACGATGAAGATGATGATGAAGACGACTTCATTGTCGAGAAGGTAGCTGCACCAACGCCCACTCTAGGGCCTGCACAATCTCAGGGAGAGAACCCTGGTGCTCCTGGTATGTCAATTCATCCACCCTCTCCCTCCACTTCCGATAATCTACCCATCTCCTCTCACTTCAAAACCAAACCTGCCCCTAAAACCATAACCCTAACCGATAGCTCTCCTGAAGACTCACCCATAAATAATCTTCAAATAGTTGTCTACCAATCACCCAACCAATCTAACCCTAAACCTACACCTCAACCAACCCCTGAACCAACCACTGAACTCGACACTCAGGAGGTTAACTTCGGTTCTGTTACTGGTGACATTATTCGCCTTATGGAGAATAGTCCATCAGAACAAACAAGAGCTGAACTTAACCGAATGACGTTAAGAGTAACCCCTCTAAACCATGAATCTTTACCATCACATCCTGTCACCCGTTTTCACGCTGAAGCCTCATCTTCTAGAACCCAAGAACACCAAGCCCCTCCTAAAACCGTAATCCTATCGTCAGATAATGAATTCATCTCTGATGATTTTTCTACCCCTGCCTCTATTGGGTTTTTGTGGGTATCCTTGGATCAAACTGATCCGAGGATTATCTCAGATCTATCAAAACCTCGCTGGTTTGATATATCTCGTAGGTTTAAAACAAACTGTTAAAACCCACGTGATCAGAAACACGCTGTTTCTGATCTAATCATGCGGAAGCGATAAAAGCTAAAAACCCATTAAAGCCTAATGATCTTAATCGTTTGTAGCTCTAAACCTAAAGGATTAGGTTAGATTAATTTACCTGGATTGCTTGATGATAGTCCACCTGTAATCAACCAACGAACGTTCTCTAGCAGAACCGTGAAACCCGAACAACAAAAACGACCCGAAAGGGGGGGGGTTTGTGTGCGCCGGTTTTTGGGAGAGAGGAGGGGAGACAGAAAACTGATTTTTCAACTGAAAGGGCTTAATATTTTTTCCTTAACCCATAGGCTTTATTTATATGGAGGAAAAATACAGTTTGTAAGGAATTCAGTTTCCTTATAATAATTATCTCAAATCCTTTCCTTATTTAATTAGCTGGAAAAGAATTTGCATACGATAATTACGATTTATATATTTATCTAATATATAAAAACTTTATTAATTAACTATTATATATTTATTTATCTTAATAAATATATAATATCCTAATTAATTAATAATCCTCCAACTTTGGTAATTCTGACTGAAATTACCCAATAGATTTATAATACACTATTATAAATCCTAACTCTCCATTTCGGGATTTCATCTAACTTGTTCGACTTATAGGTTCTCACAGGTGTGACCCTCAAGTGCCTTGTAACATTGGATTGTATAATCACTTGGTTTGTCAACTCTGCACATAATTCCTAACAGACTCCCACTTGTGCAAGTTGGCAATACCACCTTTGATTATACGGACCTAAGGAGGCCCCTAGACAGGCACTTAGGCTGACCAGGTTACAAGAACTCTTATACCCAGATTTGGTAATATAAACATTCCGTGAGGAACTGGTATCTATGAAACTACTGTTCATTGATTGGGTATATCTTGGCTTTTCCCTTTGCATCGCGATATTTCATCTGTGAGTATGAGCTTGGAAAGTGTCAACTCTAAATACTCAAGATTCTGTTCTCTTGATTATCTGACTTTCACTGATAGGTAAACGACAAAGAACTAATCAGTCCGTTTGGGCATGGCCATGCACTTCATTAGTATACTTAGTCAGTCAAGATGGGCCCAGAAATATCTCTCTTCTGAGAAGAGGTGCAAATCCCGTCTTGCATATCCGCCTTTAACACCATGGCTTCCGCTGAATCTAGTTACACCCTTTATAGCCACCCTGTTACGGCGTAGCGGTTGAGTGCACTAAGAATCCAGTAGTCCTCATGATATCAAATCAGATACCTCAGGTGATAGGGACAACCACTGTGAGATTCACTTATGACTTTATTCCAAGAAGTAATCTCAACCGCGGATCACGTCCGATATTTGCTACTCTATCAAATATCTGTGCAACTTTTAGTCTACAACACTTGTAGCTGTTATTCAGCAACTGATCATAACTACCTAAAAGTTCACAATGACTTTAACGCCTTATCATGCTCCCACAATGATAAGTTGTCACGGACAGATTTTGAATGAAAAATCGGAGACTGATTTCATTCCTGGATATATTAAAACATGCAAAATAGTGAAAGTGATAAAGAAACTAATTTTGTATAGTCCATATTACACGCTGTAATAATAACAAAATTGAATGTCTTTTCTTTAATAACTTTCATTTTATCTATTTAACATTTGTTAAATACTGATCTAAAATGAAGTATCACCTACCTTCAATTTTAAACCCTTTGATTAAAGTTTACCATTTTAATCAAAGTGATAACCAAAAACACAAGTATGTTTACTTGTATCTACTAATTATTGTTTTTGCAAACACCTCTTAAAACAATAATTAGACTTCTATCATATTCCATGAACTTGGAGACCTGGACTAACTTCCAGTTCCTGAATATGTAAAACTGCAACTTTCCTTAGTTGCTGTGTAGATGAATGATTTCTACCTGAAATCCGATTCCATTTGCAATCCTGGCAAATCTACTGGAATGCTATATATTTTAATCCAACACTATAATTATTGATTTTTTTTAAGTCAGTCACGACCTTTGTTTCATGGGTCTTGAAACTTTTATCCTTTTAACTAAAAGGGTAAATTATATCTTATGAATTCTTATCCCACCTGGATTTATGAATTCCGAGATATATCAATAATTATGTCTTTTATCTTAGACTAGATAGAGAATAATCGGGCTCCCACTTGCTTGCATAAAAACTAACTATTACTCAAAATTTACTATTGACTTATTCAAGACTTTGATTAGTCAATCCTAATTTCAAGTAATGAACTTTGAGAATTTCCCTTTTATGAAACTCAACTGGATTTGGTTAAATCCTAATTCCAAACCTTGGAATCCTTCTAGTTTCATAAATACTGTTATTAACGCTATCTGAGTTAATATCCTAAATTCTCCTTTTAAAACATTTGAATAAAACTTGATCAAACTTAATTAGTTAATTCTTGAGAATTTCTTTTATAAAACTTAACTGGATTTGGTCAAATCCTAATTCCAGAACTTGGAATCTTTCTAGTTTTATAAATGCTGTTATTAACGCTATCTGAGTTAATATCTTAAATTCTTCCTTTTGATCACAAAACTATTATTCATAAATGTTTTATCCTCAAAACACATTCCTATAGAATCTCGTGTGTTTTGATAGTTTTTATACAAATTACTTCAATCTCATTAAAGTAATTATAACAGGCATCAACAACTAGGATCATATAAACACTAAGCACAATCAGATATTTGTCAAGACAATAACTTTTGAAAAATAAAACCATCGAATTATAAAATATAATTATCCAAACTTTGTTTAAAACATAAACCCCCAAAATAACTGTTTTAAAACTACAAATTCAAAAATGTCTTGACTTGAATTATCTCGTGTTTTGATCCTCGGCAACTCCTGGGCACTTCACTTCATTTCTGATTTCCTGCAATAATTATTTGCTCTAGGTATCAGTATACTTGTAAGCCAACAAGTAAGAAGTGTCAAATCAAAGCAATCATAAATTTTCTGAGGTTTACATACCTGCTTCATGACGCTTAGGGCATTTTTGCCTCCAATGACCGATCTCATTGCATATGAAGCAGCGATTCTCGGTCCTAGCTTTGTTTGGCTTAACTTTCTTGCCCTTGCCCTTGCCCTTGCCTTTCTTGGGTGCACTCTGGATGGCCTGAACTGGTCCTTTTCCCTTGCTGGTGCTAGCATGCCCATTTTTCTTTTTAACCCCTCCGCCTTTTACCATCAAGACATCCTTTGTCTTGTTCTTGTTCCCCATATTCAGTTCAGCTGTCTTTAGCATGGAGTGCAACTCTGCTATAGTTTTCTCCATGTTATTCATATTGTAATTGACTACGAAGGGCCTGTAGTCTTCTGACAGTGAATTGAGTATGGTGTCAGTTGCTAGCTGCAACGGAACAGGATGACCAAGCCTCTCCAGATGATCTAAGTGCCGTTTCATTTTCATGACATGGTCACTTACTGATGTTCCTCTTACCATCTTGCACTCATTGAATGCTTTGGTGGCATCGTAGCGTTCTGTACGAGCCTGAGTCTGAAACATGTCCCTCAGCTGGCGGATCATGTCGTAAGCATTCGTATTTATGAGCCCTGCTTGCAGATCTGGGCTCATAGTTGCTAACATCAGACAGGCAACATCAAGGAGATCATCTGAGTGCTTTTTGTGGGCATTTCTGGCAGCAGCCGGAGCGTTTGCCGGAGGTGCCTCCCCAAGTGGCTCTTCAAGCACATACCACTTTCTTTCATGTCTGAGCACAATCATCAGATTGCGCTCCCAGTCAAGAAAGTTAGAGCCGGTCAACTTATCCTTTTCCAGGATAGAGCGGAGGGAAAGATTGTTAGTGCTGGTAACAGTGCTTGCCATCTACACAAAATAAAATTTTTGGTCTTAGCAACTGTAAATAGACTAATTTCCAATAAAATATCAATAAACCCTTAAATGATCAATTTATTGGACTAGGATCCTTATTTCATACGTCCTGATGTGCGTAATGTTCTTGCTCCACCAGACCCGTATTTATTTCGGTAGGTAAGGACTTTTACCAATCATATCTAACTGACATGACTCCTAGATCTTTTCGGGACCATGGCAACTACCTGTGCATGTTTTAGTCCCTCTTAGTGCTTTTTGGCCCGGTACCACCCGGTGAACATTATAGAACCAAAACAGATCTCACCATTTTGGGGACCTGATTACTATACTCTGGCCGGTACCACCCGGAGATAATTCGCAGAGTTATGTAACCCCTTCAGCTTCAGTTTGAACACAGACGTTGAATGTGTGATCACTTACAACGCCTATGTACTTTACGCCGAAGGTGCCCCTAGAGGGGTTGCACTTCTGATCTATGATTTTCGGGGTTTTGAAAAACTTTATTTCCAGGATTTTGAGAAAACTGATTGTTTATAAAGGCTACTTATGTTTTAAACTAACTGTTTGAAACATACATGTAATTTTAAAACTAACTGTTCTAAAAATCACTTGCTAATTAAAACTAACTGTTTTAATAGCGTACCTAGTTGATTAAAACTAACTGTTTTTGTCAACTTAGTCTTTTATATAAAACAGTCATCTATACTTTGCTATAAAGAGCAATTGATATTCTAAACTAACTGTTTTGAATATTTGTTTTAAACCAACTGTTTAAAACTTCGGCTAATTGAAATCAACTGATTTAAAGTGTACTGGTTGATCGAAACTACCTGTTTCGATAACCTTTTCTGTCTTGACAAAAACTAACTGTTCTGTCAAGTTTGCTCTTTTATAACAATACACTAGGTTTTATTAAAAAGCTTCACTTTAAAGGTTTTCGATTGAAAAATAATAAAACCTGATTTCTTCTTGTTAAAAAAAATATTTTAAAACATATCTAATAAACTAACAGTTATTAGCATCAACTACGCAGTTAATCATGCACACGGATAATTATAACTACGCAAACAACTAATTATAGGTTTTGCCAACTTTGTTCCTAGGGACCAATAATGACCTAGTTTTTCTACCACTTTAAAACTTCGCGTAGCTCCCGTTGGCTTCGCCATGCTTGTCAGTACTCCGGTAAGATGAAGAATAGCTCCCACTGGCCTCGTGATCCCAAAAGAAAGAAAAATTCTATCCTAGGGTCATTATTACATAAGGGGTTGTAAACGGCACGCAGGCCTCCCCATGAATATGTCAAGGGTCTAAGTTGGCAAATACTATAACGTATATATGTATGTGAAATCAAACTGAAAATCATACATAGTTCTCAAGCAATCACGCAATTATGTGTATATATGCAACAAAAGCAATATTATAATTACGAGAAAAATAAACCTGGATCCGTTAAAATTATCTTGTTTTCAATTATCACAAAACTTGGTTTTATAACTGATTCAAAAAACAAACTGTTTTATGAATCCTAAAAGAAAAACTTTAGACTGAAGAATGGTTTTAACTTAAAACTGAGATTTATAATAAATCTTAAAACAAAAACCATTTAATCCTTTTTACCCAAAGATATTGAACTGGTTTTAAAAAACTGGCTTATTCGAAAAATTTTAATTTTCCTAAGAGATTAATTAAAATTAGCTTGAATAAGTTTTATCGAATAAAAAAAAATTCCAAGTAAATTTATTTGGATAAAAATGTCTTAAAAACCAAACGAGCTCTTTTGGGCCATAACTTGGTCCAAAGAACTGGGCTTTTGGGCCTGGTAACGCAATTAGGCCCAAAAAACGGAAAAACCCTGCGTTCAATCGATGGTCAAGAACCGCCGCCGTCACCGGCTCTCATAACCACCGCCACCGCTGACGGTTTCGAGAACAACCACTGCTGTCGCTCCCATCAAGTGATTGGTGGTAGCGGACGGCCATCGCCGTGGTTTGTCGCCGCTCACCACCGAACTGGTGCGTCGGCGTGGTCTGGCCACGGGTCAGCCGTGGTTGGGCGATCCTCCACCCACCATCGTGACTGTCATCAGCCACCATTACCATCGGTGGATTTTTGGTGGTCGCATACGGCTTACGGCCTGGTGGTTCGGTCGGCTACTGCCGCCGTTCCGCCGCCGTAAGCCTCGGCCGGTGATCTTAATCAACAACCACCGCCGCCGCAACCACCGTCTGTGGTGCGACCGGCGATGTCGTCCTCGATCGAAAACCGCCACCACTCGCTGTGGTGCGGTGGGTGATCGGAAACGATGTCGCCATCATTCGCCGATGCCACCATTCGATCACCGATCCACCTTTATCACATAACCGTCGCCGCCGTTGCCGCTGCGATCGACGCCACAGCGCCGTCGCAAGCCTACCGCTAAACCGCTATTATCGATTACCACCAACTGGTGGCAATTGAGTCGACGATCGTCACCTGGCCACCACCGTGCTGGTGGTTCGGCCATGGTTTAGCCGATGTCATTCACCACTGCCGCCGTTCACAGCCACCACCACGCTGGGGCAGCCGATCGTGGCCGAGAGCCACCACGCCGTGGCTTTGGTGTGATGGTCAACAGCAGCCACGGTTGTTCTGTGGTTGCGTGTGTGGTTTGATTTCCGTCGATCAAAAACTGGTGTTGAAGGTTGGCAGCCGAATGGTGCCACCCACCACCACCACCGGTCTCCGGTGCGGCTACGGTGGTCTACCACCACAGGCTGGATGGTTTTGGGTTTTTCATACAACAACAAAAAAAAATTTATGTGAACTTCTTAAAAATTCAGATTTTTATAAAACTTGATACTCAAGAAACAACCTTTTAACGGATCACATACAGATAAACTAATAAACTGATAAACAGCTAAAAACGATTTAACAATGGCTCTGATACCACTGTTGGGTTTTTGTGGGTATCCTTGGATCAAACTGATCCGAGGATTATCTCAGATCTATCAAAACCTCGCTGGTTTGATATATCTCGTAGGTTTAAAACAAACTGTTAAAACCCACGTGATCAGAAACACGCTGTTTCTGATCTAATCATGCGGAAGCGATAAAAGCTAAAAACCCATTAAAGCCTAATGATCTTAATCGTTTGTAGCTCTAAACCTAAAGGATTAGGTTAGATTAATTTACCTGGATTGCTTGATGATAGTCCACCTGTAATCAACCAACGAACGTTCCTCTAGCAGAACCGTGAAACCCGAACAACAAAAACGACCCGAAAGGGGGGGGGTTTGTGTGCGCCGGTTTTTGGGAGAGAGGAGGGGAGACAGAAAACTGATTTTTCAACTGAAAGGGCTTAATATTTTTTCCTTAACCCATAGGCTTTATTTATATGGAGGAAAAATACAGTTTGTAAGGAATTCAGTTTCCTTATAATAATTATCTCAAATCCTTTCCTTATTTAATTAGCTGGAAAAGAATTTGCATACGATAATTACGATTTATATATTTATCTAATATATAAAAACTTTATTAATTAACTATTATATATTTATTTATCTTAATAAATATATAATATCCTAATTAATTAATAATCCTCCAACTTTGGTAATTCTGACTGAAATTACCCAATAGATTTATAATACACTATTATAAATCCTAACTCTCCATTTCGGGATTTCATCTAACTTGTTCGACTTATAGGTTCTCACAGGTGTGACCCTCAAGTGCCTTGTAACATTGGATTGTATAATCACTTGGTTTGTCAACTCTGCACATAATTCCTAACAGCCTCTTCCCCTAGATCTCCTCCCTCTAATTCTCCTCGTTCTAATGGAGAAAACTACCCTGACACTTCTACTACTGTGAACAGGGATGGGCGTTTAGACGCTGTGATAGAGCGACTCGAGAGTACAAGAGTAAAAATTCCTCTTCGTACCTCTTGGGACTCTGAGTTCGCCTATCTATCACAGGAGGAGTACGAGCTGACAATAAGAGCTCAGGAGGAGCACAATAAAAAGCAGAAGGAAGCCTTCCTCTCTGCTCAAGCTGCGAAAAAGCTTGCTTTTGACTTCGTCGAAGAAGATGAAGAAATAAGTGCTGATCCTATTCTAGCACAGAAGGCTGCTTTGAAAGTCTTCAACAAGAGGACTTAGGAACAGACAGAGGAGGCAGACAAAGAGCTTGACTGGTGCAGAGACCGACTTCATCTCAGAAAGCACAGTGCCAGAATCGTAGGAATTCATCTTCGCCGAAACCAGGATAAGAATGGAGTTCCTGGCAAAACCTGGCTCACCGTCAAACGCTCAGGAGTAAAGGACGTATAGCACACTCTTGACAAGTTAGACCGATACAACTTGTCAGAGTGGAATGAAATTAAAAGCCTACTTCACAAAGTCAATAAAAATTACAGGGCTGAAGTAGAAGAAGTCATTGATGGACTTATCGCTCGAATCAGAAGAACAACCGAAATACCTGATGTCTTGCTCCAACCTCCCTCTGCTCTGCCAAAGCCTCCTGTTCGACGATCAGCAGGCACTTCAACAAGAAGACCCACTCCTTGCATGCCCAATACTGCATACAAGCCAATGGATCTCTCGATGCTTGATCTCTCCTTTCCTACTGGAGTAACTCTCTCTGAAGGACAAGTCATCAAAGAACCTGTTCACGGTATTTGTGTAGGTGACAACCTCAACATCCTTCGCTTTCAACGCTTCAGCGAACTACACAAAGCACCCACTGAACACTTGGTTTCAATCCTCTTCATTGCAAAGAAAGAAAAGAAAAACAAAGACAACAAAGAATTTGTTCGTGCTGTCAGAGCTATCCTTGATCACTGAATAGCCATTGGTGAAACTCCATTCACTATACAAGTTAAGACTGAAGAAATTAGTGAAGACTCTGATAGCTAGAACTTTTGTAATTTTCTTTCAGTACTTCATTCATGTACTTGTGTATTTTCTTTACTCTTGTAAAATCTTATATGAGATTAATGGAAATGCATTTCAGTGCATCGTACTTTATTTCATCATAGTACTGAAAAAGATCCCTCAAAACAGTAAATGGGACATGTACCTTTATGAGTTCTATTTCCTACTGTTAATTTCTAGACTTAGATTTATTTCTAAACCTTTCTAGACTTAGACAATTTCTCTGTTGTCTTATCATTATCATTTAGGGGGAGATTGTTGATCCAGCTCTCCTAAGACCTGATGAAATGATAATGATCCTGTAACTTTACTTAGTGAATAGGTCTTTACTTTCAGTTATAGCTTGAGGAATTATCACTGAGTTTGTTTAGTGTTCTTCCTTGTTAATTATGTTGTAACTTGTAATTTTAAATCATCAGGATCAGGATCAGGAGATGAACGAGTCTGTTCTGCAGTCTACTGATCCTGACCATCAAAGTGAAGACCTCCTGAAGACATTAAGATCATACTCAAAGAACCATCAGCGAAGTCGAAGAATTGGCTGATGACAAGACCAGCTTGCTCGTGATCTGAAGACGGAACTCTGTGATAGCAGGCTGCTCAATTTCGTATGACATCCTGAAGACCTATCAGGATACAGTGACCCCTGATCTACATTAGTATCAGGACATTCCTCACTGATCAGTATCCTGATCCTGAAGGATTAATGTAATGTCTTAATCTAATGCACAAAAGGATTATCCGCCTTTATTGACACAAAAGTACATAAGGACAGTCTCTTTTCTGTTCCCTCCGTACTTATCAGACCTCAAGGCAACTGTTTACATGAACCTTCTTTTGCACACCATGCAAAGGATATTTGTTTATAGTAAATAGTACATAGAACCACTTAGAGTGTGACACGTACACAAAAGTGTGTCTACATGCATTTAATGCATGGGATATAAATAGGACTTGAAGGGAAGTTCTCCATACTTCTTCTTCACCTATCTTACTATCCAAATCCTTTCTTTCTTTATCCTTCTACTTTCTTTTCTAATCTTCTCACTCTAGTGCATAGTGAAAAAAACTTAGATTGTTTAGTTTAGACTTGTAGTCTTTTCTATTTCCGCAACAATCTGTAAATTCATATTGTTCATGCAACAAAGAATTTAAAAGTGAAATTTGTGTGATTATATTCAACCCCCCCTTCTATAATCCCATACACTATCCTTACTTGAAGGTCACCCCTTTGGGACCAACAGAACCCAATAGGGTGTTAAAGTCATTGTGAGTTTTTGGGTAGTTATGATCAGTAGTTGAATAACAGCTACAAGCGTTGTAGACCAAAAACTGCACGGATATTCGATAGAGTAGCGAATATCGGACGTGATCCGCGGTTGAGATTACTTCTTGGATTTAGTCATAAGTAGAATCTCACAGTGGTTGTCCCTATCACCTGAGGTATCTGGTTTGATATCATGAGGACTGCTGGATACTTAGTGCGTTCAACCGCTACGCCGTAATAGGGTGGTTATAAAGGGCGTGACTAGATTCAGCGGAAGCCGTGGTGTTAAATGCAGATATGCAAGATGGGATTTGTGCCTCTTCTCCGAAGAGAGATATTTCTGGGCCCCTTGACTGACTGAATATGCTGATGAACTGCATGGCCATGCCCAAACGAACTGATTAGTTCTTTGTCGTTTACCTATCAGTAGAGGTCGGATAGTCGACAAACAGAATCTTGAGTATTTAGAGTTGACTTAATCCAGGCTCATACTCATAGATGAAATATCGTGTTGCAAAGGGAAAAGCCAAGATATACCCAATTTATGAACAGTTGTTTCGTAAATATTATTTCCTTACGGAAAAGTTTAAATCACCTATCTGGGTATAAGAGTTCTTGTAACCTGGTTAGCCTAAGTGCCTGTCTAGGGGCCTCCTTAGTAGGGGTGTTCATTTTCGGATATCCGGAATTTCGGATATCCGAATTTCGGATATCCGAAAATTTCGGATAGTGAAAATTAATATCCGAATCCGTATCCGAAATTCCGGATATCCGAAATTTCGGATTCGGATACCGGATAATCCGAAATATCCGAAAGTGGCGAGTTCTTGTGTTTTAGTATGCGGGTAAAGTGGCGAACGCCGGAGACAGAGGAGGGAGAAACGAGGTCGTCGACAGAAAAAAGAAAAAGGAAGAGAGGTCTGAGCTGAGCTTCTCGTCACCGGAGATAGAGAAGGTTGTCGCCGGAGACAAAGGAGGTCGTCGCCGGTCAAATCGTCGGAGAGAAGTGGTCAGAAAAAGGAAGAGAGGCCTGAGCTGAGCTTCTCGTCGCCGGAGATAGAGAAGGTTGTCGCCGGAGACAGGAGGTCGTCGCAGGTGTATGGTCGCTGCTGGTCGCCGGTCAAATCGCCGGAGAGAAGTGGTCAGATCGCCGGAGAGAAGCTGGTAGTTGGGGTTGGACTCTAGGGTTTATCGAGAGAGAGAAAGAGAGAGAGAGGTGGTCAATTCTTTTTCTAAGTCAATTGAATAATTTAGGCGTGTAGCAAGCAAACAACAGCAGTAGACTAAAATAATATATATATATATATATATATTATACTATTAATTTTTAAAAATTTTAAAATAATATATTTATATATATATCGGATATTTCGGATATCCGAATATCCGAAAATTTTCAAAAATCAATATCCGAATCCGAATCCGAAAATCCGGATATCCGATTTTCGGATATCCGAAAATCCGGATATCCGAATTTTCGGATATTTTCGGATCGGAAGTTTTCGGATATTCGGATGTCGGATCGGATTCGGATTTTTTTGAACACCCCTACTCCTTAGGTCTGTGTGAACAAGACAGGTATTGCCAACTTGCACAAGTGGGAGTCTGTTAGTAATTATGTGCATAAGTTGACAAACCAGTGATTACACATCCAACAGTTAGATGCTGTTAACCAAATTTTATATTAAGTCCTGTATGGATAAATTTATCAGTTTAAATAAATATGTCCGTGTAGATAAAAATATGTTAATGTTTACTTTTTACTCCTGAATCATGTGTCTAAATGATATAAATAACCAATTTACTCTTTAAATAAACCGACAAATAGTTAATTCATTTTCCAAGATGTGTGATGTTTCTCAAACAAAAAAACTAGTTTACCATTGATTACTTAAATATAATATCTTAGATAATCGATAATTCAAAAGGATATAAATAAACATTGGAACAAGATCAAGAGATCAAATCAACATAGGTAAGTAGGTACACCATATTAAAGATACAATCTTTTTCAATTGTCCCTTGGGTTTAGGGATCACCCAACAAATGAATAAATTGTGGTATAATACATAAAACAAAAGTACAATCCTTTCTCTAGGAAGTTGCATATCAGATCGATGGGTTTTGCTTACCATATGATTTTTTTTCTTCAACATAGATAATCGAAAAAAGAGGTTTAGGGTTTACTTCAGATCGATGGGTGTAGCTATGGTACTACTAGTCGGAGGAGGAGGTGCATCTATGGTACTACTTGTCGCCGGAGGAGGTGCAACAACGGTACAATGGGTTGTCGGAGACAAAAAGATCCAACAGGAAGAGAGATAGCAACGGGGACAAGGAGGGAGCAGCGGTAGACAGTGGCTAGGGTTTAAAGATGGAGGAAGAAGATGAATGGGACAGACCTGGTGCTTTTTTTTCTTCAATCCCTTTATTTTTCAACAAGGGTAGTTTTGTCATAATTTTGGCTTAATGGGGACAAGAGTCCTCTATCAGCTGTGTAATTAAGCTTCTAACTAAGTCAAGTCGTTAGTAAGCAACCCTAAATGTCTGTGCGAATAAGTTCTTTTATCCATCAAGCCCATTAATTCGTTAGTAAACACACCCTTAGTCGTGGATACGGCTAAGATCAAGGTTAAAAAAATCAAAGATTGCGGTTTTGACCGGTCAAATCCACAATCTTTGACTAGTTAAAATTCGCGACTACATGCAAAATCAAGGGGTATTTTCGTAACTGTTACAGATAAACCGAAAACGGGTTCATATATGAACTTGTGTGATTTATATATAAACTATATGTTCATATATAAACGTGTGTAAACCATATTTTAACTATTTTTAACTGATTCATATATGAACTATACATTCTGATATGAACCTGCGTAATTGGTATATAAGTTTATATATGAACCTATATAATTCGTTAACTATTTTTTAATTGATTCATATATGAACTATACATTCATACATGAACCTGTGTAATTTATATAAACGTTCATATATGAAAATGTGTAATTCACTTGCTATTTTTTAACTGATTCATATATTAAATATACATTCATACATTAACCTGTGTAACTCATATATACGTTTATATATGAACATTGTACTTCACATATTAACTATTTTTAACTGATTCATATATGAACTATACGTTCATACATAAACCTATGTAATTCACATATGAACTATACGTTCATACATGAACCTATGTAATTCACATATTAACTATTTTAACTGGTTCATATATGAATTATACGTTCATACATGAACCAATGTGAATGAAGAAATTCATATATGAACTTGTTTGTTGACTATTTGTAAAATTTATGAAAATACCCTTCCGTGTGCTACAACCTGTGCGAGAAATTATCTGGTGTTTCACGGTCAAAGCCGCAACTTTTGACTAGATGGATGGCTAAGATCGCTTCTCTATTTCGGTGTTTTTATTCATATGAAACTTTTTTCTTATTTATATGAAACTTTTTTATTTCTACATAAAAAACCTTCATATGAAACAAGTTCATCAAAAAATTTAGTATATGAAACAATTTCATCATATTAACAACTCCACAAAAGATTTTTTGTTGATTTACGTTTGCAACCATGAACCATGAGTTTACACGGTTTATATCTTTTTTGGGTTTACAAATGAACTTCGCACCCTCTCTCTCTCTCTCTACAGAGAGAGATGGAGAGATGTAGGTTCATACAAGAATCAACTCATTTGCAAGAACAAAAGAATTAAACCATAGTCATACATTGATGTGGACCCATGTGAGTCCCACATATTAAAAATCATATATGATTTAGTGGTGGGATCCACCTGAATCATATATGATTTTTTAAATATGTGAGACCGACATCATTTGTGATTGTGGTTTGTTTCTTCATTATTGCAAATTGGATGAGTTCTCATTTGAATCTACTTATTTATATATAATATATATATATATATATATATATGCAGGGGATTAATCAAATTTGAACTCGATAATTTGTGAGAACTAAAAAAGCAATATAAACTAATCATTATACTAAATTTAAGCATTTTTATTTACTTAATATGGTGATAATCGCCATGTGGTTATTTTAGGAATCGTTTATTTATTTTTTCTTTTTTTTTCTTTTAAATTAATAATTATTGAAATGAGTGGTCCATATTGGTTATCACAGTTCCCACAAACTATCCAGTTCTCCCATGAATGACCCCTTATATAAAGAGTGAGAGAGAGAGAGAGGAGAGAGATAGAGAGGAGAGAGAGAGAGAGAGAGAGATAAAGCCAAGGCTGACTGCGAACTCATCTTTCATTGCGAACATGAGGACAATTGAGAGTGCTTCACGTGTCACATTCAGTCTGTATAATACATTAGTATTCACACTGAATCATGTTTTATTCATGGTGAATAAAACCAAATTCATACTAAATATTATATTATTCAGACTGAATGTGACACGTGGCGTTATTCGATGTCCTTGCGTTCGCTATGAAAGACGAGTCTCCATTTGAACCCGCCCCTATATGGATATATAGATATATTATACACACATTAACCAAATTCCATTGTTTCTTGTACCATGAGCTTTCTCCTTTTCAAGAATGTGAGTCTCCGGACATCGACATCCATGACTACTATCTCTCTTTGAAGGACCTGACATGATGAAATCACCGGCTAAACCCATTGCCGACCAAACCCCCACATCACTGATTTACCACCCTGTCCCCCTTATTTTTTCGGCACCACCCCTCCCTATTACTGCCTCGTTTTTCCAGCTACACTTCCCTAATCCGTTTACACAAGACCACTGTTTGGCGTGTGGTCATGGGGACGATGGTCCTTGTATTTATATGTATATAATACATATATATATAGTTAATTACAATTTGGCCTAAACTTTTAATGATTCTATACGAAAATAAGAAAAATAAAGAACAATTGCAAAAAGGGGATAGTTGGACGAAAATACCCCTGGTATAACGGTGGAAATAGATGAAGTTAGTGATCAGGTCTCATATTCAAAGCAAAATCCAATTCTTAAAGACCATTTTTTAATTTATGAATTTTAGGTATCACTTTTAAAGAAAACTATAAACTGTAAGGACCAAAAGTGAAGTTTACTTAAAAACAATGAGTAAATAATAACTTTGGTCCCTTTGGTTTGTATTTTACTTTAGAAAATTTTCCTCTAAAATAACTTTGTTAAAGATATTTTTTTAAGTGAGGTTTATATTTTATCTTTTTTGAAAATCTATAATATAATTTATGTCATTATAATATTATTAACTACATCCCCCACTCACAACGTCGATGCCCTCGCCCCAATCCTACCGATTGTAATTTTCAACCTCTACCTTCCCATTTCCATCCTCCACCATCCACAAAAAGCAAACACATAAAAAATTGCAGTTACAACACACACATAAGAAACACACACACAACAAGCAACGTGAACAGATAATGCTAAAAATAAAATAAAGAAGCGAGGTGAGTGGTATATTGTTTGTTCATGAGGGATGAAGAAGTTGGGGTGAAGGGTTTGTTCACGGACGAGAAAATAGGGTGGGGTTGTTCATCAGTTGCATCAATTGGGCGTAAACATGGTGAGGGTTAAGAAAAAAAAACTATGGGTGAAACCCTGTTGAGAGAACAAATATGAGTAAGTAATGGGGAGCAATAAGAGTTGTGGATCACAGGAGAACGATAAGACGTGTAGGCCCCGAGGAACATATGGAACAATGGTGGTGTGGTGGTGGTGGTGGTGGAGGGGGGAGCGGTAGCGTCGTAAGGGGTAGGGCTAAGGGATCAACGGGGAATAGGAATGGTAGGACCGTAGGGTGATTAGAATCAATGTGACTATTACGTGTGCGTATAATGTATATATACAATATAAATAATATATTAACAATATATGATGTAATTTATTTTTTAATTTGGAAATACAAATCAAAGAAATGGATGAAAAGCAAAAAAAAAATCCTTGATTTAACAAAGTATTTTTTAACGGGGCCGGTAAGAATGACGATTTTTGAAGTAGAATGTAAACCACAATGACCACAATCGTAATCTCTTGATGATTCGAACTTTGAGTCCTTGTATTGTGATAATCAACTCATGACAATTAAGGGTCAAACAAAGGTCCTTGTCGGTAGATAAGAGGAATGAGTCGGTCATCCATATTATTGTTTTAAGACTTGAGAATAGTAAAGTTGACACTAAGTCCTTGTACGTATTGGCGGGATGAACACATGTGGAGTTGGATCCCAAGACCAGTGGCTTTGAAGGTGTAAATGTACTTGTGGTGAGTAAACTTGTGTGGGCTTGGATTTTGGACCTTGTGTATTACAATGGAAACTTGGGAGGAGTTAGACCTTGGGACCTTGATCTTGAGGTGTTACTTGATAACATTGATGTATGTCTTACTTTGTATTTCACCACGATCGATGGAAATAGGTCTTCTTATCATTGGATTTGTTGTTTTAGGTATCTAGTTTATCCATGTTTATGTGCTTTTGAATATAAAATATTATCCATATGCTTGATTTTTTGGATAACAATGTTTTATTCATGATTTTGGTATTTGAACATTAAGTTCTATTCATATTTGAGCGAGTATTTGGTTTTGGTTTCATATTAAAATGGATGTTTAGGTTATTGAGTTCTCACATGAAATGGTGGGTTTTGGGATGTTGCTTTTATGGTAATTCGCTACATTTGCGAAACGCCGATTCAAATAATTTTTATTTTTCAGTTTTACCACTTTATATTGGAGTATTCTATCTATATCCTCTTATAGGGGGTACGAGTACATGCATGTGAGTGTGGAGGTGGACCATGAGTAGGAGGGGGTATGGATTTACGTGAGTCGAATGGCGTATGAATAACAATACCCTTTTGTACATAATGCAAATTGTAAAGAACTCGTCTAAAAGCTAGAAACCTTAAAAAATTGGTTTCATTTACTGTTTATAGAAAAAACATCATACGTTAAAACCTAACCTGTAAAAATCAACCAAAACCTTTCTTTGATATTAATCTATGGTTTATATTGTTTTCATATTTTGTTATTGTGTGTGAGTATACGTTTGTGCTTCATCTATAAAAGTATTCTTTGATATTAATCTATGGTTTACATCATGTGATATTTCATTTACCTAACAAAACAACAAACACAAGCCGGTTTTTATGGCTTTTATATTATTATGCCAATATAGATAGTAAATATGTAAATTACTAAATATATTATTTTCTTAAAAAAGACCAAAATACGTCTAAGTAAATAGAGTTTCTTATGGACAAATTCATATTAGTAACAACATCCCAAAAATGCTAGCCATGCCATGAATTTTTGGATTAAAGAACATTTTTCTTAATGAACATGAAATCACAAAGACAATGTTGCAAGAAAAATAATTGAGTAAATTACAAAGTTGGTCCATATGGTTTGCTATAAATTATGATAGAGATCCTTAAACTCTAAAATTCATGAATAGCATCCCAATAGTTTTACTTACATTACAATAAAGGTCATGAAGCTAACTTTCGTTTAAAGGGTTCGTTAAGACCCCCACGTGATTTGGTCATTTTAACTTGTTATTTGATAGCTTTTAACACTGTTTTTACAAGTCTATAAAATATACAATAAACAAAAAATAAAATATAAAATCCCACTCCATAATTTTCCTTCTCTTCTCCGACCACCTTTTCCAGCCACCAAACACTAGATACATATAACAAAGCGCACACACTAAATCAAACTAAAAACCTATACTAAATAAAATCCAACTCAACCTTAATCATCAAAGCTCAAAAGAAAATAAAAATTAACAAAAAGAAACTAGTCAAACTTAAAAGCCAATGAAATGCATATTTTAACAAATGAAGAAAGAAAAAATCTTCAAAGAAACCCAATAAAACTATAAAAAAGGGAGACCCAATAAAACTAAAAAAAGACCTCGTTTTCGTTTATGGTTATTGTTTATGTGTTTACAGCTGCAAGAAATCTATTATCACAAGAAAGATAGAAATCAAGAACGAGACCGAAATCTAGAACCCATCTGAATCGATTGGGGTTTGGCATCGTTCCTTGGTTATTGCATCAATCATGGTTTGACATCTCAATCTTCCACAAGGGGCTTGTGCGATTGGGAAAGGGACGCAGAGGCAGAGGTAAAGGTGTGCACGGGTCATTTTCAGGCTAGGAATTTCAGATATCTAAAATTTTCGAGGTAAGAAAATGGCACCCGAAATCCGACCGAAATACAGAACTAGAAATCAACCTTAACACGATGCAAGAAGCCAAGAATTAGAAATCAATCTTAGAGAATAAAGATGCAAGAAATTAATTCGTCGGAGGTGAGAAATTCTCGGTTCGTCGGAGCCTTAGAGGTGCGACTCTGAGAGAGACCGTCGACTGTTGACTTCCCTACTTCCGTTCGTCATGTCGCCGACTGTGGCGGTTCGCCAAAGGTTGTCAAATCGAGAGTTCGAGACAGAGCCACAAAGGGTTTGAGTCTTTAAGAGATGAGAGACAGAGGGTTTGAGAATTGAGAGGTTTTCAAGCATCTGAGAGATCAGATGTGAGAGACAGAGGGTTTGATTTCAGAGGACTTATTAGTATAAAGGTATTTAAGTGTTCACTTTTAATAATTAGTATTTACTTATTTACTAATTTAGGAGAAAAACTATTTAAAAAAATAAACTTAAAATAGAATTTCGGGTTGTCGGGCTGGTTCAGGTTGGGAGATGAGCACCCGAACCAAACCTACACATTACATAAAAAAAATCGGGTTAGATAGTTTGTTTTTGTTTTCGGGGTGGGTTTGGGTGGGTTGGTCGGGTCAGTCGGGTTATGCTCACCCTTAGGTAGAGGGCATGATTCCAAGGGGGTATGCTCCATATCCAAATACATGTCGGTACAGTTTAGGGATGAAGAGAGTTAGGGATTGGTAAAGGTAAAAGAAGGAGACAACTCGAGTAAGCTAGTGGTGGCGGTTAGAGTTGACAAACCAAGTTCACAGATCTGGAAGAAACGCCCGATAGGTAAAACGCCAAAGAACATGATCAATGCATGTTGCTGCATGGTAGGTAGGAGGTCAATGAGACAGGGAGTGAAGAAGGAAGTCGGTCACCAGGGGGTCTTGGCAAAACGTCGACAAGGTTTAGGATTGAACAGGGGAAAGGGTAATAACATATTCAATACCCTTATGTTAACGGAGTTAATTCGACAAAAGTTACAACAAAAGAACTCTGTTGTAATTGGAGCAAACCACATAGACCAAATATGTAATTTACTCAAAAGAATAATTAAAACCAAACATATAACCGATGTTTATAATTTTGTCGGTTTAAAAAGATATTTGGTAGAACAAAAAAAAAAGGGAGAATTACTTCTATATCCTTACAAAACTCCTAAATTACTTCTATATCCTTATAAACTTGTAAATTACCTCTATATCCTTGCAAACTTTTAAAACTCCCTTATATATCCTTATATCTATTTAATTGATTATTAAATGATTTAAATATTAATAATCATTATAAAATTACCATATTAGCCTTACATTATCTAAACCTAAAGAAAATGAAGATTTCTTTTATTTTCTTTCAAAATTCTTAAGTTTCTCTCTCCTCATTCATCATCTTCATCTTCCTCAAGAACAACAAACCCTAAAACCTAAATCCAACCACACCCATTTTGAAAGAACATCAAATAACCAATTAAAAAAATATAAACTAAATATTTATTCACTTCTTTATAAATATACTATTATAAAAAGAGCTTAAAATAAAAAATTGAAAAAACAAATCATGATGTAGTTTTCTGTTTTCATTGATGAAACAAATTAGTCATCTTTGAATTCCTATTTTGCTTTGAATATTTTATATTTTGTTTCTTCCTTAATTAGTTGGGGTGATTCACCGTCTCTCGATGCTCTCTTTTACCTCTCACACACTACCTCCCATGGTGATCAATAGGTTGTGAAACAACTTCTATCTAGCCCCATTTTCAATCTCTTTTACGCTTTCAGATTTTTAATTTTTTTTTATTTTAAACTTTCTTTATAATAATATATTTATAAAGAAGTGAATAAATGTCTAGTTTATATATTTTTTATTTAATTGGTTATTTGATGTTCTTTCACAATGGATGTGGTTGGATTTAGGTTTTAGGATTTGTTGTTCTTGAGGAAGATGAAGATGATGAATGAGGAGAGAGAAACTTAAGAATTTTGAAAGAAAAAAAAAAGAAATCTTCATTTTCTTTAAGTTTAGATAATGTAAGGCTAATATGGTAATTTTATAATGATTATTTGTATTTAAATAACTTAATAATCAATTAAATAGATATAAGGATATATAAGAGAGTTTTAAAAGTTTGCAAGGATATAGAGGTAATTTACAAGTTTATAAGGATATAGAAGTAATTTAGGAGTTTTGTAAGGATATAGAAGTAATTCTCCCAAAAAAAAAAGATGGTGATAAAGGGAATTTTGATTTTTAATCTTAACAAAGTTCCCTCCTTTTTCTTTCTTTGTTTATTATTATTTATAACTTCAAGAAAAGTAAACCCTTTGCCAGTCTCTCTTTCTTTCATCTTCTTTATTCCACCAAATCCCTCCATTCTTAGTTTACTTACCCACATCTTCAATTCTTCAATCTCCTCTCTCTGTTTTTTCTCATATAAAAAAAATAGAAAAGAGTGGGCAGACAGAAGAGAGAGAAATCCAAAAATCCCAATCAAGATTCAAATATATATATATATATATATTGTGTGTATGTATATATTTATAATTATTAATTGAGATCTCACTCTCTGTCTCCATTAGGATACAAACCCAAAACTCAGATTTCCCCAAAAACAAATCTCATGTTTTCTTTATTGTAAAACAAGCATTTCAACATTGAGTATGAAAATCTTTATTTCTTTTTTGTTGGTTTTGATTTTGGATTTTGAAATTATTTCAAATGAAGCCAGACCCATAATTTTTCTTCCAATTTCTACAATTTCTGTTCCTGAATCTTCACCCTCTGCTGCTCCAATTCCTTCGATTCCATCATCAATGGCGGATTTTTCTTCAGGTACTCCTTTTTTGATTATGCATGTGTGTTTTCTCATTTCTGGGTGTAAATTAATAATTTTTTTATGGGTTTTTGTGAAATTAGGAACTCAATTGAATGCCAATAAGCACCAAAAGAATTATAGCAGAAAGCTTCTTATTGGGCTCATAGCATCCGCTTCTGTGATGGGAATCCTCATTTTGTCCACCATGTGTTTGTGGATATGCCACAGAAAGAAAATTGGAAAATCAAGCAAAATGAGCACCAATAAATTAGGTAACATGATCCATCTCATCAACAAAATCATGGGTTTTTATCATTTCAGATTACTTGATGGACTTTTAATTAAATTTTCTAACCAAAATTTGTTGTTTATAATTTTCAAGATTCTTTAAGAGGGCTTCCATTGAGTTCATTCATTACCAGAAGTAATGGGTCCATAAAGACGATTAACGAGAAGGGATCGGTGGTTGTTATGGATTATAGCTTGTTAGAATCATCAACGAACAATTTCGCCGAAAGTGAAATATTGGGTGAGGGTGGATTCGGCTGCGTGTATAAAGCTCGGCTGGATGACAGCTTATTTGTTGCTGTTAAAAGACTAGATGGCGGTAGTCAAGATGCCATCAAAGAATTTCAGGTTAAAATCTAAACAATTTCATCAAGATTTTATGACATTCGGGTGTCGTTTGTTTTTTAAGAGGTCTGAAGTCTAAAGTATGATTTTACATTGAAAAGATAAGAGGTGGATGCTGCACCTCTTAAAATTTCAGAGGACGGTAAGAGGTTTTCAGACATTTCTTAAAAGTAAAACAAGCAGTCTTAAGTCTGCAAACCTCTTAATTTTCAGACTTAAGAGGTTTTAAGAGGTATTTTTTCAAAAACAAATTAAATTAACATATTGTTGTTGAAAAATTGTGCTTCGGGTTTTTGCAGACCGAGGTGGATCTATTGACGAAAATCCAACATCCGAATATAATCACCTTGTTGGGATATTGTGTTCATAATGAAACCAGGCTGCTTGTTTATGAATTGATGCATAATGGATCATTGGAAACTCAATTACATGGTGAGTAATTTTGTCACTGTATGGATAAAGTTGTCTGTGTGAATTAACGTGTTATGTATGGATTAGGATGGTTTTTTCATTGATGGAAGGACTAAAGAGCGTGTTTTTTTAATTGGGAGGGGTAAATTTGGAAAGACTTGTTTTTTGCATCAAGCTTTCCCCTAGAAGCTTATTGAATAAGCCACTTTTTGTATCATTAAGCCATTACCAAATAGTCATGTATAGATACAATTGTTAGTGTGGATTAATCTGTCAGTATAGATTGGTATGGTTTTTTCGTAGGTGGGAGGAGCGTGTTTTTTAATTGGGAGGGGTAAATTTGGAAATACTTGGCTTTCTACATAAAGCTACTCCCTAGAAGCGTACAATAAGCCATTTTCTGTATCATTAAGCTATTACCAAACAGTCATGTATAGTTGATTGAATAAGCTGTGAGAGCTGTGGGTCCCATTAAGCTGCTAACAAACAAGCCCTAATGTGTCTTAAAAGTTTGTGCCTTTTTATCTATTCAAGAAAAATCAATATGGTTAATAACCCGTGATTCTAAGAGTGTCTCCAATTTAAGGTTCTTACAAGCAAAAAGTATATAGGATGGTAGAAAGTAGAAATTGTCATTACGGAGACTTCTTATAAATCACCACATCTTCTCTAGACTCTTAAATAAGAAAGTGATGCTGGTGTGAAGTGACATATTTGCTAGGTTTTTATTTTATTTTCATAACTTTGTAATTATCATTGATGTTGAAAAAATCAATGGGATCCCACAAAAAATAAGGTTCTTATAAGAACTGCAATTGTCGACTTTTAAGAAAGGTCTTAGTTTTATGAGTTGGAGATGAGGTGGCAACAAAAAAGTGTAAAACGGAGATGATTGTACAAGGTGGATGGATCATTTTTTTTACTCAAATGTCTAAAATACCCTTTAAAGGCTTGGATCAAAGTTCATATGATTAGATTAAATAATCAATTTGTATGACTAACTTGGGTATTTTAATTATAGAGTGCATCTTGTTGTGGGTAATGCCAATTTTCCAATGAGGGAGAGTTTTATATTCAAGTGTATGTGACAAGTGGACTTGGATCCCATAGATCTAGCTAGTCAAAGACAAGACTATAGTTACAAAAAATAATCAATATGATTAGCTATTCATTATGAATAATGGTCACATAAGTCATGTTCTATGATTAGCTATTCATTATGAAGAATGGGCATATAAGTCATGTATTGCTGTATGTCATTAATAGTTTGAAATGATAGTAGTGGACCTTTCATATACCCCCCATCCCTTGAATATAACTTCCAACGTCTAAATATAAGTGTGGGTCTACTTTCAAAATTAAGTGTCTACTTTCCAGTTCTATCCTTAATTACGAGATGCTGAAGTTCTTTACTCGTATCATTAAGGGTATAATTGTCATTTAGTTAATGAAAAAGTGTATTACTTAACATATATCTATAACCGTATCTTTTCATCATGGAACTGTGTAAATTTATTTCTAGAGGGAGGGAGTAAAAGGTTTGAAAATTAGTTAAAATTCTAAAATACCCTTCAATTTCTTGGACAAAGGTGATTTTTTATAGAAAATATTCTTAAAAGGGATATACATACATACATATACATATATATATATATATTTGTGGTGCAATAAATATATATGAAGTGAAAAGGTTAGATAAGAGAATTTAATATGTCAACCTCAATTATGTCCATACAGGGCCTTCCAGTGGATCCAATTTAACATGGCATTGCAGAATGAAGATTGCATTAGATACAGCAAGGTGGGACTTGTTTTAAAGTGGATAATTAAATGAGAAGAATCATTAACAAAAAAATATAAAATATTAACATATTTGCAATTGTTTGTCCAGAGGATTAGAATATTTGCATGAGAACTGCAAACCATCAGTCATTCATAGAGATCTCAAATCATCCAACATCCTTTTAGATTCCAGCTTCAATGCCAAGGTACCACTTATTATGCTTTTCCTTAGTTTTTTAAATAAGATTTCCGTAAGTGTATCATATCATAATAATGCATCTCTCACCTACCTTGAAAATCAGGGGTAGGCTTGGTGATTGCAAACACAATGGGGCCTGTATTTTTACTTACAGGCCCGAATGCGATTGCGGTGTTTCTACTCTGTTTCCAAATCCTAAACAGTGTAGGTCCCACCCGACAAGCTTTAGGTGGGACACACTTGTAGGATTAGGGAACATAGTAGATCGCATACCTTTTAGTTAACAATAGGGGACCTTGTTTGTCGTTGATTATTGAAATGAGGGGTCCACATCTCTCCCCCCCCCCCCTCTCTCTCTATATATATATATATATATATAGTATTAGGTTAAAATGAGAAGTGCTAAAAAAATACGAAGTAGAGAAGTGATCTACATCACTCATCCGGTCAATAAAGGTGGCTTTGACCGGTCACTCTCCTTGAAACGTCTCCACCCTCCATGAATCACGTCAATCCTCCATGAATCAGTCAATAAAGGCGGTTTTGACTAGTCAACTATGATCTCAATCGTATCAACGGTTGAGATCACTTCTCTACTTCGTATTTTTTTAGCACTTCTCAGTTGAATATGAAATAGAGAAGTGAGAAGTGCTAAAAAAAATATGAAATAGAGAAGTGGTGGGGATCACTTATCTATTCATATTTTGTTAGCACTTCTCATTTGAACATTTCTCTCTCTCTCTCTCTCTCTCTCAGGAAAGTTCAAATGTGAACTACTTTTTGGTTGTGAACGTGAGGATAGCCAACAGCGCGACATGTGGCGGATGACTAGGCGCCACGTCGTCTTTGAGTGTGGTCCCCCCCTTTAATTCAATGCCCTCCCCATGAATCGCGCCTAGTCATCCGCCGTGGACTTGACGTGGCGCCTAGTCATCCGCCACATGTCGCGCTCTCGGTTGTCCTCACGTTCACAACCAAAAAGTGGTTCACATTTGAACCCACCCCTATATATATATATATGTAGAGGAAAGTTCAAATGTGAACCACTTTTTAGTTGTGAACGTGAGGACAACCGAGAGCGCGACACGTGGCGGCTTTGAGTGTGGTCCCCCTGTTTAATTCAATGCCCTCCCATGAATCGCGCCTAGCCATCCGCCGTGGACTTGACGTGGCGCCTAGTCATCCGCCACGTGTCGCGCTCTCGGTTGTCCTCACGTTCACAACCAAAAAGTGGTTCACATTTGAACCCACCCCTATATATGTATATGTATATGTACGCGAAAATGTATTGAATCTTGGTCCATTTTTATCTTTCTCTAAAGCTTTCAGATTTTGGTCTTGCGGTGATGGATGGAGCTCAGAACAAAAACAATATTAAGCTTTCGGGGACGTTGGGTTATGTAGCTCCAGAGTATCTTTTAGATGGTATATATACACGATGTTCGTTTTCTTTATCGTTTAGAATGCAAAAACCAATCTTTTTTTGTGTTTTTTTTGGAAGTTCGATTTGCAAATACAACTTTTAAAAGCACACTTTAACTCTTAAGTGTTCCATTAATAGGCAGCCTCTGAATCGTTAAGAGGTAAATCTTGTTTGGCAAAAAAACCCACCCCTTAATTGTTCTAAAACCCCCATAATGATTTTGTATCTTGGTCCCTTATCCAATCAGCGCCCTGATTTCATTCTCAACAATTACCAAACAACTGTATTTCATTTTGCACTACATCATTAGAGTCTCTTAATCATTCTGACCACTTAATCATCCAACCCAACAACTACCAAACAACCCCTATTATGCTGATCTTTGTCCGGTTTACAGGAAAATTGACGGATAAAAGCGATGTATATGCATTCGGAGTTGTACTTTTGGAGCTTTTACTCGGAAGGCGGCCAGTGGAAAAGCTAGCGGAATCCCAATGCCAATCTATTGTCACTTGGGTAAAAAACTTAAATCTTTTTTTTTTTTATAAAAAGAACTTAATCTTTGATCCTTGATCACATTGATCTTGATTATTGAGTTATTATTTATAACCAAAAATTATTAATTTCATGCAATTTCAGGCTATGCCACAGCTAACAGACAGATCTAAGCTTCCAAATATTGTGGATCCTGTGATTAGATATACAATGGATCTCAAACATTTGTACCAAGTATGTAAACCACAAATTCCCCTTCTTCAAATTGTACCAAATATCGTGTGGGCTTTTTTGGGCCAGACTTTAAGCGGGCCTTGAAAAAAAGTTGGCCTGATCTGGCTTTTTGACCTAGCCTGGGCCCGTGTGGGCTTTTTGTGGATCTGGCTGACTATATCAAAATTGAGTTTATAGAATGCCTAAAAATAAGCATTTTAATAGGGTATTTTATATGACCAAACCAAAAAGCGTTCTATCTAAAGGTGTTACAAAAAAGTTTATAGGACGATAAGCATCCTAACAATTTTTTAAAAAAATGTTCAGATATAACGTCGTATTAACTATTTTATTGGACGATATCTGAAAGGTGTCCTCTAAAAAGATGGGTTTATAGGATGTTTTTCAAAACCGTCCTATAAAATTAGTTAATGACACTTTAAGGGCGGTAACATCCCGGGGGGACTGTGGATGGTATCCCAATCTACCCGGGTTCAAATCCAAGGGGAGTCAATTTGAGGGCAAGAGGAGTACCCAGTCCTTGGGTTGGTCCAGTCATAGACTGGGTCGCCCCCCAGTCCACTCAAAGACTGTGGTTGGGCTCTAGGTCCACCGTAAGCTGGGCCGGGACTGCGGCGGATTAGTGGGCTGCCCTTGGATGCCCTATACCGCCGGGGAGGTGTGCGTGCGTGAGTGTGTGTGTGTGTTCGTGGTAGTCGTTTGTGGGTTCGATGCCGCTATGCCTTCCAAAAAAATGACACTTTTTGAAATTGTTCTAAAAAACTTGTTATTGTAACACTTTAAGACATGACACTCTTTTGTTTGGTTCTATAAAATACTCTATTAGGACACTTATTTATTTTAGGCGTCCTATAAACTTAGGGGTTGTTTGTTGTAAAAAAAAATACATCTTTAAACTTCTTAAGTCTGAAAATTAAGAGGTTTGCAGACTTAAGGTTGTTTGTTTATTTTTAAGAAAAGATCCGAAAGCCTCTTATTGTGCTCTGAAATTTTAGGTGCACCATCCACCTCTTACTTTTTAGATGTGAATTCAGACTTCAAACCTCTTCAAAAACAAACAACACCCAACTTTTGTTGCAGTGCTGGCTTGAATTTTTGTTCCCCATGTTATAACCTAAAGGAAATTGGTGATTAAATGCGTAGGTTGCGGCTGTAGCGGTGCTATGCGTACAACCGGAACCGAGCTACCGACCACTAATAACAGACGTTTTGCATTCACTTATTCCGCTTGTTCCGGTCGAGCTTGGGGGCACTTTAAGAGTTGCACAAACAAGGCCTTCACATACAATTGAGCCATGATAGGGTCATTTTCCCATTTTCTTAGGTTTTTGTTTTTATATTTGTAGGTAATTTTGTTTTTAAAGATGAAAAAGGGAAGAAAATGGCAAAATGATGGTATGTTTAGAGGAGTTAGTATTTTTTTTTTCTTTTTGTTTTGGTGAGAGTTGGGTGAACAAAAGTTGTATGTGGGTGAGGGTGGAAAAGGATCCATAAACATGAAAAGGATTCCACGTGTAAAGTTTTAATTAAATGAGAGGTTGGGGGTTTATTTGTTTGTTGGAGTGATTTGCTTTTTAATTGTTTTACAAATAAATTATTGTTGTGTTGTTGTGTTGTTGTGGATGTATAAAAAGAAATTTAGAGATGATTTATATAAATAAATTATGGAAAATATAAATGTTGAAATGATAAGGGTGGTTCAAAAATTAAGTTATTTTTTTAAAATTATATATTGTATGCACATCTCTATCTTGTAACAAGGTTTGAACACTCGATCTTCTTAAAATCACCACTAAGCTTATAGCTTGATGTTTGAGATGAATTATCTTAATTGCAATACGTAAATGGGTTGTTTGAGTCTACTTCAACTAGATTCTTTGCCCCCCAACCAAGGTTACGTACTTACATAAACTTGTACCTAGAGAATTTATTAGAGAGGTTTAAAAACCATGATTGAATAGGTAGGTTCTTATGAGATTGTGTTAAGCTTAGTTCTTTGAAGGTCCAATCCTGACTATTGGTATTGTAAGTTTGTAACTACTCATAAAAACAAACAAACTTAATTTAGATAAATGCCCCCAAAATAAGGGTTCATAAGATCAAAAGTCATAAGCTCAAAACATCTCAAAGTTGTAACGAAAAATAAACTTGTCAAAGCCGAAAGTTCTAAGGTAACCTTAACCGTAAAATTTAAGTGAAGTAAAAGCCTTCTATCCGAGTTCTAGGTTACAAGATCACACATTGCCTTTGTAACGACCCAAATTTCCAATAAATGTAATGTCAACATCCCAGTGATCTAACGCAGCGGAATTAAATATAGATCTCAAAACTTGGCATTCAAGCCCAATATAGTAATCCAACCATGACAGATTCTAAAAGTAACGTTAGTGGACAACCCTCCACAGCTGAGATAAACTATAACTAATGACCATCTATCGGATGTCCAAAGTTGACCTCTCGTCTAACTCTGAGACTTCTCATTTCCCTTCAAGGATGCTTCTCTACGAACTTCCTCTGAAAATGTTTTAAAAAGGTTTTGAAAACGAGGGTTAGATCATAAGGTCTAGTGAATTCCCTCAAAACAGTTTATATCACAACATGGCCCATCGGCCCAACAAATCATTTAGTTAAACAACACTGGGTTACGTTGTGGGCAAGGAAATCGTCACCTCGTGACATAGAACTGGGCTACCGCGTACCTCCCAGGTCTTGGTAACCCACAAGTGGCCGGATCCCCCGGATGCTCGTTCAAGGGAGTGACGAAATCAAGTTCGTGCCTCCACACCACACTCAGGTCGGATCCCCCGGATGCTCATTTAAGGGAGTGACGAAATCAGTTTCGTGGCTCCACACCATACTCTCTCCCAAGGGATGTACCGTCCCTTGGTATTCCGTGCCCATGACGTAGCCCATCCTGCACAGTCAATACAATTATAAGCATGCTTATCGATAAATACAACAGTAATCATAAGTAAACAGTTCAGAGTAGCCACAAACATTTTCCGTAACATTTGGGTTTGTAAAAATGGTTTGGTGAGAGAACTCACCTGAGCCTAGCCAATCGCACACTCTCCGCCCGTCTATCGGTCAGCAACCGTACATACTTATAATAGGCTAATCCTTAAGAATCTAGCCTTACCAACAACTCTCACACACTTGGACCTAAAGAGATTTGCCCCACATCTTGAAACCATCTAATCAGGTCTGCGACCACTTGGGATCGGGAAAACCACAGTGGGGTCGGAGTTTACCATAGTGGCATCGGACCTCACCACATAATCCAAATCGGACTTCCACAATGTCCGAGTCGGACTTCTCCAAAGTCCGAGTCGGACTTCTCCAAATTAACGTTACAATGCAATGTATACCCCAAAGTATCCTACTAAAACTTAATCTAGGTAATGACTCAAGCCAATGCCCTAATATACCCTTACTTGAGAATCCAAAATCCAACAAACAGTAGCTTGCATGACCTGGCTCGTGGTCTAGGTCGTGCGAGTACCCGTGCAAGTCACTATTTGACTTGCACGAGCCCAACTTGTAGTTTGTAGTCCTAGAACTCAAGGATACTAAAAAAATCACCAAAGAAATGATGCCTAAACTTAAAGAATCAATCCGAAAACATACTAAACTTGTTCAATCCAAGGCTAATACTCAACATAATGGATTCCATGCTCAAAGAGCTTGATCAATCACCATTAATGGAGTTCTTTCTGGTTGATTTGCATTTGAAACATATGAATGATAGATTCAAACCCAATGTTAACAATATCGTGAAAATTATACATATTTCTCGAAGTCGATATCATTGTTTATACTTCGTTTTGGATCTTAATCACTACATTTGATAGCCTAATTACAGTTATTCTTCATTATGCAGGTTTGGAAGTCACTTGGATAAACAAATATCGGAAAAAGGCCAAAAATGTGAAAGTCAAAAGTATTCTCGACAGTAGGCTTTTCGCGATCATGAGATTACCACTTCACGATGCGAGATTGCCTATACTTAGATACCGATTTTTACGCATTTGAGGATTTCGGGTCATGAGAAGGAACTTTGCACCGCAAGATTTGCATGGGATATTTATTAAAGCGCAAGTTTACCAGCTTTACTAGATCAACACGAAATCCGTTATTTTTGGAGATAATTACAACCTCGCACCGTGATCCATAAGGCTCGAGATCACGAGCTACGCACGAGTGGCCTTATTTATGCAGACTTCCAGCCTAGGGTTTGATAGAGGCAGAAAAACGTAGAGATCACTGGAGTTCTAAAGGAGGGAAGAATTGCATGAACCGACAATTGAAGAAGGTGATCGGAAGCAGCGGAACTTCATCGAGTAAAACCCGGAGTCGGATTAGTGGCGCCATATCTTCAATAGCTGCACGGTGTGCTTAATGTGTCTATATTTTATGATAAACATGAATTTTACTATGACTAGTAACTAATTTTCTTAAGTACTCATTATGGTGTGATGAACTTGTATGATGGTTTGATTTATATTTTATGATTGATGAATGATTGTTATGTTAACTTCTTTTTTGCAATTTTAACTTTTGCTACTTGAAACCATCAATTGGTCGTATCTAGAGGTAGATAGATTATCCCTAGTTAATCAATTTCCTTTGCCTTTTAATTGGGTGACCTGACAGGCAATCTACCTAAGTTTAGGAGATTGGGAAGTAGGGTTCGATAATCTGATTATGAACATGATATAAACCAGTCTCTGATGAAAGTTTCCCTTAGACTGAAAAACCAAAAAGTTTCGGTTATTAGTTACATAATAATCTGGGTTGTTTAATTGTAAAAGGTTACGAGGATAATATTCCCCTAATGTATTGCTTTTAAGATTGCGAGACTGAGAAAGTTCCAGTTGATCAAACCCTAAAAGGATTATTTCATCATTGTTTTAATTGATTAAATCAAACTATCTGAAAATAGATTCTAAATCCATAGTGAATACCTTGTTCTTCATAAAAGTAAATTTTCTTGTTATTTTCTGATTATTGCTTTCTTAGTTTAATTAGTCTTTTAATTATAAATCTTCAAAAATCCAAAAAGCCATTTTAACTAGATTAATAGGATCAATCATAGAATTAATATAGGTAGCTTTACTGTTCCTAGAGGTAAAACGATACCTGGAACTATCTACACTCTAGTATATGCGATCATGTCATACTTGTCTGTTGTGTGTTAGATTATTTAAGGTGATTTAAAAAGGTTGAATTTGAAACGTAATTTTATATATATAATTACGCATCAGTTAACAAAAGGTGAGCTAAATGCTCAAGGGTTTCTCATCCACAAATCCAAATATCGAAATAAAAAGCACAAGAACTTAATCCTTAGTTTGGATTTTAACACAAATAAAGCCAACCACGGAAAGGATGACATAAAGGATTAAGATTCTTACCAAAGAATGATGATTCAATCTTGTAAATCTTGATTTTTAATTCTTCTCTTCTTTTTCTCTCCAAAATTGCACACATACACACACTAACGCTTCCCATAAGATCATTCTAATATGAGGTATGAAGGCTCATACCCCTAAATCAGCTACAACTAAAAGCCAAGAGGGAAAAACCCAAGCCTCAAAATCCTAACACTACAATCTAGTCCCTAAAAAAAATAACCCGAATGATCCACACTAATTTACCAATTCAAAAGACCGAAAAATCGAAATCCCGGTTATTAAAGTATGTTATGGTTTTAGCCCAAAATTGGTTTTGGTGTGAGTATAGGTCTGGTAGAGGGTGGTGCGACTTGGGGTAGTGAGCAATTTATAAGATTTCTGATGTGGGACGAGTTTGGGACTTTATTCAAGGTGTTTATTTAGAGGTTTATAAAAGGGGATTAGTGAGCAATTTATAAGTGTTTAACACCTTTCTTAACGGGTTAAATCACACATTCAAGTTGTAAATTTCTAGCCATTAAGACTTGGTGTGGAGTGTCAATTGACAAGTGAATTCTCTTGTACTATTTCCTAAAATGAAACAATTCTTTAAAAATATATTGTTTATGAAATATTTTAGAAGTATGCAGTGCATGGTTAAGTTTCTTACAATTTATGAAGTGTGGATTGTTGAATATACACACATAATATTTTATGTTAATGCTTGTTGTGCATGAAAGTGTTGTGTCGTTTTGATGGTGTGCCCAGTTGGTGACTTTCACAATGGTTTGATAAGAGCGTGTATCATTTTGTACGTGTGAATATGTTTTACATCCCTCAAGGGACTAACAAATGTGTAACCGGTTTGTATAAAGTCACAAGTGTGTGTAATCAGAGCTATGTGACCGCTGTGTATTATTAATTGGGTGAGAGTATGGTCTTCCAGTTATGCATTCATGTTAGCATACATTTTACTAAATGATGTTTAAACTTGTGTTTGATTTTATACTATGTTTTACAAGGTATTTACTAGACTTTTTGGCCTATTCCTCGTTTTTAGAATTAAAATTGTCTATTAGACAGGTATCAAATATTGAGTTCTAGCAAAAAAAGAATTAAACAATGAACCTTAGGTATGAGAGGTTTGCCTAACTAAGGGATTGACAGCTAGTAGTGTTGATTTTTAAGCTTGTGTTAAAAGCTTAGGTTATTTAATCTTAATAAGGATCTTAGCGTTGGTTGGATCTATTTCTTTCTGATGTGGTTATCTTAGAAGATCTTTTGTTTCAAGGATTTTTAATGGATTTCATTTTTTATGAAATTATCACCGTTGAGGTAATTTTGAATTTTTTCGATCATTACTTATAGGATGAAGGCTTTAGACTTTTAAAAGGGATAATTAGTAAGAATCACAGGAGTAGGGAATAACAACATTGGATAAAGACAAAATTAAGGTCTATTCTATTAAACCTACTTCGTAGTTGTAATAATGTAATTCACTATGTTATGGTTGTGCTTTGGCTTTTGCGATATAGTCGGGTACGGCATGTACGAGAATGTACTCTTCGCCTTGATCTTAGGCTTTATGGCGTTTATGTAACCTTATACATAATGTTTTAAAAATATTTTTTTCCAGAGAACTAAGGCTCCATTAGGTTTTCGAGATTGACTGGAATTTGGATTTGGATTCAATTTCAATCACGCCTTTGGTCAAGAAGAACCACACAAACATTCGATTTAAAAACTTCATAAAGATAGTTGGTATTTCAAGGAATTTCATAGTATATATTTCTTTGTAATAATGTAATAAATATGTTAAAATTATTCGTTTTCTAATAACCAATTAACAAAAGGTTAATTTAACTATTTTTATAATTGTTTACATATGTTTTATAGATTATCTATAAAAAGGACATACAATTTCATTTAAAGTCCTATAAGCCAAAGACTAAAAATTCTTTAAGAAATCCAAATCATTCAAAAAAAAAATCCCTAAATGAAAAATCAATTTTGCATATTATCCAAATAATGTTTTTCGAACCGGATAAAGAGAATTGTAAGTCTTTTTGTGCAACTTTTTGTTCAAATTTTGAATAGCACATAAATACAATATTTGATGAGAAATTTAGGTGAAAAGATAATAATAATAAGAAGAATATATGAGATCGTATTCAACCAAAAATCAAATAAAGAAAAGACAAAGAGATGTTAGAAATTGAGAATCTTGACACATGGTAGGGCCAAAAAGCTCTTGAAATTTGCTTATTTGAAACCTTAATTAATTAATTAAGTCGAAGTTCAAAGCTTTTAACACCATGGAAACAGGATGTCATAATTATTGGTTGAAGAAATAGAAAGATAGATTAAATTTTTTTAATTATAGATTTAAATAAAATATACGTACGAATCATATATTTATATTTTCCTAAGTGTATCAACTTTAATCTAATTAATAAATATAACTTATCTATTTTAGAGAAGATAAAAATAATAATTTGTTAAGGTTAACATTAGGGCTGTATTTGACAAACTAGCTGATAAGCTGGTTTTATTAACGAATTATGTTTGACAAAAATTAACTTATGGGTATGGAAAATGACAAAAAAAAATGTATCTTGGAGTATAATATTACATCCTTGGTAATTTGAAACTGAAAATTTGGTTGAACCTGGGATGAATGAGATATCATCCACATCTCCCACAGGCCTTACCGCTACGCCACAAGCCTTGTGGTTTAATATAATAATAATAGTAATAAAGGTAATTGGAAAAAAACTATAAAAAGCTCAAAAATGTTACTCCAAGTACGTTTCAATAAACTAGCTTATAAGCTAGCTTATGGTCCATCCAAGCACGTACTAACTTATTAGCTAGCTTATTCTTGCCAAAAACAGCCTAGGTAATTTGGGTTTAGTTCCCAAAAATGTATCCAACTTGTCATCTTTTGCTATTGTATGTATCCAACTTTGAAAACTACCATTTAATATACTAATTTCAAAATTTTGCTATTGTATGTATTGGGTGACTACTAAACAGGTTGCAAGTTATTTTTCTGATTTTTGATTTTTTTTAATTCTAAAATATTAAAATAATTTACTGATTTGGCCCCTAAGATCTATCAAATGTTACGAATTTGGTCCCAAACTCACACCACCACCTACCTTTGCTGCCTGCCGCTGCACCACCACCTCCTTCTGCCGCACGGTCATCTTCTCCGGCGAACTCCGACCATCTTCTCCGGTGAACTCCGACCATCTTCTCCAACGAAATTCAACCATCTTCTCCGGCGATGGTGTGTGATGGTGGTTGCGGTGATGATGGTGGTTCCGGTGATGGTGGGCGATGGTGGTTACGATGCGCGATGGTGGTTACGGTGCTGGTTGACGATGGTGGTTCTGGTAATGATGGTGGCCAACGATGGTGGTGCGGTGATGGTGGCGGCCGGCGATGGTGGTGGTGATGGTGGTTATGGTGATGGTGAGCGACGATGGTGGTGGCCGGCGATGGTGGTGCGGCGATAGTGGCGACGGTGGTTAAGGTGATGGTGGTGGTTCCGGTGATGATGGTGTCCGATGATGGTGGTTACAGTGATGGTGGGTGGTGGTGGACGATGGTGGTTACGGTGATGGTGGTGGTTCCGGTGTGATGGTGGTTACGGTGATGGTAGGCGGTGGTGGTTCCGGTGATGATGGTGGCCGACGATGGTGGTGCGGCGATGGTGGCGATGGTGGTGCGGTGGCAGGCAGTGGAGGAAGGTGGTGGTGGCGACTTGGGGACCAAAATCGTAAGATTTAATAAAACTCAAGGACCAAACCTGCTAAAAAAGGGGGTGACTTGCTATTGAAGGTGGTAATACATATAATAGCAAAATTTTGAAACTTCAGTATATTAAATGGTAGTTTTTGAAGTACAATACATACAATAGCAAAAGGTGACAAGTTGGATACATTTTGGGGAACTAAACCCTAGTTAATTTAGTTAGGTTCATTTGCTAAAACTGATAGAATTTATATGATTATAGGAAAGACTTGTATCAAAATTTGAAATGGGATAATTTCTATTTCAAGGACATATTATCAAAAAGTTTATTATGGTGTTCACATTACTATCATTTCTATTAGATTCTTTTAAATTTTATATTTGAAGTTATAATTAAATCTATTTATTAAAAACAATCGATTCAATGTATTTCGTATGTATCAATCGGTGGGTGCTATGTGTGGATTTAAATCAATAACATATCAAACAAAAATATGTAATAATAATATTTTTCATCTATGAATATGTATTTAAAGTTATGGTGTTTGTTCTTCATACGCTTTTTAATTACATAAAAAAAACAATTATGATTTTAATAGTAAATCTCAAATTAAAAACGTGAAGGGTGTATATTTAATTTTGATATAATTTGTTTATCAAGAAAATATGAGCATGTGATAAATAGATTTGTATATATGTACAAAAATTTAAGATTTGTTGCATGTGATTTTAAGATTATCTTGGATTTGGTCTCTAAAGTTTTTCTTTATTTCAAAATAGCCCTCAAAGTTTTCATTTTTGTAACATTTTGGTTTCAATCATTAACAACCGTTAACCGTTAACTTTTGTCCGTTAGGTAAGAACATTTTCTTCTTTACAAACTTTTTTTATCTTCTCTTTTAATGTTTTTTCTTTTCTTTTTTGTCTTTTATAGCAGTTAACAACCCATCCCACCCTAACCCAACTCAACCCAACCCAAATAAAAATGTGTCTACTCCTTCACTATTTGTGTTATAGCATCAAAAATTCAAAATCCAACTATAACCTAAATCCAACTGTCACCACCAATGAAGAAAGCAAGCGAGTTGGGCCGCCTTACCTATGTTAAGGTGGGAACAAAGGGTGATTTAAGTACCGGGGGAATGTACTCTTATATTTGTATGTATATTTTGGTTAATCAATTATAATAATATAAATATATATTGTGTGTATATATATATATATATATTAATTTGTATAATATAAAGTACTATATACATATTTGCATTTTAATATATTTAAATGAGAAAAGGCAAAGAAAAAGATCAAGGACCAAAATGCTTCTGACTCAATAAATGAAAGTTAATAACCTTTACTCGTAAGGACCAAAATGTTAACTAAATGCAAACTTTGAGGCTATTTTGGAGTTAAAAGACAACGAGGACCAAATTAAAAACCTAGAGACCAAACCCATGATTTACTCTAACCGATACGGAGAGAAAAAAAAGAGAGAAGGAGGATCAAATAAGAACATTATATATTTAAAAGAACATAAGAACCAAGACAATTATATATGTTTCACATGACTTTGCAAGTCGTGTCCAAAGTCGTCGGCGTGGTTTTTCGAAAGTTAATGCAAAATCATATGTGTTTTTTTTCGTTCTTGTGTTACTTTTAAATGTGTATTGTTCTTGTTTAAACCCGACTCTCTCTATATATGTATGTGTGTGTGTGTTCACCTTGTGATTAGTTGACTCATTAAGGCCATCTATAGCGCCAAGATTGAACCCAATGAACTCTGATTCCATATCATCACCACATCAATTTTTTCTACCTTATATACTCGTTATCCTAAAGTGGAGTACCACTTACCCCAATCTCTTTTTTATTAGTTTAATATATATGTTTAAGAGAGAGAAAGAGGAGAGGAAAGGGATCAAACCGATTAGGTCTTGCATGCCCGCCCTCCTCATCCGCTACCCCCATGCTACCTCCTCGACTTACCCGCCAAGTCTGAAGACCATACCCACTGTGCTACGAAAGACCTAGTAATTATGACATTAAAGTTCACTTAAGGTCTTTAATGTTTGTTGCTTTTAACAACTTTCATTTGCTTGCCTTTCTTTTTGCATATTTGTCTCTCACGTTTAACATCTCATAAAGATTTATGTACCTTCACCTCTTGACGGCCGTTTATTTGTTTTGTTAAGCCAATTAAATGAGCAATATTCGATCATTGAAAACATTTGTGTTATTTTCTATTGAAATTAAAATTATATATACATATAATAAAAGACATATATATATATATATATATATTTTTAATTTTAATTTTGATAGAAAGTTAATATAATAATTGAAAATACCCTTAAGTTAATTAAACTTAAGGAAAAGTTAGCATTCTTTGGATAAAATAATTATTTTCTCTAAAATAAGGTGTCAAAAATGAAGGATAAATTTATTAAATTAAAATTGAGGAATGAAATTGAAAATAAGTGAAGGTACAGTAACACCCATCAATCCCCAAATCCATTGCTTCTTAAATGGTGTGGATTTTTATTTTAATCAAAAATTTTTAATTCTATTGCAAATTTTAATATCACATTATCATAAAATATTAATTAGCTACAAACTTATCATTATAGGAATTTTTTATTGTTTTTACTAAGCTAAAAGCCTTATTCAAATACTAAGTTGATGAATTAAACTATTTAACAATTCTAGATATAATATTATACACGTAATTAGGACTAGAATGTCAAAAGAAAATCGAGTTAAATTTATGGAAATTTTCTGAATTTGAGTTAAGCTTTTTAAAAAGGTAAATAAATAAATTCAATCAATTAGTTGCATAAATAATTTTATATTGTTATTTAAAGAATTTAATATAATATACATTTTATATTGTTGTTGGTAAAAGCCTATGATTGAATCCATATAATATTGTGCACAACTTGTGGGGTTTCGATTTTTTTTTTTTTTTTAATTATAAAGTCCATAAAAATATTACTGATTTGTTTTGCTTAGTTGGTAGGGAAATAAAATTTTTATTTTTTATTTCATGGATCCCCAATATTAGGGTACAAGTAATTAGTTTCTTATGTGATTTATTTAGGGGTGTTTTGGGTGTTTATCTCATTTTTTTTTTTATTTTCAAAAAGCATTTTTCATTGTTTTTGAATTGCATATCTATTTTAATTTCTTTAAAATTGCTTGTTTGCATTTTTTAATAAGTCGTAAGCACTTCTTTCGAAACTTAAAATAGTTTATCTGTTTTACCTACCTATGATAGGTAAATAAGAAGAAAAAACATAAGCAATCTCAAACATTTCCTTGATTTCAAAATAACATCAAAGCTAAAACTAACAGAGAAAGATATAAAAGCCCCTAATAGCACCAAAAACTTCGGCTTCAATAGGTGTTAGGTTATGTGGTTACGATGTTGAAGAAAGTGTTCAAGAAGGTAATTTGAGAAAAGAAATTAAAGAAAAATAAAATTTTCATTTGTGTTCTCGAAAGGGAAGCTTAGAAAGAAAAGAAAAAGAATTTTTTTTTTCCGTGTTTTTGAACTAGAGAGAAATGAAAGGAAAAAAAATGTCATTTTCACAAATATACATTCCAAAATATATCTTTTATGATAAAAGGTTGAATAGTTTTGTAATTGTAACGATTTCAGTAAATTTTTTAGTTAGTCTTAGTTTCTTTTCTTTTCTTTTCTTTCCACAGTTGGAAGGAAATTTAACATTATTGTCATTCTATTTTCTTTACTTTCTCTGCTAAAAGTGTTTTAAGAACACGAACAAAACAAAGGTAGGGAAGAAGATACTCAATAACGTATGAAAACCGAATGTAATCAATCCAAATAGCATAATGTAGCACCTTGTTTCTTTTAAACATAACTTTAACGGAATAATAAACTGAATAAGCGGAAGCATTGCTCATGACTTGTAAGTAAGACAAACCAACATTTTTGAAAAAAAGTTAAGTAGTTTAAACATAAACCAAAACGTACGTTTATCCAAAAACATAAGCACCATCTATCCCAAACATGATTTAAAAAGTTAACCAACTCATAAGTTTCATCAAAACATTATCCAATTCACGAAAATCCTCATAACATCATAACCGACTGAGCTGCTGCCACCCGAACCATCATGCGTGAGTCTTCCCCTTGCTACCCGAAGTCGTACCTGACACTAAAATAGTGAAGTAACAACGGGTAAGCTTTCAATTAGTGAGCACACATCTATACCAACCATAATTATACACACATAACCAAAACACATTGTTATTACATGCACAAAACTTGATCCATTGACACTGGTACCAGGCCTCTTAATCCATATCATCTTCCCTAGGGGTAACAAATACCGCCTTAGGTACTATCATAACCGTAACATAACCAACATGTCACATAATCACATATGCATATAAATTACATAAGCATAACCATAATCATTATAGATAGAGTACTCACCTGAAAGTAGCTCGAAAATACACACACACGAGCTAGTATAGTGCTCAAGACAAGTTACCTAAACATACACATGCAAGGCATATCAACACATAACTCAAAACGGGCACTTAATGCTTAATACCGAAAAGCGAGTCTTAGCCATAGCTAGACTAGTCCAATTGCCCCCAAAATCTACCAATAGTCATCTCATAACATCCCTAACATAAGCCCAAAGCCAAATCCTGAAAAGGACCGCAAACGAAAAAATGTCGACAACCATCCAGTGAGTTGCGCGACCTTGCCCCCGCGACCTCAGGTCGCGGGGGTTTCTCCTAGCTTGCCCAACTCGCGATTTTGCTTCGAAATTCATGCTCCAAACCCACTTTTCGACTAACACAATCCAAAGTACGATTCTACAACAACTAGGGTCAATAACTAGCATTTAATTGCAAGTAATTCGATCCAAAACATACCAATTCTACCAAAAAAAAAAAACTACACCAATGTAACTAGTATGGTGTTCATACACTTACTAACCCACAATCCAACCCTAATCCGACTTATGACTCGAATTAGACACCAATTAGACCAAATTGAATATAGGAATCATACCTCTAACACAATTGGCGTATTCACCAACCCAATTGATCGACTTCAAGCCCCAATTGCTTCCTCCTTGCTTTCTCCTTCTCGTCGCCCTCTCCCTTTTTCTTCTCGGTCGCTGGAAACTGAAAAGGAGTTGAGGGTTTTCTCTTCCTTATACATATGCCACTCTTTCCCTTGCACTTTCACTTAATACACTTTAGTCCCTAGGCTCCTACAAACACGTTAACCTAGTTAATTAACTGACCACGACGTCGTTAACTGAGGAGTGAAAACGGGGCGTTACACATAAGCTTCAAGATCAATAATATTCTTCCATAAGAAACAAAGAAGTCAACCTAGAGAGCTCCTTGAAAACCAAAGGCAACAAAAAAAATCCCCCACCCCTAAAAACAAACATTCGGGTTTAAGAAGGTAAGTCAAGAAACAAAGAAAAAAGCCCAAAATAAAATAGTCAAAACGACTTTTAGGACCGTGAAGACACCCTTCACTGTGTGTGAAAGCCAATGGAAAGTCAAAAGAGTTTTTTTCTTCAGACAAGGTTCATTGGCATGAAAGGTGGCTTCACGACCATAAAAGTAAACAAAATGCAGTTGTGCTTTCCGAGAGGTTTTCTTCACGATCTTGAATGTTATCATTCGTGTCGGCAAAACGTGGCAGAATATTGAAATCTCAACTTTTGTTTCATCTCTTCATCAACTTGGGTACTCATCTTCACTTCCTTCTTGGCATCACTCTTTTGTCCTTCGGATTGATCCACTATGCCCCCTTCAACACCTTTGTATAATCTGTGCAAAAACATATCAAAGACATGAAAACTTTTCCACAGCTAGTTTATTGATTAAATAGAGATGAAAAGATACATGAAAATGCATGAAATAACTAAAACTAACTAAATGGATAAAAGACGCAACTAAAATACACAAAATTCAACACTCAAAGTAATAGATGCTATGCTTTAACTAAGCATAATGACCGAAAACACATCCAATGTCAGATGAGTAAGAAAAGGTAGAATTAGATTATTGAAGATGCAAGATAGAAAAGGTTAATCAGTATAACTGTAATAATTTTCACATATTAAATCTTTTAAAGCATTATTTTAAAGAAATTATGAGAATCTAACATTTAAATATTTATGTACAGATAAGTATTATTAAAAGTGATTGATTGTAAATTTCTATTTGTTTTACACATAAATATATTTAAGATTAAAAATTACCAATCAACAGCTAGCATATCAGCTAGTTTATCAAACATAGCCTTAATATGAAACAACTTTTACTGATTATATTGGGTTAACCAAATAACATCAATGCAACACTCAATTCTATTTTCAAACTCCTGCATTCCCATTTTCATTTTCATTGTCATTCCTTTAAATGAACCAAACGCCGTTTCTCATTATGTTACTTTAGGGTGCGTTTGGTACACAGGACATGATGGGATAGGACATAACAGGCTTGTCCCATGTTTAGCAGACATTTATGTGGGAGACACTAGAACTAAGTAGAACAAGAGTGGGACAACCCTGTTCGATCCTACCCCCTGGAACTAAGTAGGACATAGTCAGATTTGCCATTATACCCCTAAAAATACAGATTGATTTTTTCTTTCTTTAATATTGCCTCATACTTAGGGGTGACAAAACTTGACCAAATCAGAAAACCCGAAAATCCAATTTGAAAAATCTCGAATCTACCTAACCCACTTAACTCGAACTAACTCGATATTCGAAATCCAACTTTATTATGAGTTACTCGGTTCAGGTAGGGTTTCCGCACTCATTACCCGAACTCGCCTGAAACCCAAATAAAACCTTTTATTAATATTTTTTGTAACTTTTTTATGTAGATCTTTGAGATTTGAACTTATTTTTATTAGTTTAAGTGTTTAATTTAATTTTTAACTTTTAAAATTTGGATTTTGGAGTTTGAATTAGTTTTAATCTTTAATGATTAAGCATGTAAACGAAATGTTAAGATTAAATTTATAGTCATTATATTTAATATGTGAGTAAAATTTTCATTTGATATTTTTTTATTCAATTTTTCCTACTTAAAATATATATGTTCAGTTTTAAATTTTCGTTGTACACTTTTTAATTTCTACTAATTTGGTGAAAAAAAAGAAAGAAAAAATATATTGTTAAAATCCGAACCTGAACCCGATTAAATCCAAATCCGACATGGTCTGAAATACTTCACACCTAATTTTGATTTTCGAGGACAACATTTCATACTCGAAACATGATCGAAAATACAACTAATAATGTGTATTGCTACTATTTATTTTGCAAGTTATGATTTTTGATTATATACTTGATTATATGTAACATCCCAACTGAAAAGAGAGCCCAACTCTTGTTAAACCCTAAGGCACCTTATTAGATGCTTTTGACTAGTTTCTTGGGGAGGGAGTTAGAGAGAAAAGAGAGGGAGGACGGGAGAAGCAAAAGAGAGCCGAGAGAGAGTGTTTTCCGGCGAAGGGAGAGCAGCGGGAGGCGGTGTCCGTTCGCGTAAGATTGTGGTTAAAGTGATCGTGTGACCTGTGCTATTTTATTTTGTGCGAGCCAGGTGAGTTTCACTGTATGTACTTTAGTTTATTATGAACGTATGTATGCAAAATTGTGTGTGAAAGGGAAGCACATGCCCTTGATGAGTTGTGGGGGCGGACTCGCGTCCTAAGCTGGCGAGGAAAGGGAAACACATGCCCTTGATGAGTTGTGGGGGCAGATCCGTGTCCAAAGCTGGCGGAAATTGTATCTTCTCATGAGATTGTTATGATTATTCGAGTTATATTATTTGATGCGGTAGTTGATTGTTAATGTGTATGTGATGGCATCGATTGTGGTATGTATGTTTATGGTAACGTAAGGTACGTGCGGTGCTTGCTCACTAAGCTTATAACTTACCCTTTAGTTGTTTCCCCTTTTTCTAGGTTCGGGATCGGGCATAGACAAGGGCAAGGCCTCGGTTTGACTTTAGCGGCGGGATCGGTTCCGACAGCGTTATGGATATAATTGGACATTTTTTTTATTTAATTTTTTTTGAATTTAATTAATTTGGGATAATTGTAATAAATTTATTTTATGCATTGTAAACACAAATGTTTATTTTTATTATAATTGGTAAAACATAGAATTTCTTTCAAAATCTTTAATTACTATCATTTTTGAAATATCAGTGTTACAACTTGGTATTAGAGTCTCGGTTTAAGAGAATCAGCACACACGATTGCGACTGTGTGTGTGGTTGGACTTAAACTAGGAGACTTTTAGAAAAAGAAAGTTTATAAAAAAGTTGGAACCGTCGGCTAGAGCTTCAAAACGGGGGTGAGCAATACTTACGTTACCTTTAGGTTTATTGATAAATTGTTGAGACTCTAAGTTGAGCGTGGGATTATATGCTACTAACTGCATGCGACATGCGATATGTATAATGTGATTAGTTGAGAAATTATTTGTTGCATATGTAGTCCTTAGGTTGGGATTTTGAGGATGGTACCAAGACCTAGTTCATACGATGATAATTTAGTAAGGGATTGCTAGGCATGTCCTTGTTTGGTGGTTGGCTAGTGACCCCGAGCCAATTATCATTACCGGTTGGTTATAGAAGTACGGGCCCAAATTATAGTACTACTATAAACGCCTGTATGGGCTAGGAATTTGGTTAAATCTTGGGAATCTCGAAAAATGGACTATGTTTGGGGATTGGATAGCTGTGAAATGGCTGTATGACCATGAGGTCAACTGTGTTGTTCTGGGTTCGTATCGATAGAGTTGTGATCTAGTCTTTAGGTCTACACACGCACTATTGACTAGTAATTCGATCTTGCATGAGCACTAGTTATGATAGGGGAGTGTAGTGAAACACTTTAGTTATTGGTGATTGAGTGAGGTTAATTGATGCTTGTTGTACTTACATGAGTAGAGTAAGAGATCTAGTCTATAGAGTTGCGTGCGTACCAAGGACTAGAAGTTGCAAGAACTTTAGTGTTGAGTAGTGAGTGTAGGCGAACACTCTAGTTGTAAATACTAGTATTGCCTCGTGTTAGGCACGATTCTAAAGTGGCATTGTTTGGGTGTTCGGAGTAGTGACCATAGGAAATCGTTCAACTGATAGGAACTAATAAGGCTGTGTAAATAGACTACTTATTTACACTCGGTGGATTATGAGCACCGGTACGGATTTCTTGTTTCTTCGTTACATATATTCAATTGCTAAATTCCGTTGCGTTCATTTGATGCGTGTACGGACTCTTTATGTTTTCATTCATGTCATTCGATCCATTCGTTCGTGCTTAATGTGCTTTATTGATCAAAGTTATTGTGTGTTTCCATTAATTTAGTTGTTCATTGGGTTGGACGTCTTCTTTCAATTTTACACATAGAAACATGATTTTATAGTTATAAGCTGCTGGAAATTTATCTGAAAATTTTGTGTTTCTTGTAAAAATCATAACTAATCGCTCGTTTAACAGATTACTTCATACGATATTTTTTTAGAAACCCTCAGCAGTGTACTACAAATTATTGTCACACGAACAATCTGTGATTTTTATGCTAAAGTGTCCGAAATCTGAGCTTTCCGAAACAGCTTCTGTTTTAGACGAAAACAGCGCAACCGTTTTCAAAAATTCGCACAAGACTCGTTTTAAACCCGATTCAGCCCATTCTTGATTCGTTTGAATCCTAAGACGCTGATCTAAAAGTTTCATTTAGATATGTTTTTCTAAAACATATTGTAAACATGTTAAAACTGTTCGATCTCTAAACATGTTAAATGCTGAAAATCGTACGTCTCGAATTCTAAAAGCCGTGTTATAGTTTTCGTTCGGATTTGATTCTTGACAGGATTTTGGGGCATCCTGACGTTTTGGAAAGGGTTGGTTGCGTGGTTTGGGTTCACTATGGGTTGAGTTTAGCCTATAGAGTTGGTTTGGAGTCGGATTGCGCTATAGGTTAGTTAAACCTGTAGACCTGTAGAGTCAGTGTGGAGAGCAATTGGCTCGTTAGAACACTCAGTCGGTTGACTATGATCCTGGAGCAGTACGGTTGAGAATGCATTAGTGCATGTCGTAGGGCATGGTTCTAGGTAAATATGTTGTTGGATATAGTTTTTGGTGGTCAATAGAGAGGGGGGCTTTTTACCTAGAGACAGTAAGCCCTGACTCAAGGATAGATGTTTATGTTTAGGGTTGGAGAGATACTTCAGTAGTTGCGGTTAGGATAGCCTCTCTAGTTAGAGAGAGATGTTAGTCGAATGATAGACCCGAAGTTCGAGACAACTCTGGCAGCTAGGAATTTTAAAGTCAAGTTCTACAGTAGAGCCGGTGATTTTTTACGTAGTGGATTCGGATGTAATTGTTATTTCTTCTTGGAAGAATATATAAGGATGACAGAAACTTAGGGTCGTGTTTGGGATGGGATAGCATCCTTAACCTTAGGTTACTCTGAGTGGCTGTTTAGAGAGCAGTGCCTGCTGCTTTTAGGGTTTGCAGTCAAGTTCCAGATCAACCTCATACCAACTCCTATGAAAGAAGCTGAGGTAAAGATTTGGTATGGATTGGTGGAGTCGGAATCAAGCGTTTGTGGATGGTGCAGGCCAGACGGTTCGTATCCAAGGCCCAAGTGGGGGAGAGTTGTTTGTGTATGGAGAGAGGGAGCGAACCAAGACGACGTTCTTTTCGGTTGCGATGAGGAGAAGGTACCTGCAGCGTGGGTGCACATGTTATTTGACTTGCACCCCGGTGGATCGATTGAGAAGAAGTACCGGTAGTTAGTGAATTTCCGGATGTGCCTCCGAAAGATCTATGGAATCTCCGGTCGATTGGCAGGCTGGGTTTGGGTTTGACGTGATACTCGGTTTAGCATCAGTTGTGGGGACCCTAGTCGTTTAGCGTCGCTTGAGCTCTAAGAACTAGCGGGCTGCTTAAGCTCTCAGAGAAGAAGGGTTACCGTTGAGTAGCTAGTTTTGGGGTTCGCCACCTGCGGGTCGTGAAGAAGAAGGACAGGGGTTATTGCATGAATAGCGGTTAGCAGAAACTCATTAAGGTTACCATCAGGAATAGGTAGCTATTTTGGTGACTTGTTGAGCAGTTTCTGGAAGTGGCGTGGTTTCGAGTTCGATTCTTGTCGAGTTAGCACCAGTTGAGCTGAAGGAGGGAGACATCCACAAGGCATCGTTCAGAGTTAGATGCGGGCATGGTGAGTTCATAGCGAGGCTTTCTGGCCTCGCTGCTGCCCAGCTGCATTGGTGGATTGTTGAACCGGGCAGATGCTTGGTAGATCGGTGATAGTTTTCGAATGTTATTGTAGTAAAGCGTGGAACGGACGCTCGTTCGTGCGAAGTTGTTGTGGTTGCTACAATATTTGAGGTTGGAGGAAGTTTAGGTTCGGGGGATTTGTGGAGACCGAGTTGTTCCTGCACTGGTGGTTACACCCGTAGGATTCAAGGTCAAGTATGTACTGTCGGGATTAGGTGTTTGGATGCAGTTCAGCGAGCGGCATTCGAGTTTTGCAGTGAAGTTTTGTGAAGCGTTGATTTTGAAGCCTCCCGAGGGCATCAAGTAGATGAAGGAGCATTGCGACGCATCACTTTTTGGACGGGGTTGAGATGTTATGCTGAGAGACTGGATATTAGTGTACACTTAGAGACGGCGTAGATGGCTCGATGTGGTCGAGAACTATGACGGCGAGATCCTTCACCTTTCGAGCAAGGTCGACGTAGTGGCCGATGCGTTGAGTTGTAAGCAGAGTAGTGTATCCCTTTCGGATAGCACCCTAAGGTGCCTATGACTACATCATTCCTTGACATGGTTCGTCAAGCTTAAGACGAAGCTAGTCGAGACGGGAACCAAAGCAAGGATCGGGTTAGAGGTGAGCAGCCGTTGGTGAACAAAGATACCAGGGAGCTTTCAGACGAGGTGAGCGAGGGTGGATCCCTCTCGCAGGTAGTATAGGGATCCGAAGACCGAGTACTGGCGGCCGGAAAGGAAGCGTGACGTGGCGTGATTTATAGAGTCGGGTATGATCTGCCTAAAGGTCAGGGTCGAGCACTAGAGGCCTTATGGCAAGATGCAGACCTTGGAAGTTCCGAAGTGGTAGTGAGGCACAGAGTGCCTGTGTAGATCTTTACGGTTAGAGATACTCGTTTAGCCACTCAATTTGGGAATGGTTCCATAATGATTCGGGTACCAAGCTGTATCTTGGTACCTGATGGGGTAATTATCGTAAATAAAAAGCGAAACAAGTTTTAACCTCTAATGCCTAGCCACTGTGTTACCACATTCACAAGCAAGCGTACCTGATCATGAGTAATATAGTGTAAGAAAGTCCAGGTATCGTATCTACCACTGGGAACGGTCAAGTTTATGTAGATTTTTAATCTTAGCTAGTTTAATTAACCTAAAGCTTTGGGGGGTTTTTATGAAAAAAGTTTAATTAATTAAAAGACGACTAATTAACTAATTAACTAAGAAAGCAATAAAAGATGATTTAAAACTATCTGAATGAAAACAGTAGTACTTATCATGGTATAGTGACTCCCCAAGTGGATGATTTAATCTGGCCAAAGGTTTGGTTGTTTTGGTTATTGTAGGAATTTAAGTCTGAGACACCCTAGCATGTGATTATTATGGCTGTCAACTAGGTTTTGGTCCTCCTAGTCCCAATACATAGACTGTTTGTCAGGCAGTCTAGTACCAGTCACCCAATTCTATCTCTATTGCACGGTATTCTACTATCTGGTCGCTCTCGGTCCGAGTAACCACCTAACACAACTCTCCGGGTTCCGAAGGGAAGGTCAAGAAAGGTTGATTAACCTATCGGAGTCTATCTATCTTGATCAAACAGATACACCCAACCAGCGAGTTCAAATAACCATACAATACGAATCAAATCGGAACCATAACATACATTCAATAAACCAAAAACAAACCAATAAACATTAAATCATAAAATCATCATCCACAAGGTTTATCAATCATAATAAGTACCACTACAGAAAACTACTCACTAAACATCATAGAGTCAGAAAACAAAAGAGTAGAAACAGACATTATACCGACAGTACGACGACGGATGATCGAGAATCAAACCCCGCAGCGTATCGGCACAATAACTCTCTCTTTCTCTATACTAACACCAGAGGACTCTACTGTTTTTTCACTCATATCTCAACTGAAGGAGGAGGCCAGTATTTAAAAGGAGAGACTCGGAGTCCGTTTCGCGATCGCCAAGCGGCAAACTCGCGGCGCGAAACACTTAGGTCAAACCCTAGATTTCCACTTTGACGAACTTGGCGGCGCCAGACTTGAAACTTCGCGGACGCGAAATGGCCACTGTATTGACTTTATGTAATTTTCACGTTTTCTCGCCTTTTTCCGTACTTTTCCGTTCCACGGCCTCCAAAACCTATAAAAGTAAGAATAAGTCCAAAGTGTGAGTAATTAGACCAGAAATGAGTGAGAAATGGGGTAAAATCAGACAATTAAGCATAACCAAAACATGTATAATTTTGGTGTTATCAAAATCACCACACTTAAGCTTTGATTGTCCTCAATCAAAAGACTGAAAGGTAAGAAAAATAACGCCAAAATTATCTCCACCCAAGATCATTCAAGAGAACAAAGAATACTCACGCAATCGAACACAAGAACAAGATACATCAAACAATTGGATACCAAGATCAACCTTTTACCCTCACATAGTATGAATGACAATTTAAAGTGTATCTCTCGGGGGTAAAAGTGTATATATGATAAGTGATCACACCAATACTCGACTAATTCCCGCATGCATAAGCTTGTCACCAAATCTAATCTCCACCACTGAGAAGTTGTCAACCGTCAAGAGGACTTTAGGGTTGTAATGTTAGGCTAAGGGTTAAGGGTAGGATAAAGGATATATAAGTGACTAAGGTTTTGCAACAAAAACTCAAGAAACTTAATCAGTAGTGATCCAAATACTTTTAAGTGAAATCTGACTTTTGGAATTATGCATTTTTCTTCTCCGGGATGAGCTTTTCTTTTAGCATTGGCCTAAACATATTGCTTATTTGTGGCTCGAATTCTTTTCTTTTCTTTTGCATATTTGCTCATTTATCTTTTCTTTAACTTTGACTCTTTTCTTTTGATATTTCTTTTCTTTCTTTGAGTCATTCTTTTCTTTTCTTTTTAGCTCAAAAACAATCCCGCTTTAATTGTCAGATATGAAAAAATATGGATCAAAACATCTCAAGTTCTCAAATTTAAGTCACGGCCAAAAGATAGATAAAAAGATAGGCTAAAGGATATATGGTATGGGTAAAGAAATGAAAGGCTAAGGCTTAAAATTGGTTTCAAGGGATAAAGTACTAAAGATGAGTACTTTCAATAATTCGGCTAGGCAAATTAAATAACCTTAAGATGAGGTTATCTAGCGAAGGCTAAAAAGGGTTAGAAACGAAGGCCTCTATCAGTGCAATGGCGATAAATACTTCTCTTATGTGGTCTCGACAAGCGTTCAAGTGACAAGTTCTACCTTGGGTCAAAGTCGGTATTCCTCACGAAATAAATAAACAATTAGGCTCAAACTCTCAAAGGAATTGGGTGAGGCACTCATGGTAATCAGTATTCCAAGGCATTTTTTTACTCAAATAATCTCATTCAGTGTTCTCCTACGCAAGCATCTAAGTTCCAAAAACAATCTCAGATTTCGAAAAAAATTGGGGTCAAGTCTCAAAGCTTTCAAAAATTTGAAAAACGACAAACCAAACAGCAAAAAGTGAACCCATTTAAACAGATAAGTCTACATAACCCCCTCCCCACACTTAAAATTTGCAGTGTCCTCAATGCAACAGTTAAAACAATTAGGGAGTAATTGGGAAAAAGAGAAACTTCTCGGTTATGTGACGAAATCTGATCTGAGAGAGAGTATTCCAGAATCGTGCTTGGTTCAAGATCATAGATCGCTGTATCTATTACCAAAAAGAAAAAGAAAAAAGTAAAAACGAACAAAAGAAAATTAACCAAACCTAAAGCAAACAATTAAAAGGTCTTAAATCCTAAGCAAACCAAACAAAAATAAAAAGATGTTCAACCAAACCAAACCAAACAAAGCAAGAATAAAAATTGTTTAAACAACCATATCGAATAACGGAGATAAAAGAGATAGAGATCAATAAGGGCCACGAGGTTGGTTGCGCCAATCCTCGAATGTAGGGAAACCGGGCGGTGCGTCCTCAGAGTACGGCCAAAAAGGTGATGGAGCATAAGCGGTATTCGGTTGAATACCAAAGTGGGAGGCCATTTGGTTCTTCACTCCACTTTGCCAATTCGCTTGGTGGAGAGCCTCCACGGTGTTGTACTCCATGTGTTGATGATGTTGGCCATAGGACAATGACATCTCCGAGAGTCGGGAACTCAAATCTTGATAACCCGAATACGCCGTCTGATGTGTTTTAAATTTATACCGCAAGCGTATGGGTGTGTAGCATACGGGTCGATCACGGGGAGGAGATGGTCTAAACACTAACTCACTTAATAATCACGGCCTAGCTATGCGAATTGATTCATCATTTTCGTTGTTACACTAAGTGGACATAAAACTAAACAAGATCAAGGGAAAAGGATAAATACATAAAAATTAAAAGTAAATTAAAAAAACAATCATGATTAAAGGACATTGGGTAACGTCGATCTTTGGCTTTAGAAATGGTAGAATTTTGTTAGACAAAACTACTTCAACCCTCTTTCGAGGTGAAAAAGCTTTTCTAGCAAAGACATATATTTACTTTCGCAATATATGAGCATTGGAAGAAACTTTAAGATTTTAACAAATATCTTTCCAACAAACGTCCTTAACTATTCACATGTTAAAACCGTTATCATTAATCAAATTAATCAAAGTAAAAGATCAAGTTCTCGTTTGATTCAAAAACTGATCAGATTACTAAATGCTTTGTTAAAACTCAATTAAATCAACTCCAACTTTCGTTGGAATCAAAATGGGTTAAAACTCTTCATTCGTTTTATGAACAATTGATCAATACCAAATCTTTAACTCCAAGTGACAATTACCCAACGAAACAAAAATCAAACCTACGACCAAACAACAATTTATCTAGAACCTATTTAAAAACATGAAATTGAAACAAACCCTAATTATACACAACACTCACATTAGACTCAATCTACATACAATTAACATAAACACAAATTAAAGAAAAGCCCTAATTTATCAAATAGACATGTGCAGAAAATTCAATTAATATAACCTAATAAGTAGAATTAAAGAGAAGAAGAAAAGAGTTTAAAAGAGAGATAAGGGATAGAGATGCAATTACACTAAAAAACATAAATTAAACAAATAATAAGTGCAGAAATTTAAATAAGGAGTACACAAACAAGAATTTAAAAGAGATGAAGAAACAAAGAACATAAACATTCAAATTAACTAAAAGCATTCAAACAAACTACAAATAAACCAAATCTACTAGAGAGTTAGGGAAGAAGATACTAGAAATCGTATGAAACACCGATCGAAAACCGGATTCCAATGGCCTAAGCTTCAAGTTTCGATCTTCTCCCCATGGATGATAAAAATCGTCCAAGAACTCCCCAAGAGAGGTTTTTTTTGTACGTTGATTTCAAAAACTAGGAAGATTCAGACTAAAAAAAACTGAAAAGAAACTACTTAAGGAGTCTAAAAGTTAAGGCCTGAAAAGCCCAAACAAAAGTCTAAAGTGAAAATTCTGCACTAAAACTTCCCCGGCCGGGGAAAGATCCTTCCCGGCCGCGAATCCGGACAACATGCTTTATCCTTAGAAAAGCTCCGGTTTCTTCCAATTTCCGCCATCTTTGATGCTCATCCATGCTTCTCCAACGTCTTGCTTCGAACCATCCTTCAATTTCACCGCACTTTCCTCAAAAACTTGTCCAATCTGTACAACACACATACCAAATGTGTAAAAGCTTTCCCAAAAGAGTTTCCAACCGTGATTTAAGAAAAATAAGAAAAAAGTTAGAAAAGAATGCATGATGTGACTAAACTATACACTAAAATGTAGCTAAAATTTATCTAATATGCACAAAATTAGGTGTATAAAATGCACCTAACAAACTACCCACAAGCTAAATTTCTTGTCCCCAAGAAAGAAGTAATACTCATTCGGGTGAAAAACAAAGGAAGAAAAAGAAAACAAAAGAAAACCTTTGAAAATGTAAAGACAAATTACCCCACGATCTCACTAACACGACTAAGCATCAAGACCACATACCACAATTGCACAACCAATCACCACATGTTGGATTCAAGTAAAACAAGTAGGAACCTATGATTACCAAAATGTCGACCAAATCAAGCATATCACAAACATTGCAGTCCAAGAAGATTTCGCATACACACCATAGTCGCTAGGGAAAGGGATGGTGATCTATAAAGATGGATGCTCACGGTATTCGCTCAATGCTCTCAAGTGTGTATAGGGACGTGTATACGCTCAAATCCATCCCAATCGAGACAAATGAATGCAATCTTGACACCATTGAATTTATTCTCAAGTCCAAAATCTACCATGAAAACACGTGCAATGAGGGCTTTAAGGTAAGGCTAGGGGTGTAAGGTTAGGGTTAGGCTTGTTTATTGGTGTTATGGGTATTGGGTTATGTTTTTTTTTTTTTTTTTGTATGCACAAAAGATTCTCTCTTTTTTTTTCTGATGTTTTTGATAGATTGGAGGCTTATTCTGTTTTTTTTTTCTTTTTTGTTTTTTTTTTGTTTTTGGGGATAGGTAACCATGTGAACCCACAAGCTATGCTTGTTTTGGGGGCTCAACACACTAACCACCTACCCACAAGCTATGCTTGTGTTTATTTCTATGCCAAATCCAACTATCATCTCAAGAATTCAACCTTAATGTGCATGGTTTTTTTTTTTAGGTATATGGGGCCTGGGGGTACAAAGAAAGGCTAGTGTTTAGGCTCAAATTGGGTTGCAAAGGAAAAATCTTTTTTTTTTTGAAGAAAAGAAGGCCTCTATATAATCATGATAAACTTGGACGAGAAACCACTCAAAAGTCTAGACTACACCTCGATGGGAGATAACACACAAGAAATGAGAATTGGGATTGATTACATATGTGTCAATCCAAAAGGTCCCAAAATCTCACCAAGTAAATCCATCAACTATAGTCACATTTGTAGTGTAGGGGGACTACGGTATGCAAACTAGTCCTAGAGGCTACTTGAAACAACATGCTCGATAGTGTGTGCAAATGTCAACGAAGGTAACATTATTTCTACCAAAGAAAGTTCATCAACACTATGGCAAAAAGTTGTTATGCGGTTAGTGAACCCAACAACTAAATCATGCAAGGTAAGATATGGTGCATTACAAGTCCTGACAAAACAAAGAGAATTCAAAAATCTTTTTATATATATATATATATATACATGCAACCTAAAATGCAATGCAAGTTAAACTATATGCAAAACAAATGAAAAACACCTACCCACAAGCAAACAGAAGCATTGTCCTCAATGCTCGGGTTAGAGTGTAAAAATGAAAAGAAAGAAATCACGATGGAGGGGGAATATGCCCCTGGTCAATATGGTACTTCAACAAAATCTCTTGATTGTGTAAGATTTGTGCCATGTTTTGCCGTATCTCGACAGCAAAGGCGTCGAAACGGCTCTCAAGAGTGGGCAAGTGAGCTGGTTGTGAAGGAGGGTTATCAGATGATGGATCTTGTGTAGGTGAAGGGGGGGGGGGGGGCGGTTAGGAAAGCTCCAATCAGTGCTCGGTGTGATCTCAGTAACCAGCGTGAGAGGAGATGGTAGTGCGACCGGGTGGCGGTCATGATCAATGAGCCAATGAAATCTGTTTCTCTCGGGTATTGGTTCAATCATGTGAAGTTTAGTCGAGAGGCAGAGAAGATCAAGTGACGTGATGGGTGCGACAGGTTTCCACTCGGAGGGAATGGTCAGTGAAAGTGGGGGTTTGGTGGCGCTCATTAGCTGGATTCGGCCTTTGCCGATTCGGGCGTGGTCGCTTACGGCGACTTGAGGACGCCATTAGTGCGAATGGTTGTGTGTGGTGGAAAAACTTTGTGTGTGCAACAATCCTATGTCCGTCCAGTGGTGACGGCACAATCTAACAATCACAAAAACTCACACCCACAAGTAGAACAAATCACATTAGACAGAAATTTCAGACATACAAGAATCGTAAACTGAAAAGAATGTACCGAAGATTTCCGAGATCGCAATCAGAAGGTTAGCAGTTTGTGATGAGCAGAGAGAAAAAATTGCTGGTGAGAGTCTTCGAGAGCAACCGGTCGCAGGCGGTACAGGCAGCAGCGAGAGAGATTCCGGCGGAATGGTGGTGTGGTTCACCGAGATCAGCAAGAAGAAAGAGGGAGAGAGTGAGAAAGAGAAAAAAAAGAGACGGTGTGGTGGTGGTGTCGCCGGCGGTGTGGTGAAGAGCGACGGCGGCGCTGCAGTGGTGGTGCTATTCGTCGTGATGGTGGCTCTCGGCGGTGATCGACGAAGAGATGAGAAGAAGAAGGTGGCGGCACTGAGGTGTTTTCCGGCGAAAAACGGCAAGGAGAGAAGAAGAAGGCGCCTGCGTGGTGGTTGTTCTCGTCGGCGCAAAGAAGAAGAGACCGGAAAGAGAAACGGCGGCGGTGTGGTTGTTCTCGTCGGGTCGACGTGAAGAAGAGGAGACCGGAAAGAAAAGTCGCCGGCGGTTTGGTGGCGGCGGCGGTTTGGCAGTTCCGGCGAAAAGAAGAAAAAGAGGTGGTGATGGCAGTTGTGTGTCGACAAGAGAGAAAGAAGGGGATGTGGGGTAGGGTTAGGTTTTTTTTTTATATAAAATAAAAAAAATTGATTTTCTTTTTTTAATTTTTTTTACTATTTTCCCGCCTGGGGAGGATTGTTTCACGGCCGGGAATCTAGGCAGAAATTTGAAGGCTTTCAGGAAAGTTCTTTCTCACCCGGAAATGATTTTTCACGGCCGGGAATCTGGGCAGAACTTTTTGAGTCCTTCAAATTTAAGACAAAGCAAAAGAAAAGGATACAAAATGGTCAAAATGTCGATGGACACTTAGAGGTCGATTTTCAAGCGTTTTAAAAGATTAATCTAAAGTCAAATGATCGACTTAATTGCTCACCGATTTTGACGGGTTACATAAACACATAAAAGATATCGGATAACCCGATGTGTACTCATTGTATAACATGTTACGTTACCCGTAGCCGAGAATTAAATTAGGGGTAGAGAAAGAAGGGTCGGTGATGTCCGACTTGACATTAAAATTACCGTACCAAGAAAATAGTAAAAATAACACATGAAAAGTGTTTTAGCAAGACAAAAATAATATCACTCTTTATTTCTAAAGGTAATAATTATCTCGATCTTACCAAACACACATCTCAATGGCCCGTCACTCATCGCTTTTTCGTCAATCGTGCCTCATCATTCTCGTCTGCAAGTTGGCCAAACTACACAAACAAAAACTTCAAACACAAGGTTAAACAAAATAACATACGAGAAGACGAAAAAAAACAAAAAAATAGTGCGCGTAAAACTACGGTTAATCAACTCCAACTTTCGTTGGAATCAAAATGGGTTAAAACTCTTCATTCGTTTTATGAACAATTGATCAATACCAAATCTTTAACTCCAAGTGACAATTACCCAACGAAACAAAAATCAAACCTACGACCAAACAACAATTTATCTAGAACCTATTTAAAAACATGAAATTGAAACAAACCCTAATTATACACAACACTCACATTAGACTCAATCTACATACAATTAACATAAACACAAATTAAAGAAAAGCCCTAATTTATCAAATAGACATGTGCAGAAAATTCAATTAATCTAACCTAATAAGTAGAATTAAAGAGAAGAAGAAAAGAGTTTAAAAGAGAGATAAGGGATAGAGATGCAATTACACTAAAAAGCATAAATTAAACAAATAATAAGTGCAGAAATTTAAATAAGGAGTACACAACCAAGAATTTAAAAGAGATGAAGAAACAAAGAACATAAACATTCAAATTAACTAAAAGCATTCAAACAAACTACAAATAAACCAAATCTATTAGAGAGTTAGGGAAGAAGATACTATTAATCGTATGAAACACCGATCGAAAACCGGATTCCAATGGCCTAAGCTTCAAGTTTCGATCTTCTCCCCATGGATGATAAAAATCGTCCAAGAACTCCCCAAGAGAGGTTTTTTTTGTACGTTGATTTCAAAACTAGGAAGATTCAGACTAAAAAAATTTGAAAAGAATCTACTTAAGGAGTCTAAAAGTTAAGGCCTGAAAGCCCACTTGAAAAGCCCAAACAAAAGTCTAAAGTGAAAATTCTGCACTAAAACTTCCCCGGCCGGGAAAGATCCTTCCCGGCCGCGAATCCGGACAACATGCTTTATCCTTAGAAAAGCTCCGGTTTCTTCCAATTTCCGCCATCTTTGATGCTCATCCATGCTTCTCCCACGTCTTGCTTCGAACCATCCTTCAATTTCACCGCACTTTCCTCAAAAACTTGTCCAATCTGCACAAAACACATACCAAATGCGTAAAAGCTTTCCCAAAAGAGTTTCCAACCGTGATTTAAGAAAAATAAGAAAAAAGTTAGAAAAGAATGCATGATGTGACTAAACTATACACTAAAATGTAGCTAAAATTTATCTAATATGCACAAAATTAGGTGTATAAAATGCACCTAACTGTTGAGTTTTTGTGGGTATCCTCGGATCAAGCTGACTCGAGGATTATCTCAGATCTATCAAACCTCGCTGGTTTGATATAACTCATAGGTTTAAACAAACTGTTAAAACCCACGTGATCAGAACCCATTAAAGCCTAATGATCTTAATCGTTTGTAGCTCTAAACCTAAAGGATTAGGTTAGATTAATTTACCTGGATTGCTTGAAACTTAGTCCACCCGTAATCAACCAACGAACGTTCCTCTAGCAGAACCGTGAAACCCGAACAACAAAAACAACCCGGGGGGGGGGGGGGGTTTGTGTGCGCCGGTTTTGGGAGAGAGGAGGAGAGAGACAGAAAACTGATTTTCTCAACTGAAAAGCTTAATGTTTCTTAACTCATAGACCTTTATTTATATGGATAAATACAACAGTTTGTATGAGATTCAGCTTCCATATAATAATTATCTCAAATCCTTTCCTTTTTAAATTAGCTGGAAAAGAATTTGCATACGATAATTACGATTATATATATTTATCTAATATATATAAACCTTATTAATTAACTATTATATATTTATTTATCCAATAAATATATAATATCCTAATTAATTAATAACCCTCCAACTTTGGTAAATCTGACTGAAATTACCCAACTGATTTATAATACACTATTATAAATCCTAACTCTCCATTTCGGGATTTCATCTAACTTGTTCGACTTATAGGTTCTCACAGGTGTGACCCTCAAGTGTCTTGTAACATTGGATTGTATAATCACTTGGTTTGTCAACTCTGCACATAATTCCTAACAGACTCCCACTTGTGCAAGTTGGCAATACCACCTTTGATTATACGGACCTAAGGAGGCCCCTAGACAGGCACTTAGGCTGACCAGGTTACAAGAACTCTTATACCCAGATTTGGTGATATAAACATTCCGTGAGGAATTGGTATCTTTGAAACTACTGTTCATTGATTGGGTATATCTTGGCTTTTCCCTTTGCATCGCGATATTTCATCTATGAGTATGAGCTTGGAAAGTGTCAACTCTAAATACTCAAGATTCTGTTCTCTTGATTATCTGACTTTCACTGATAGGTAAACGACAAAGAACTAATCAGTTCGTTTGGGCATGGCCATGCACTTCATCAGTATACTTAGTCAGTCAAGATGGGCCCAGAAATATCTCTCTTCTGAGAAGAGGTGCAAATCCCATCTCGCATACCTGCCTTTAACACCACGGCTTCCGCTGAATCTAGTTACACCCTTTATAGCCACCCTGTTACGGCGTAGCGGTTGAGTGTGCTAAGAATTCAGCAGTCCTCATGATATCAAATCAGATACCTCAGGTGATAGGGACAACCACTGTGAGATTTACTTATGACCTTTTCCAAGAAGTAATCTTAACCGCGGATCACGTCCGATATTTGCTACTCTATCAAATATCTGTGCAACTTTTAGTCTACAACACTTGTAGCTGTTATTCAGTAACTGATCATAACTACCTAAAAGTTCACAATGACTTTAATACCTTATCATGCTCCCACAATGATAAGTTGTCACGGACAGATTTTGAATGAAAAATCGGAGACTGATTTCATTCCTGGATTAATTAAAACATGCAAAATGTGAAAGTGATAAAGAAATCAATCTTGTATAGTCCATATTACACGCTGTAATAATAACAAGTTTGAATGTCTTTTCTTTAGTAACTTTCATTTTATCTATTTAACATTTGTTAAATACTGATCTAAATGAAGTATCACCTACCTTCAATTTTAAACCCTTTGATTAAAGTTTACCATTTTAATCAAAGTGATAACCAAAAACACGAGTTTGTTTACTTGTGTCTGCTAATTATTGTTTTGCAAACACCTCTTAAAACAATAATTAGACTTTTATCATATTCCATGAACTTGGAGACCTGGACTAACTTCCAGTTCCTGAATATGTAAAACTGCAACTTTCCTTAGTTGCTGTGTAGATGAATGATTTCTACCTGAAATCCGATTCCATTTGCAATCCTGGCAAATCTACTGGAATGCTATATATATTTTAATCCAACACTATAATTATTGATTTTTAAGTCAGTCACGACCTTTGTTTCATGGGTCTTGAAACTTTTATCCTTTTAACTAAAAGGGTAAATTATATCTTATGAATTCTTATCCTACCTGGACTTATGAATTCCGAGATATATCAATAATTATGTCTTTTATTCTTTTATCTTAGACTAGATAGAGAATAATCGGGCTCCCACTTGCTTGCATAAAAACTAACTATTACTCAAAATTTACTATTGACTTATTCAAGACTTTGATTAGTCAATCCTAATTTCATGTAATGAACTTTGAGAATTTCCTTTTTATGAAACTCAACTGGATTTGTTTAAATCCTAATTCCAAACCTTGGAATTCTTCTAGTTTCATAAATACTGTTATTAACGCCATTTGAGTTAATATCCTAAATTCTCCTTTTAAAACATTTGAATAAAACTTGATCAAACTTGATTAGTTAATTCTTGAGAATTTCTTTTATAAAACTCAACTGGATTTGGTCAAATCCTAATTCCAGAACTTGGAATCTTTCTAGTTTTATAAATGCTGTTATTAACGCTATCTGAGTTAATATCTTAAATTCTTCCTTTTGATCACAAAACTATTATTCATAAATGTTTTATTCTCAAAACACATTCCTATAGAATCTCGTGTGTTTTGATAGTTTTTATACAAATTACTTCAATTTCATTAAAGTAATTATAATAGGCATCAACTAGGATCAGATATAAGAATATCAAGCACAAACAGATATTTCTATGTCAAGACAATAACTTTTGAAAATAAAACCATCGAATTATAAAATATAATTATCCAAACTTTGTTTAAAACATAAACCCCCAAAATAACTGTTTTAAAACTATAAATTCAAAAATGTCTTGACTTTAAATCATCTCGTACTTAAGATCCTCGGCAACTCCTGGGCACTTCACTTCATTTCTGACTTCCTGCAATAATCATTTGCTCTAGGTATCAGTATACTTGTAAGCTAACAAGTAAGAAGTGACGAATCAAAGCAATCATAAATTTTCTGAGGTTTACATACCTGCTTCATGACGCTTAGGGCAGTTTTGCCTCCAATGACCGATCTCATTGCATATGAAACATCGGTTTTCGGTCCTAGCTTTGTTTGGCTTAACCTTCTTGCCCTTGCCCTTGCCCTTGCCTTTCTTGGGTGCACTCTGGATGGCCTGAACTGGTCCTTTTCCCTTGCTGGTGCTAGCATGCCCATTTTTCTTTTTAACCCCTCCGTCTTTTACCATCAAGACATCCTTTGTCTTGTTCTTGTTCCCCATATTTAATTCAGCTGTCTTAAGCATGGAGTGCAATTCTGCTATTGTTTTCTCCATGTTGTTCATGTTGTAGTTGACTACAAAGGGCCTGTAGTCTTCTGACAGTGAATTAAGTATGGTGTCAGTTGCTAGCTACAACGGAACAGGATGACCCAACCTCTCCAGATGATCTAAGTGCCGTTTCATTTTCATGACATGGTCACTTACTGATGTTCCTTTTACCGTTTTGCACTCATTGAATGCTTTGGTGGCATCGTAGCGCTCTGTACGAGCCTGAGTCTGAAACATGTTCCTCAGCTGGCGGATCATGTCGTAAGCATTTGTATTTATGAGCCCTGTTTGCAGATCTGGGCTCATAGTTGCTTACATCAGACAGGCAACATCAAGGAGATCATCTGAGTGCTTTTTGTGGGCATTTCTGGCAGCGGCCGGAGCGTTTGCCGGAGGTGCCTCCCCAAGTGGCTCTTCAAGCACATACCACTTTCTTTCATGTCTGAGCACAATCATCAGATTGCGCTCCCAGTCAAGAAAGTTAGAGCCGGTCAACTTATCCTTCTCTAGGATAGAGCGGAGGGAAAGATTGTTAGTGTTGGTAACAGTGCTTGCCATCTACACAAAATAAAATTTTTGGTCTTAGCAACTGTAAATAGACTAATTTCCAATAAAATATCAATAAACCCTTAAATGATCAATTTATTGGACTAGGATCCTTATTTCATACGTCCTGATGTGCGTAATGTTCTTGCTCCACCAGACCCGCATTTATTTCGGTAGGTAAGGACTTTTACCAATCATATCTAACTGACATGACTCCTAGATCTTTTCGGGACCATGGCAACTACCTGTGCATGTTTTAGTCCCTCTTAGTGCTTTTTGGCCCGGTACCACCCGGTGAACATTATAGAACCAAAACAGATCTCACCATTTTGGGGACCTGATTACTATACTCTGGCCGGTACCACCCGGAGATAATTCGCAGAGTTATGTAACCCCTTCAGTTTCAGTTTGAACACAGACGTTGAATGTGTGATCACTTACAACGCTTATGTACTTTACGCCGAAGGTGCCCCTAGATGGGTTGCACTACTGATCTATGATTTTCGGGGTTTTGAAAAAACTTTATTTCCAGGATTTTGAAAAACTGATTGTTTATAAAGGCTACTTATGTTTTAAACTAACTGTTTGAAACATACATGTAATTTTAAAACTAACTGTTCTAAAAATTACTCGCTAATTAAAACTAACTGTTTTTAATAGCATACCTAGTTGATTAAAACTAACTGTTTTTGTCAACTTCGCCTTTTATAAAATAATCATCCATTGATTGTTATAAAGAGCAATTGATATTCTAAACTAACTGTTTTAAATATTCATGTTATTTTAAACCAACTGTTTAAAATATCGGCTAATTGAAATCAACTGATTTAAAGTGTACTGGTTAATTGAAACTACCTGTTTCAATAACCTTTTCCGTCTGACAAAAGCTAACTGTTCTGTCAACTTTGCTCTTTTATAACAATACACTAGGTTTTATTAAAAAGCTTCACTTTAAAGGTTTTCGATTGAAAAGTTAATAAAACCTAATTTCATCTTGTTTTAAAAAAGAATATTTTAAAACATATCTAATAAACTAACAGTTATTAGCATCAACTACGTAGTTAATCATGCACACAGATAATTATAACAACTACGCATTTGTAAAACAGATAATTATAGGATTTGCCAATTTTGTTCTTAGGGACCAATAATGACCTAGTTTTTCTACAACTTCAAAACTTCGCGTAGCTCCCACTGGCTTCGCCATACTTGTCAGTATTCTGGTAAGATGAAGAATAGCTCCCACTGGCCTTGTCATCCCAAAAGAAAAAAAAAACTATCCTAGGGTCATTATTACATAAGGGGTTGTAAACGGCACGCAGGCCTCCCCATGAATATGTCAAGGGTCTAAGTTGGCAAATACTATAACGTATATATATATATATATATATATATATATATGTAAAATCAAACTGAAATTCATATATAATTCACAAGCAATCACGCAATTATGTGTATATATGCAACAAAAGCAATATTATAATTACGAGAAAAAGAACTTGGATCCGTTAAAATTAAATTATCGCAAAAACTTGGTTTTATAACTGATTCGAAAAACAAACTGTTTTATGAATCTTAAAAGAAAAACTTTAGATTGAAGAATGGTTTTAACTTAAAACTGAGATTTATAATAAATCTTAAAACAAAAACCATTTAATTCTTTTACCCAAAAATATTAAACTGGTTTTAACGATCCAACTTTATAATACTGACCTTAGTGTTTTGAATTTACTTAAAAATTGATTCTATAAAAGTTTATTAAATTGGAAAAACCAAAATTTACTTGATAAAAAAAACTTAAGTAAACTTATTTTGGATAAAATATCTTAAAAACCAAACGAGCTCTTTTGGGCCATAACTTGGTCCAAAGAACTGGGCTTTTGGGCCTAATAAGGGAATTTGGCCCAAGACGGAAAAACCCTAGGTTTGACCCATGACCAATAACCAATGTTCACCACCACCGAATACGGTGGTTTTGGTCATCGTGAGACGCCGCCACCACCACGCTGGTGGTGTAGCTGCGGTCTAGCCGCCATCGAACCATAGTCGGATGCGTGTCTCACTTGAAATTGATTTGGTCATCACCTCCATTTGCCGTAACCACTACCGCGACTGCGGTTTCTGGTGGTTGCCGTTCACCACCAAAACGAGTGGTGCGGTCGGCGTGTATGGCCAGAACCGCCGCCACCACCGGTGTAACAGCAGCAATCGGCCGCCATCACCACGGTGGTGCGGTACGATCACAACCACCAAAGCCTTTTCGGCTTGGTTTGGTCGCGATTAATCGGGCTATAGCCACCTACACCGCCGCTGCCATCGCAGCAGCCACCACCATTGACTACGGCGCTCACGGCGGCGACGATCGACGCATCGGCGTCGTCGCCCCCACCGATTTGATAACGACGGCAAACGCCACCTCCATCGCTTGCCGCCGCTGTGGCGATCAAACAGCGGACCACTACCACCACTATCCGCGGCTGTTCCAAAAACATCACCACCGTCGCCGTTTCCGGCTTCGGTGGTTGGTTCAATCAATTGCCACCACAGTGGCTTTTGATTTCAACCGCGATCATCGCTCACGGCCAGCGATCGAATAGCCGTTGCCACCACCGTAACTGGTGGTCTGGCTTGGCCATCACGAAATCGCCGCCACCACCTGTCTGGTGGTTTGGCCGGGCGTCCGTCGCCGATAGGTGTGGCGGCTATTGCTACTTTTCGAAGGTGGTTCGGCCACCGCTACCTGATTGGTGGCGTGGTCTGGTGGTTGAATAGCAGCAACTGGCGCCGCCACCACGAGCTGTGGTGCGGGCGGCGTTCGTGTGGTGTGATCCGTAGCCGGCGATCGGCCTGGCGGTCCGGCCGGCCTACTGCCGTCGTTCCACCGCCGATCGTCGGTTCAACTATGATGGGTGTTCTCGGATAGAGTTTTTTGTACGATAAATAAAAACAAAAATTTATATCAGATTTTAAACTTGATACGTAAGAATTAATTTTAACGGATCACATATAAAACGATAAACTGATAAACTGAAAACGATTTTAACAATGGCTCTGATACCACTGTTGAGTTTTTGTGGGTATCCTCGGATCAAGCTGACTCGAGGATTATCTCAGATATATCAAACCTCGCTGGTTTGATATAACTCATAGGTTTAAACAAACTGTTAAAACCCACGTGATCAGAAACTCGCTGTTTCCGATCTAATTATGCGGAAGCGATAAAAGCTAAAAACCCATTAAAGCCTAATGATCTTAATCGTTTGTAGCTCTAAACCTAAAGGATTAGGTTAGATTAATTTACCTGGATTGCTTGAAACTTAGTCCACCCGTAATCAACCAACGAACGTTCCTCTAGCAGAACCGTGAAACCCGAACAACAAAAACAACCCGGGGGGGGGGGTTTGTGTGCGCCGGTTTTGGGAGAGAGGAGGAGAGAGACAGAAAACTGATTTTCTCAACTGAAAAGCTTAATGTTTCTTAACCCATAGACCTTTATTTATATGGATAAATACAACAGTTTGTATGAGATTCAGCTTCCATATAATAATTATCTCAAATCCTTTCCTTTTTAAATTAGCTGGAAAAGAATTTGCATACGATAATTACGATTATATATATTTATCTAATATATATAAACCTTATTAATTAACTATTATATATTTATTTATCCAATAAATATATAATATCCTAATTAATTAATAACCCTCCAACTTTGGTAAATCTGACTGAAATTACCCAACTGATTTATAATACACTATTATAAATCCTAACTCTCCATTTCGGGATTTCATCTAACTTGTTCGACTTATAGGTTCTCACAGGTGTGACCCTCAAGTGTCTTGTAACATTGGATTGTATAATCACTTGGTTTGTCAACTCTGCACATAATTCCTAACACTAACACCGTCCAATCCGCCGGTTGTTCTCCCGCGTTCGCCCCACTCGTGCCACCGGTCTCTTGCGTGCTTCGAGGTGCTCTCCTCGTCCCATAAGCTTGAGGGTTGTAAATCCACGTGTTCCGATCCCCGCTAATCAAATGATCAACCATTGCCACGCCCATTCCACGGAGTTGATCCATGTCGATCAATCACATCTCACCAAGGTTCGTCATCGAGGCAATGACACCCTCGGTTAGGATACCGAAGTGTTTGGCTAGAAGCGTAACATATTGACCACCAACCAATCGACTCCCCTCTCGATAACCACTCGCCTTAGGTAGTTGCACGGCAATAATGTATGGAGCATTCGGATACTTGTCATCCGTAGAGAGTTGATCAAGAAGCCAAAGATCGTACGTAGAAACTTTTTCCTCACTCGAGGAACGAGCATTTACCGCGTGAATGAGCATGCGGTGCAAAAGTCGGTCCGAAGAAGCAAGAAAACCCTTCACCTTGAGATTACTACCATAGTCACCATCACCCAAGATCGCCCAAGCCAACCGAGGATCAAAACCGTCTTGTCTTTTCGCAGTCGCCCACATGTATTCCACAAATAAGGGAGCATCGACCTCATCTTGGGTATATATCCCCAAAGCAACGGCAAACTCGACCAAAGAAAGCGATCGCCACATTCCACCGAGTCGGAATGTCATGCATGATTGATAGAACTCCTGAAGGGCCTTTCCGGCGTCGAAACGAAAAGTGGCCACGAACTCAATAATAAGCTCGCGGTAGAGGGTCTCGGCCATGTCAAAGACATGTTCCCATGCACGGCATATGTAATACTCGGTGCCATCTTCGTCATAGGCATGCTTCTCGAGTATCGCCTTGATATCGTTTTCGACTCCCATGGATCGAAGGAGGTTCCAATCGACTCTCCTCGGCACTAAAACTTGGCAAGCGATAAACCAGTTAACTGTATCCCGGTATTCCTCACGCTTCGGAGTGTTCAATGTAGGGTCGTTCATGAAATAGGTGAACACATGGCTCCCATCCGGTGCACGGAAGGTGGGAGCGGTGGAAGTTGACGAGTGGGTTCTTTGTCTCTACAAAAATTCAAAATACCATTGTCTTAGATATATTTGATCAATAAACGCAAGACAAGGTTCATACATATCAAAACCCAACGAGGTAAAGCCTTCATGACTAACAAGTTCAACTAACGAATGCATGCGTGAAAAACCAGATCAAAAGGGGGGTGTGAAACATCCCCACACTTGAACTTTTAGTCCAACTTCCATCAAAACAAATCTAGATAATTAAACAAGAGTGGGGGATTTTGGTACAAAATCCCCACGCTTTTCATCAAAGCACATTCACTAGATTCGACAATTAAATTGCATGCTAGAACAAAATCTCAATCAAAGTGTATAGCATGCATCAAACAATAAGCACTTAACAATCAATGGAGCTTCAAGAACAAACTTAAATCTATGAAAGCACAAAAACACCATTGATGCCCAATTCAAGATCTAATCTTACCAAATCAAGCTAATCCAACGAAATAAAGTTTAGGAAACATACCTTTGCCATGAAGAATGATGAAATTGAAGCTCAAAAAGTTCGATTTTCGCAGGTACGTGAAGAGAGCTCGCAGCGCCTAGAGAGAATTAGGGTTGTGGACTTTGAAAAAGTGAGAAAGAAGGGTTTAAAAACCCGTCTGCACCGATTTCGCGTCGTGAAACGGGCGGTTTTCGAAAAATTTTACCCTAATTTGAAATTTCGTGTCACGAGACGGCATCTTCACGCCGCCAGATTTGAATTTTTTACCTGACACAAAGGAAGGCTGACTTCGTGTCGCGAGAGTTAAAAACTCGTGACCGCGAAGAGCTCACTGTTTCCACTTTTTGAAAATCTTCGTCGCTCATCGGATTTGCTCGATTTTGGTTTCTATCTCCTCCGTATGGTTATCTAAGCAATAACAAACAAAAACATTAGAAAAAACACACTTGAAAAATACTAAAAATGAAAAACGAAAGAAATTGCTCGGGTTGCCTCCCGAGAAGCGCTTCATTTTTGAATGGGTCTAGAGTTCGACCCCTTTTTCGGCTCATTTCTTGGCACGTCGGGCTGACGAGCCCTTCTGCTTTCTATGCTCTTTTTTGGAGGTCCCGACCCGTTGGTTGTTTGATCTTTTTAATGTAGTGGATTCGGATAATCCTCCGTCTTCTTTATATGTTCATGAGGGAGTAGTGGGTGGCTCGTGTTCTTCTTGTAGGCTTGAGAAGGATCCTCATAAGGTTCATCGAGATGGATGACCGGCTCTCCATTGGGATTGAAGTAGATCAGCTTATCTCCATACCCCAAGCTTGACACTTGATTTCGCATGTCGGTATTTACTTGGGTGGTGTGTAGAAAGGCTCTTCCAAGAATAATCGGGATCTCCGTATCCTTCGGAAGGTTAGCTATGACGAAGTCCTAAAGTAGACAAAGTTTCCAATTCGAATCGGGACTCCTTCCGCTATCCCCAACGATTTAATCATGTATCCATTCACCCCTCGGTATTGGTAGTCCGTTGGCACAATCTTCTTGACTCTCATTTTCCTGCAATAACCAACAGGTATCATGTTAAGAGCAGCACCTGAATCTATCAAAGCAAGACCTTTAAATTTAGAACATGAAATAGGTAAATTGTAACTTCCCGGATCATGCTTGATAGGTGCAATGTAGGTGAGTTCATCTTCCGCCACCTTCCCTTTCTCCTTCTCTTTGCCTTTATCCTCCTTTTTCGGTATCACGAACTCCGCATATCCACCTTGCTTTTCGTCTTCCTCCTCATCATCGCTTGAAGAAATGGGTCCTTTGAGTTCTAGATGCTCGAACGAAATGGTGAACCCCTCCGAGTCATGTTGGGTTTTTGGGGATATCCTCAGATCAAACTAACTTGAGGATTATCTCAGATCTATCAAAACCTCGCTGGTTTGATATATCTCGTAGGTTTAAAACAAACTGTTGAAACCCACGTGATCAGAAACACGCTGTTTCTGATCTAATCATGCGGAAGCGATAAAAGTTAAAAACCCATTAAAGCCTAATGATCTTAATCGTTTGTAGCTCTAAACCTAAAGGATCAGGTTAGATTAATTTACCTGGATTGCTTGATGATAGTCCACCGGTGATCGACCAACGAACGTTCCTCTAGCAGAACTGTGAAACCCGAAAAACAAAAATTCGACCCGGGAGGGGGGGGGGTGTGCGCCGGTTTGGAGAGAGAGGAGGAGGGAGACAGAAAACTGATTTTCTCAATTGAAAAAGCTTAATGTTTCTTAACCCATAGGCCTTTATTTATATGGGAAAAATACAACAGTTTGAATGAGATTCAGCTTCCATATAATAATTATCTCAAATTCATTCCTTTTATAAACTGGAAAAGAATTTGCCTATGATAATTATGATTTATATATATATTTATCTAATATATAAAATCTTTATTAATTAACTATTATATATTTATTTGTCTAATAAATATACAATATTCTAATTAATTAATAATCCTCCAACTTTGGTAATTCTGACTGTAATTACCCAATAGATTTATAATACACTATTATAAATCCTAACTCTCCATTTCGGGGTTTCATCTAACTTGTTCGACTTATAGGTCCTCACAGGTGTGACCCTCAAGTGTCTTGTAACATTGGATGTGCAATCACTTGGTTTGTCAACTCTGCACATAATACCTAACAGACTCCCACTTGTGCAAGTTGGCAATACCACCTTTGATTTCACTGACCTAAGGAGGCCCCTAGACAGGCACTTAGGCTGACCAGGTTACAAGAACTCTTATACCCAGACTGGTGATATAAACATTCCGTGAGGAACTTGGTATTTATGAAACTACTGTTCATTGATTGGGTATATCTTGGCTTTTCCCTTTGCATCGTGATATTTCATCTGTGAGTATGAGCTTGGAAAGTGTCAACTCTAAATACTCAAGATTCTGTTCTCTTGATTATCTGACTTTCACTGATAGGTAAACGACAAAGAACTAATCATTCCGTTTGGGCATGGCCATGCACTTCATCAGTATACTTAGTCAGTCAAGATGGGCCCAGAAATATCTCTCTTTTGAGAAGAGGTGCAAATCCCATCTTGCATACCTGCCTTTAACACCACGGCTTCCGCTGAATCTAGTTACACCCTTTATAGCCACCCTGTTACGGCGTAGCGGTTGAGTGCACTAAGAATCCAGTAGTCCTCATGATATCAAATCAGATACCTCAGGTGATAGGGACAACCACTGTGAGATTTACTTATGACTGTTTCCAAGAAGTAATCTCAACCGCGGATCACGTCCGATATTTGCTACTCTATCAAATATCTGTGCAACTTTTAGTCTACAACACTTGTAGCTGTTATTCAGCAACTGATCATAACTACCTAAAAGTTCACAATGACTTTAACACCTTATCATGCTCCCACAATGATAAGTTGTCACGGACAGATTTTGAATGAAAAACGGAGACTGATTTCATTCCTGGATATATTAAAAACATGCAAAAAAATGTGAAGGTGATAAAGAAATCAATCTTGTATAGTCCATATTACACGCTGTAATAATAACAAGATTGAATGTCTTTTCTTTAACAACTTTCATAATGTCTATTTAACGTTTGTTAGATACTGGTCTAAAATAAAGTATCACCCATCTTTAGTTTAAACCCTTTGATTAAAGTTTACCATTTTAATCAAAGTGATAACCAAAAGTACAAGTCTGTTCATACGATCTACTTGTATCTGCTAATTATTGTTCTGCAAACACCTTATAAGAACAATAACTAGACTTTTATCATATTCCATGAACTTGGAGACCTGGACTAACTTCCAGTTCCTGAATATGTAAAACTGCAACTTTCCTTAGTTGCTGTGTAGATGAATGATTTCTACCTGAAATCCGATTCCATTTGCAATACTGGTAAATCTACTGGAATCCTATATTTTAATCCAACACTTTTAATTATTGATTTTTAAGTCAGTTACGACCTTTGTTTCATGGGTCTTGAAACTTTTATCCTTTTAACTAAAAGGGTAAATTATATCTTATGAATTCTTATCCTACCTGGATTTATGAATTCCGAGATATATCAATAATTATATCTTTTATTCTTTTATCTCAGACTAGATAGAGAATAAATCGGGCTCCCACTTACTTGCATAAAAACTAACTATTACTCAAAATTTACTATTGACTTAGTCAAAACTTTGATTAGTCAATCCTAATTTCAAGTAATGAACTTTGAGAATTTTCCTTTTTATGAAACTCAACTGGATTTGGTCAAATCCTAATTCCAAACCTTGGAATCCTTCTAGTTTCATAAATACTGTTATTAACGCCATCTGAGTTAATATCCTAAATTCTCCTTTTAAAACATTTGAATAAAACTTGATCAAACTTGATTAGTTAGTCCTTGAGAATTTCTTTTATAAAGCTTAACTGGATTTGGTCAAATCCTAATTCCAGAACTTGGAATCTTTCTAGTTTTATAAATGCTGTTATTAACGCTATCTGAGTTAATATCTTAAATTCTCCCTTTTGATCACAAAACTATTATTCATAAATGTTTTATTCTCAAAACACATTCCTATAGAATCTCGTGTGTTTTGATAGTTTTTATACAAATTACTTCAATTTAATAAAATTTATTGAAGTAACTATAACAGGCAACAACTAGGATCATACAAAATCAAGAAAAATAAGCACAATCAGATATTTCAATGTCAAGACAATAACTTTTGAAAAATTAAAAACCATCTAATTATAGATTATAATTATCCAAGAACTGTTTAAAACATAAACACCAAAAATAACTGTTTTAAAACTATAACCCCCAAAAAATGTCTTGTCATGAATTGAAATAAACTTGTACTACAGATCCTCAGCAACTTCTGGGCACTTCACTTCATTTCTGACCTCCTGCAATAACCATTTGCTCTAGGTGTCAGTTTACTTGTAAGCTAACAAGTAAGAAGTGACAAAACAAAGCAATCATAAATTTTCTGAGGTTTACATACCTGCTTCATGACGCTTAGGGCAGTTTTGCCTCCAATGACCGATCTCATTGCATATGAAGCAGCGATTCTCGGTCCTAGCTTTGTTTGGCTTAACCTTCTTGCCCTTGCCCTTGCCCTTGCCTTTCTTGGGTGCACTCTGGATGGCCTGGACTGGTCCTTTTCCTTTACTGGTGCTAGCTTGCCCATTCTTCTTTTTCACCCCTCCGTCTTTCACCATCAAGACATCCTTTGTCTTGTTCTTGTTCCCCATATTCAGTTCAGCTGTCTTAAGCATGGAGTGCAATTCTGTTATTGTTTTCTCCATGTTATTCATGTTGTAATTGACTACGAAGGGCCTGTAGTCTTCTGACAGTGAATTGAGTATGGTGTCTGTTGCTAGCTGCAATGGAACAGGATGACCAAGCCTCTCCAGATGATCTAAGTGCCGTTTCATTTTCATGACATGGTCACTTACTGATGTCCCTCTTACCATCTTGCACTCATTGAATGCTTTGGTGGCATCGTAGCGTTCTGTACGAGCCTGACTCTGAAACATGTCCCTCAACTGGCGGATCATGTCGTAAGCATTCGTATTTATGAGCCCTGCCTGTAGATCTGGGCTCATAGTTGCTAACATCAGACAGGCGACATCAAGGAGATCATCCGAGTGCTTCTTGTGGGCATTTCTGGCAGCGGCCGGAGCGTTTGCCGGAGGTGCCTCCCCAAGTGGCTCTTCAAGCACATACCACTTTCTCTCATGTCTGAGCACAATCATCAGATTGCGCTCCCAGTCGAGAAAGTTAGAGCCGGTCAGTTTATCCTTCTCTAGGATAGATCGGAGGGAAAGATTGTTAGTGCTGGTAACAGTGCTTGCCATCTACACAAAATAAAACTTTTGGTCTTAGCAACTGTAAATAGACTAATTTCCAATAAAATATCAATAAACCCTTAAATGATCAATTTATTGGACTAGGATCCTTATTTCATACGTCCTGATGTGCGTAATGTTCTTGCTCCACCAGACCCGTATTTATTTCGGTAGGTAAGGACTTTTACCAATCATATCTAACTGACATGACTCCTAGATCTTTTCGGGACCATGGCAACTATCTGTGTATGTTTTAGTCCCTCTTAGTGCTTTTTGGCCCGGTACCACCCGGTAAACTTTATAGTACCAAAACAGATCTCACCATTTTGGGACCTGATCACTGTACTCTGGCCGGTACCACCCGGAGATAATTCGCAGAGTTATGTAACCCCTTCAGCTTCAGTTTGAACATAGACGTTGAATGTGTGATCACTTACAACGCCTATGTACTTTACGCCGAAGGTGCCCCTAGATGGGTTGCACTACTGATCTATGATTTTCGGGGTTTTGAAAAACTTTACTTCCAGGCTTTTGAAAAACTGATTGTTATAAAGGCTACTTATGTTTTAAATTAACTGTTTCAAACATACACGTAATTTTAAAACCAACTGTTCTAAAATACTTGCTAATTAAAACTAACTGTTTTAATAGCACATCTAGTTGATTAAAACTAACTGTTTTTGTCAACTCTGCCTTTTATATAAAACAATCATCTATAGGTTTTAAAACAAAAACTATCGTTTTGAAAAGTTTAACGAAACTAATAAAACCTATATTCCTTTTGTGATATAAACTAGTTTTAAAGTAACAACTAAAACTATTAACATGCAAGATATCACAAAATTAATCAACCATGCAATTAAACAATAATTAATCACATAGTACCTAATTATAGTTTTTGCCAACGTTTCCTAAGGACCAAATAATGACTTATTCTACAAAAGCTTCAAAACTCGCGTAGCTCCCACTGGCCTCGCCATGTTTTGTTAGTACTCCGGTAGTGATGAAGTAGCTCCCACTGGCCTCGTCATCCCGAAAGAATAAAACAAATTTCTATTCTAAGGTCATTATTACATAAGGGGTTGTAAATGGCACGCAGGCCTCCCCGTGAATATGTCAAGGGTCTAGGTTGGCAAAACACTATAATAGATACAAATATATGCATAATCATACTGAAAACCATATATAGAACTCAAGCAATCACGCAATTATATATATATATGCAAAAGCAATATTATAATTACGATAAATAAACCTGGATCCGTTAAAATTATATTGTTTCAATTATCGCAAAAATTGGTTTTATAACTGATTCGAAAAACAAACTGTTTTATGAATTCTTAAAGACAATTTTTAGACTGAAGAATGGTTTTAACTTAAAACTGAGATTTATAATAAATCTTAAAACAAAAACCATTTAATCCTTTTACCCAAAAATATTAAACTGGTTTTAACGATCCAATTAAAATACTGGCTTATTCGAAAAATTTTAATTTCCCTAAAAGATTAATTAAAACTGGTTTGAATAAGTTTTATCGGATAAAAAATCCCAAGTAAATTTATTTTGGATAAAATATCTTAAAACCAAACGAGCTCCTTTTTGGGCCATAACTTGGTCCAAAGAACTGGGCTTACCGGCCCATTACCAAACTGGTAACAACTGGATCTTGGACCTATGACTCGTTCTACATCGAAAAACCCTATCAGAGAACTTGGTGATCATTGCTCTCGGCTCGAACTGAGCATTGTTCGCAACAACCTTCAACTGTGCGAGCCACTTATCACTAGTTTGTCGAAACCCTAGACCTTTAAACACCACCGCCACTGTGGTGGCTTTCGGTGGTTGATACCCAAACGGGTGTTGTCGTGGTTGTCTGAACGAACACCACCACCGCATGGCGTGACCTAGAGGCAGCCGGCGGTGGTTGGTTGTCTCTTTTGTTACCGACGACGCCACGGGCCACCATCACACAACTGTTGCCGCCTTGACCGGCGACCAATTGAAAAACAACAGCCGTCATCGTCACCACCGATCTGGTGGCAGATCCCGTTGGCAACCGTCGCTCGCTTACCACCGGACTGGTGGGGCGACGATTGGTCTGTGGCTCTCGGCCACGATCGCGAAGACAATCCGGCCACCACCATCCACCGCGACCACCGATCTGGGGTGCGGTCTGGTGGTTGATTACGACGCCTGACGCCGCCACCACTAATTGTGGTGTGGCCGGTGTTCTCGTGTGTGTCGATTGATTTCGAGGGCCAACCGCCGCCGCCGCCCGGCATGGCCGTAAGGCAGCCGGTGGCCTGGCCGGTGTTTCGTGGTGCTTCCACCCTTGGCCACCATTGAGGAACAACCCGCCACCACCAATCGGGTGGTAGCGGTTGCATGTGAGTGTCCGCCGCAGCCACCGCCTGGTGGTTGTGGTTCCGAGTTCGTGACCGCCACAGCCACCACCAATCTGGGTGGTTGTGGCTCGGTGGTTTTTCGTTCGACGGCCGGGCATCTGCCGCCACCGCAGATCGCCGCTTGCCACCACCAATCTGGTGGTTTGGCTAGGCATTCGCCGCCACCGCTAGCTGCGGTTTGGCTGGCGATCGTGACCATTGTGGTGCGGTTTGGTGGTTTTTCGGTGTTGCTAGGGATTCGTCCACCGCCACCCAACTGACGGCACGGCTTGGTGGTTTTTGGTAATTGGTCCGGCCACCACCACCATACTGGTGGTGTGGCCTGGTGGCTTACAAACAGCAGCCGGGACCAACGTGGTGTGATCCGGGTTTTTCGTATATAAACAATCGAATGAAAAATTAAATTGAAAAATCTAAAATTTTGATAAAGTTCAGATTTTTAAACAAGAAACAATAATTTTAACGGATCACACAAACAGGTAAACAGATAAGACTAAAACGATTTGAAACCATGGCTCTGATACCACTGTTGGGTTTTTGGGGATATCCTCAGATCAAACTAACTTGAGGATTATCTCAGATCTATCAAAACCTCGCTGGTTTGATATATCTCGTAGGTTTAAAACAAACTGTTGAAACCCACGTGATCAGAAACACGCTGTTTCTGATCTAATCATGCGGAAGCGATAAAAGTTAAAAACCCATTAAAGCCTAATGATCTTAATCGTTTGTAGCTCTAAACCTAAAGGATCAGGTTAGATTAATTTACCTGGATTGCTTGATGATAGTCCACCGGTGATCGACCAACGAACGTTCCTCTAGCAGAACTGTGAAACCCGAACAACAAAAATTCGACCCGGGGGGGGGTGTGTGCGCCGGTTTGGAGAGAGAGGAGGAGGGAGACAGAAAACTGATTTTCTCAATTGAAAAAGCTTAATGTTTCTTAACCCATAGGCCTTTATTTATATGGGAAAAATACAACAGTTTGAATGAGATTCAGCTTCCATATAATAATTATCTCAAATTCATTCCTTTTATAAACTGGAAAAGAATTTGCCTATGATAATTATGATTTATATATATATTTATCTAATATATAAAATCTTTATTAATTAACTATTATATATTTATTTGTCTAATAAATATACAATATTCTAATTAATTAATAATCCTCCAACTTTGGTAATTCTGACTGTAATTACCCAATAGATTTATAATACACTATTATAAATCCTAACTCTCCATTTCGGGGTTTCATCTAACTTGTTCGACTTATAGGTCCTCACAGGTGTGACCCTCAAGTGTCTTGTAACATTGGATGTGCAATCACTTGGTTTGTCAACTCTGCACATAATACCTAACAAGTCATAGTCCGTGGCATAATCAGGTTCACTACCACTATCGCTCTCCACATACTTCTTCGTATAGATATCCGTCCACTTCTTCTTTGATGTTTCTCCGACCATCATGAGCATTAGCTTCGCGTTTTCTACCTTTGGGTTGACTTGGGTTTGTGTTGGCAGCTCCCCTTGAGTCCTTTCACTTAGCAATTGTGAAACACGACCAACCTGCAATTCCAAATTCTGGATAGTACTTTGATGGTTACGTAAGTAAGAACTTACCTCATCGTTGATCTTCTTTTGCGCATCCATGAATTGGATAAGTCGGTCCTCGATAGAAATGCGTGGCTCTCCATCCGTTCTCTGGTTTTGTTGATTTGGTGCAAAGAATCCAGGAGGTCTCGGGATGAAGTTACGATTGTTATTCCACCTCCCTTGGTAATCTCCTCGGGTGAGGTAGTGTACCTCCTCGGGTGTCATCATCGGACGATTCGGGCAATCTTTCGTTAAGTGTGGTCCATTGCACTCCTCGCATCCAACCTGCAAAGCGTGAACAGATTTTATTAGTTCTTCAAATTTTCGTTCAAACTTTACCTGTTGGTTTTTCATTGCGGCTAGTTTATCGGATGGATCGAAGTCGGTTGAGATCTTTCCGGCCATTCTCGGGATTTGCAAGCGCTTGTCCGTCCTCCAATCTATATTGTGAATGAGCATGTCCTTGAGAAGCTTATATCCTTCCGTGGGCATTTTGTACATAAAGACACCTCCGGCAGATGAATCTAATGTAGCTCGTGAAGAATAACCAAGCCCACTATAGGAAGTTTGGACTTGCTCACTCTTACTTAATCCATGACTCGGGCACGAATTTAGAAGGTGTTTGAAACGCTCCCATGCTTCGGATATTGTCTCCCCATCATCTTGTTGAAAGGATCGGATCTCGGCTCATAACTTGTCAATTTTGGATGGTGGAAAAAATCGGGAAAGGAACTTTGAGCGAAGTCCTTCCCAAGTGGTGATCGAACTTGGCTCTAACGATCGTAACCAAGCTTTGGATTCTCCGGTAAGTGTAAGAGGAAAAACTCGAAGGCGAATCGCATCATCTCGGCCTTCCTCCGTTTTGAATAGAGCACATATGTCCACGAAGTTCTCCATGTGTACGATAGGATTGCTATCGTTTTTCCCGTCAAAAGTGAGGTCCTTGAAGGAGCTTCCCCGAGATCTCCTTGTTTAGGTCCGGCTTCGTGATTGGATTAGTGGGTACGGTCGGAGCAGTTCTCCGGGCGGTCCACATCGGTGCTTCGTCCCCCATTTCAAAATTCAAAGTTCTCGGGCGAACTTTGTTGGCTTTTGACTTTTTTTTTTGTTTCTTTTTCTGAATTCTCTCTCCGGTTCCTCAAACGGCTCTAACAGTTCCATCGTGACTGAAACCACCACAAATGGTTACGGACAACTTGCAGGAAACAAAGAGATAAAGATAATAAATAAAAACTAGAAAGCGAAAAACTTGCAAGGGAAAGAATCCCTCACAAGAATCGATTAACAAAACTAATAAAGACTAAAATCTAACAACTACCGTTCCCCGGCAGCGGCGCCAAAAACTTGATGCGGTAATTATCGTATATAAAACGCGAAACAAGTTTTAACCTCTAATGCCTAGCCACTGTCTTACCACATTCACAGGCAAACGTACCTGATCGTGAGTAATATAGTGTAGGAAAGTCCAGGTATCGTATCTACCACTGGGAACGGTCAAGTTTATGTAGATTATTAATCTTAGCTAGTTTAATTAACCTAAAGCTTTGGGGGGTTTTTATGAAAAAATGTTTAATTAATTAAAAGACAACTAATTAACTAATTAACTAAGAAAGCAATAAAAGATGATTTAAAACTATCTGAATGAAAACAGTAGTACTTATCATGGTATAGTGACTCCGCAAGTGGATGATTTAATCTGGCCAAAGGTTTGGTTGTTTTGGTTATTGTAGGAATTTAAGTCTGAGACACCCTAGCATGTGATTATTATGGCTGTCAACTAGGTTTTGGTCCTCCTAGTCCCAATACATAGACTGTTTGTCAGGCAGTCTAGTACCAGTCACCCAATTCTATCTCTATTGCACGGTATTCTACTATCTGGTCGCTCTCGGTCCGAGTAACCACCTAACACAACTCTCCGGGTTCCAAAGGGAAGGCCAAGAAAGGTTGATTAACCTATCGGAGTCTATCTATCTTGGTGTTGGTCCCAAGGGGTGACCTTCAAGTAAGGATAGTGTATGGGATTATAGAAGGGGGGTTGAATATAATCACACAAATTTCACTTTTAAATTATTTGTTGTATTAACAATATGAATTTACAGATTGTTGCGGAAATAGAAAAGACTACAAGTCTAAACTAAACAATCTAAGTTTTTTCACTATGCACTAGAGTGAGAAGATAAGAAAAGATAGAAGATAGAGGAAATAAGAAAGAAAGGATTAGGGTATTTTTAGGATGAAGAAGAAGTATGGAGAACATCTCTTCACGTCCTATTTATACCCAATGCATTAAATGCATGCAGACTCACTTTTGTGTACGTGTCACACTTTAAGTGGTCTATTGTACTATTTACTATAAACAAATACCCTTTGCATGTTGTGCAAAAGAGGGTTTGTGTAAACAGTTGCCTTGAGGTCTGATAAGTACGGAGGGAACAGAAAAGAGACTGTCCTTATGTACTTTTGTGTCAGTAAAGGCGGATAATCCTTTTGTGCATTAGATTAAGACATTACACTAATCCTTTAGGATCAGGATACTGATCAGTTAGTAGAGTCCTGATACTGATGTAGATCAGGGGTCACTGTATCCTGTTGAGTCTTCAGGATGTCATACGAATTTGAGCAGCCTGCTATCACTGAGTTCCGTCTTCAGATCACGAGCATGTTGTTCCTGTCATCAGCTAATTCTTCGACTTCGCTGATGGTTCTTTGAGTATGATCTTAATGTCTTCAGGAGGTCTTCACTTCGGTGGTCAGGATCAGTAGACTGCAGAACAGACTCATTCATCTCCTGATCCTGATCCTGATGATTTAAAAACTCCAAGTTACAACATAATTAACAAGGAATAACACTGAACAAACTCAGTGATAATTCCTCAAGCTATAACTGAAAGTAAAGACCTATTCACTAAGTGAAGTTACAGGATCATTATCATTTCATCAGGTCTTAGGAGAGCTGGATCAACACTTGGTCAAACAGATACACCCAACCAGCGAGTTCAAATAACCATACAATACGAATCAAATCGGAACCATAACATACATTCAATAAACCAAAAACAAACCAATAGACATTAAATCATAAAATCATCATCCACAAGGTTTATCAACCATAATAAGTACCACTACAGAAAACTACTCACTAAACATCATAGAGTCAGAAAACAAAACAGTAGAAACAGACATTATACCGATAGTACGACGACGGATGATCGAGAATCAAACCCCGCAGCGTATCGGCACAATACCTCTCTCTCTCTCTATACTAACACCAGAGGACTCTACTGTTTTTTTCACTCATATCTCAACTGAAGGAGGAGGCCAATATTTAAAAGGAGAGACTCGGAGCCCGTTTCGCGATCGCCAAGCGGCAAACTCGCGGCGCGAAACACTTAGGTCAAACCCTAGATTTCCACTTTGACGAACTTGGCGGCGCCAGACTTGAAACTTCGCGGACGCGAAATGGCCACTGGATTGACTTTATGTAATTTTCACGTTTTCTCGCATTTTTCCGTACTTTTCCGTTCCACGGCCTCCAAAACCTATAAAAGTAAGGATAAGTCCAAACTGTGAGTAATTAGACCAGAAATGGGTGAGAAATGGGGTAAAATTAGACAATTACGCATAACCAAAACATGTATAATTTTGGTGTTATCAGTACTGTTTATCATTCGCAGGCCGATGAGTAAACCGAGTGGGCGATCCAAGCGTGGGAAAGTATATGTTGCGGGCATGTGTTTATTTTGTATTAGTTAGGATGCGTACTTGTCCTTAGCCAAGTTTCTGTTTACCATCAGTTTTCACCTGAGCTTTAGAATGCTGTCGTATGTAATGCTTGCGGGAGTTGTACCCGGAACATTTCACAGGCTGATTTCGGGGACGAAATCCTGGTAAGTGGGGGAGAGTTGTAACATCCCAAAAACCTTACTCTTTTTTCGGTTATTTATTTTGTTGATGTGGGGGTTAGCTAGTAACTAGGAATTTCATGTTGGACTGAGTTGTGTGGGCCCAACTAAAAAGACAGCCCAACTCTTGTTAAACCCTAAGGCACCTTATTAGATGCTTTTGACTAGTTTCTTGGGGAGGGAGTTAGAGAGAAAAGAGAGGGAGGACGGGAGAAGAAAAAGAGAGCTGAGAGAGAGAGTGTTTTTCGGCGAAGGAGGAGTTTTCCGGCAAAGGGAGAGCACCGGGAGGCGGTGTCCATTCGCGTAAGATTGTGGTTAAAGTGATTGTGTGACCTGTGCTATATTATTTTGTGCGAGCCAGGTGAGTTTCACTGTATGTACTTTATTTTATTATGAACGTATGTATGCATAATTGTGTGTGAAAGGGAACCACATGCCCTTGACGAGTTGTGGGGGCGGACTCGCGTCCTAAACTAGCGAGGAAAGGGAACCACATGCCCTTGATGAGTTGTGGGGGCAGATCCGTGTCCAAAGCTGGCGGAAATTGTATCTTCTCATGAGATTGTTATGATTAATCGAGTTATATTATTTGATGCGGTAGTTGATTGTTAATGTGTATGTGATGGCATCGATTGTGGTATGTATGTTTATGGTGACGTAAGGTACGTGCGGTGCTTGCTCACTAAGCTTATAGCTTACTCTTTAGTTGTTTCCCCTTTTTCAAGGTTCGGGATCAGGCATAGACAAGGGCAAGGCCTCGGTTTGACTTTAGCGGCGAGATTGGTTCCGACAGCGCTATGGATATAATTAGACATTTTTTTATTTAATTTTTTTTAAATTTAATCAATTTGGGATAATTGTAATAAATTTATTTTATGCATTATAAACACAAATGTTTATTTTTATTATAATTGGTAAAACGTAGAATTTCTTTGAAAATCTTTAGTTACTATTATTTTTGTAATATCAGTGTTACATTATAATTTTGTTGATACATAGATTAGAGTTTTTTGTTTTTTGTTAATTTTCATTTAGAACGACTATTAGATAAAGAACGCTAAAAATCTTACTAGGGGTAAAATGATCATTTAATCAATCATGTTATGTCCAGTCCTGTCATGTCTTACCAAATGCTGAACAACTGTTATGTCCTGTCCTGTTTTGTCTGTATACCAAACGCACCCTTATGTTTCCGGTTGCGGGAGGCTATGGACTAAAAAGCATTGAAATTTTATTTCCACGAAGGATAATTTCTTCTCTTATTTAAAGTATTTATTCTATATTTTTTCGAAGATTATTAGTTTTGTTAACTGCAATATACTTTTATTATCAAATAAAACTAATGCATTGTATATATAACATTTAGCAGGAAGGTGATGCACTGTTCTTTGAACAGTGTTCACCAAAATTTTCAAATTTAACCATAAACTTATAATAATTATTCATTTTATACTTTTTAGTTTTTTATATTTTATTTTACGTTTTAATCATATATCGTATATTAACTGAAATATGTTATAAAAAATAAGTTTTAATTTTAACAACTTACGTCATTATTATCGTATCATTGATACGTTCGAAATGAGCCCAATATTGAATATATTTTGATGTGATTATTTTATTATATACTATATATTGTACGATTATGTATTTAAAAACATTACATTTTAGTCTCCTAAACTTATAATATTTATTCATTTTATACCTTTTAGTTTTTTATATTTCATTTTACGTTTTAGTCATATATCGTTTGTTGGCTGAAATATGTTAAAAAAATACATTTTAATTTAAACAAATTACGCTATTATAATCGAATGGTCGACACGTCCGAAATGAGCCTAATATTGAATATTTTTTATGCAATTATTTTGTTATATATTATATATAGTACGATTATATATTTAGAAAGACAAAATATTGTTCGTCAATATACCGACATTTGAAAAAATTACATTTTAGCGCCCTAAACTTATAATATTTATTCACTTTATACGTTTTAGTTTTCTATATTTCATTTTATGTTTTAGTCATATATCTGAAATATGTTAAAGTACAACTTTAGTTCCTGTAGTTTGATGTTTATAACGTTTTTCATCCTTGATCTTTAAAAACTGTTTTTTTTTTCATCTCTGTGGTTTATATTTTTATTTCATTTTCATCCCTTTATCAAACTTCGTTAAATTATGTAGTTAACTCATCGTTTGATTAATTTACATATTTGGTCCTTATAGTAAACCATCTTTATATTTTTTATTCTCAAATTACATATTTTGCATTTTGTTACTTTTTATCTTCGTTTTTTATTTTATTAAGACATTTTGTTATTGGTTAATAGATAGTATATAATATATTTTTTTTCCAAAGCTTAAAGTTAAAATTAATATTTTTATTTATTTTAAATAATCATTGACATATAACCCCCCTACACACACATTATTTACATATTATCTACATGTGAACAGCCACGTAAAATAGACATCAATTGCACCATATATCTCTTTTCTATTGTAATCATATAGTTAAATATCCAACACAATTTATGAAGCTAGTTAATCATACTAACCTTTCGTATGAGAACATATGTATAAACTTTATGTTTCATATGAATGATAAAATCTAACACAGCTTATAACCCGGCGCGAAACCCGGGCTCATAATACCTAATTAAAAACATTTATCACTTCATATCAAGGCTTGAAATGTTGACCCGAAAATAAAATGTAGTTACACAAGTTGTCGCTCATCACTTATTGTTCCAGTAAGAATCAAGATCCTCATTTACTTACTTAGTTACCTGATCTATGTTGATAAATTGTACAATTCGTTTTACATGATAAAAATCAAAGACAAAAGAATGAAAACACAATAATAACAAATTAAAAGTTCAATAAAATCTGATCGAATTTACCACTATAAATACCTTTAATCAACACATGAAATACATTGCGAGTATAAGGTGAATATGCTTTCTAGTTGAAACTAGAAAAACGAGCATGAGATAAGTGCTTTAATAATCACGCATTACACGTTGCTTTTGATTTAAAAGATAAATTTTCTTTTTTTGGTTATCTGTAGCATACGTTTCCCAAAAGATATTTTACAAAAAGAAAAGGAAAAAAAGGTTAGTCAATTTCATATCTTTTCAAATGAAGTATGGAGGGACATTTGATCTTCATAATATGAGTAGAATCTCGAAAATTGTAACAGAGATTACAAATAGAAAATGTGTATCAGTGTACGTGTGCACCCGTGCACACACATATGCTCATGTGCTTACTTGCATACATACATCAACACATCATACACATGAAAAAGGTTCAACATTTAACCCTCATCTTGATTTTGATACATATTAACTTGTGCATCAAATACATGAACAAATAAATCGAGCAAAATAGAAAAGATCTCGCGATGCAAAGAAAGTAACCCACGCTCGAGAATCAATAACTGACCAGCACTCGCATTCCAGAGAGTAACTCGTAGTGTGAGAAATGATAATCCCAATTCTCAGCAAATCTCAACTTTCCTTATTTCCAGATTTCTTTTTTTTAGTTTCTTTTTTCATTAATGTTTCCTAGTTTAGCTTTATTTCTTAGCTTATCTAAACCCTTTTAGCCTTGTTAATTATTCATTCAATCAATTAATCAAGTGTTAATCAGTTTATCATATAATAGATTCTTTAAATTCAATTGTTCTTCGCTTCACGCTTGAAGATTATCGTTATTTTTTGGGTTTGATGTTTGTCGATACATTTTGTGTTTCCTACTGTGCTAGATTTTAAATGGTTTTTGGAATGGAAACGAAGTATGCTTTTGGTCCTGTAAAAACACCTTTCGCTGCTTGCAAGTCTGTGGTAGACGATTTTTTGTTTTGTCATCTTGTTTAAGATTTTATGTTGTCGAGTGGTTTTGTAGCTTGTTGCTTCTTATGTTGTCAATGAAGTCAGGGTTTTTAAAACAAATAATCGTAAAAGCAAAAATTGACTAAAGCAGACATTTTGGACACTCTGATTCACTCTATAGCAAACTTTTAAGCTCGCCAATGGATTTAGTCGAAAATCACGCAAGTGACATTATACAAATTGCATAATCAACTTTTTTACTTAAAAAATGAGAAAAAATGTGTATTACTAATACACAAGTCATATAAGTAGCACTTACACAACTTGTGTAATACCCATATTTTCTCATTGTTTAATACCTGAATGACTTTAAAATATGTTAGAAAGTGAATACAGAGGATTTGATTAGACATTTTAGTTTCGTCCATTAAAAACGCTTAAAATACAAATATTAGTAAAAAAATTCATTTTTCCATGATATATATAGATGAAGATCATGTAAAAAATTGAGTTAATTTTTTTTCCTGTTTTCTAATTTACATAGAAGTTAGAAAATAAAAGGTTCAAATTTCTTAAAGAACTTTTGAAAGTTGAATGAACCATAAACATTTTCTAAATTTTCATTTTCATTTTCTTGAAAAAATTTCTTAGAAAACGGAAAATTTTCCAGAATCAAACACAACTAAATATCTATGCATATCTAATTATTTATGTGGCCTATAACTTGTAGCTTTGTTGATAAAGAAAATGAAAAGACTTTGCTTAAATACATTTTAGTGATGGGTTCAAACTCAGGTTTCGACTAGCCTCAGCTATTCAGTGAGCCTAAAAACACCCAATCGCATTGGTCTCCTTTGAAACAAGTTCCATTTGAAAAGGATTAATATTATCGATAGAGAAATTATATTTCCTCCTACTTTTTTAAACTACATATCCTCCTACATAGTTTATCATTTGACAACTGTTAAAATTTAAGAATTATATAAAGAAAGAGAATAAATGCATTACATATGTCAAATGATGAACTAGATAGAAGAATGAATAGATTAAAAAGATAGTAAAAAATAAAATTTCTCTTATGGAGAATCAACTTTTTACTCAAATGTACATGTATTTATTTCAGAAATTCCAAATCAATTTAAGAACAACCAAAATCATGATTGCCAACCCTACCCTACCTACCCTACCCTTTATAAATCCAAATCTTTTGAGCTTTATTTCTCCCAATCATCAAAATAATCCAACAACAAAACATGTCATCATCACCCACCCACAAACGTTCTTCTTCTTCCCCATTCCCCCACCGCCGCCGCCACTCCACCCCCCTCCACCACCCTTCACCACCACCACCACCACCCAACCTCACCACCACCCTCTACCACACCCACATCGGCATCTTCTCCGTCACTTGGTCTAAAACACACTTCACCCGTTCCCTCCACATCCACCTCCTCCCCTCCACCTCCACCACCACCACCACCACCTCCGCCGCCACCGCCACCTTCCACCTCCAAATCAAACCCTTCATTTTCTGGACCAAATCCGGATCCAAAAAGATCCCACTCCCCAATTCCCAAAACCAATCCATCCGAATCCACTACGATCTCTCCCGGGCCAAATTCGGGTCGGGTCCCGAACCCGTTTCAAGGTTCCACATCTCCGCCACCGTCTCCGGCCAAACCGCACTCCTCATTGGAGACTCCAAAACCAAAGCAATTGCAAATTACGATAAAACCCAAATCACAATCCTCCGGAGAGAACACGTCTCCGGCATATCCGCCAAAAAGTACACCACCAAAGCCACATTTCGTGGGAAAACACGAGAAATCACCATCGATTGCACCCGAATCATCGCCATTGGAGACGGCCCGAGATTAAGCTTTTACGTGGACAACAAAAGGGTTTTGATAGTTAAGCACTTGAATTGGAAGTTTAGAGGCAATGAACGTGTGGAAATCGACGGAGTTCACGTCCAGATTTCGTGGGACGTTCGTAATTGGCTCGAGATCGAAGATGGGTGTGCTTTGTTCATGTTTAGGTTTGAGAAATCCGGGTTTGATTACCATGAAGATGATAAGTATTTTTTGGCCCAATTGAATGCTTCCGGATCCGGGTTCGAGAAGAAGAGAGGGATGATGTCACGGACGGCGGCCGGGAGTTCGTCGTCGTCGTCTTTGTCGTCGTTATCGTCGTCGGGATGTGGATCGGTGATGGAATGGGAGAGTGTGGAAGAGAATGAACTCAAAATGCCTTCTGGTTTTTCATTGCTTGTTTATGCTTGGAAAAGTTAAAAAAAATACATATATATTTATTTATATTTTTTTTATTAATTTTACAAAATTGAGAAAAATTGATCTTGATTTTGTTGGTTTTTTTTGGATGAAGGGAAGGTATATGATGAGATGATATTTGGAATCGTTTTTTATGATTTTCTTTTTTGTTTTTTTTTTGATAAAGTACCCTTGATAAGGGTTATAAAGAGATATGATGAATATATATATTCGCTTTGAATTGTTTTAACGTACACTCATACAGTTCTGTGAGATACAGAGCAACTGAGGAAGTGAAGAACGAGCGTTGTGTATTGTTTGAGTCATAACGTTGGCTAGAATAAGATTAACGTGAGATTAACATGTTTTCGTGAAACCCATGAGGTCATATTTTTTATATTTGAAATTTTACAGAAAAACACTGTGAAGGTTATAAAAAAAAACCAAGCGTTTACAAACAAAAACATTGGAAAGGTTACCCTCACAAATTCTTTGCTATGAAGTTTCAATTATAAACATTGGATGGTGTTTATTTTTTTTTTTTTATCTAAATCAATGGTCTGAATTAGGTATATAATCGATTTGACCCTAGTTATGGATTATGCACTTTTCAAATAACCAAGTAGAACTACTATATTTGTAAAACAAACAGAAAACCAACAAGTACAACTATTACATATGTAGAAACAAACAAAAAACAAAAAATATAGACCAAAGAATCTCAAAAATCAAAAAAACAATGACACCAAAAAATTGCACAATTCTTATTGCTTACCTATACAAAGAATCAAACGATGCAATATCCAAGTACTTAACCTTTTCCCTCACTCCAGAAACAAAGAAATCGAATCAACAAATAAAGAGACCATTATTGGTTGCTTGCATAATTCTGCTGGGTAGAACAAACAAAGAAATCATTGCAGAAATCGAGTGAAAAATCGTTCCCTAGGGTTGAAATCAAACCAGGAATGAAGGAAAAATCAAGTGAAGAGTTGACAGTGATGGTGAGACGATGAGGACAACGGAGACGGCGGCAATGGTGTAGAGATGGTCGAGCAACAACGGTCATCGGGCCAAGATGAGGAGTGAGGGGGACGACGAGCAACGATAGAGAGCAGTTTAAGTTGTTAGTAAACAACCCCAAATGTCTTGCAAATAAGACATTTTGTCCATTAAACCCGTTAAGTCATTAATAAACACAACCTGACCTCATACGATCCTAATTCATGTTGGCTATATATATTTTAATGAGACTTGTATATATAGAAATATCTGGCTCTATGAGACAACTATTTTAAAAAATCTTAATATTATTAAATAGATAATCATATAAGATCATAGTACACGTTGATGGTTGTGGTTTCTAAATATCAATTTCATCCAAGATTATTTATTTTTTCACATAAAATTAGACGTCCACAATATCTTTTATCGTCATTATATACAAACGTCGATGGGTAATTTTATAGAAAATGAATATATAATATCGACACCATAAAATTAAAATTTTTTATTTTGCCTGCATTAATTTAATTATTTTGGTTTTTGGAAGGAAAAATATATGTAAACAATTAGTAAAAGTACCATAAAATTAAATTTCGATGGTCATCGAGATCCACACTTTTACCCCTTTATCCCTCATTTTTGGCACCTTAATGTTTTTTAATTACATCGGATGTTTTACTTCTTGTTGGACCTTACTGTTTTCCTATAATAAATAAAAATTATAATTTAAATATATACGTAACAAAGGATATTTTATATATTTAAATGTTAACCGGTGATATGGTTAAAACAAGTAGTCTTGGTATATTAATTAACTTAAACAGCCTGTTTAAAATACACTCATTATGTGAAGAGCACAAAAATTAATTGTTTATACTAGTCAAAAGACAGATACTATAAAATAAAATATGTTAATCTTTTATGTATCTTTTAAATGTTATTGTTTGATTAAGTGAAACTGCCTCAAATATTTAGGGGAACTTGAGCCTGTTTCTATATTTAGGGGAAATTCACTTATACTAACCAAAACCCACCCCAAAACTTATCTTCATTTTACAAAAAACACCCAAAGGTTCCTTAAAAAAGTATGCTACAAATGGATCCAGCTAAAAGATCTTTAAAATATGAATTTATAAACCTAGGACTGAGGTCCATTAAAAAGGAATCATGTCCTCCAATTTAGAAAAAATGAATTTATAAAAATTTATTTATGGAGGACCTCTATTTTTCTTTTTGATGAATCTGATACCTTTTTTTGTATTTTTTTTAGCTAGGTTCGTTTTTAGCGGACCTATGGTTATTTTTATAAACGTAAAGGAAGGAATGGCTACGAGATCAATTTTTGGGATGGATTTTGGTTAGTACAGCCGATTTCCTCATATTTACCCAAAGTTTAAATAGAAGGCTTTTATGCGTAAACGTTGGATTATTAACAATGTTCTAAATAATTTGAGGTGTAACGTGGTGGTGAGGTCAAGTTTTAAACCTTACAAGTTATAGCAAAATCACGACGTTTTTCAAGACGTGCCCTAAGATGGCTTACAAACACACTCCCACTTGTACGTTAGTGTTTTGAATAATATCATAAAACATTTGAATTCATATCAAGTTAATAATAATAATAATAATAATAATAATAATAATAATAATAATAATAATAATAATAATAATAATAATAACAACCACCATTGATACAAACTATAGAAAGGTTTTAGAAAATGATATCAAAAATTCAAAATAAAGTTTAAATAGTCTCTATTCATCATTACGAACTTCTATTTTCAGAACAAGTACAAGAACGGGATTACATACATACCTACTTAACAATTTATTTTTAATGTTTAATTAAGTCTTGTACATAAGTATTATTCATCCCTCAAGTTATATATAAAACATAACCCAAGCCTTATAAAATAATGCGTTGTATCTATGGATGAGCATGGGAATAAGGTACTGCCTTTGGAAATAGAAATGTTTCGGAACCGGTGTGATTGATTCCAGTTCCTAAAATACGGAACCAGTTAGGATCGGTCCTGCTATTTCTTTAATAAAAAATATTTTATTTATTTATAAAAGTTTGTTAGGGTCAGCTTATTTTAATTATGTGAAGTGTTTGGAAGCATCGTTTGTAGTATTTACTTATTTTCTATGCGTTGTTTGTAATATGGAAGCATCGTTATAGTATATTCATTACTTGTTAGTTTTTTATCAAATTGTTTATCATGTTTTGTAGATTTTTTTAATTTATGTCGTGACTTCGTAATAGGTTAATGCTTACTTTTTCATAATGCGAATAATGAAAGTTAAAAAAAATAAGAGAGCGGATAGCCGGTAATAGAACCGGAACCGACGGTTCCATAATCGATTTTCAAATAAAGAGAACCTATGTAATTGGTTTTGGTTCTGGTTTCGATTTCGGGCCAGTTCCGAGATTTTTAGCCGGATACTCGACTTTGCTCACTTCTAATTGTATCGTTTCATAACACATTATAACATGTTACAATGCCAACCAAACATTAGAGTAGAATCATATGAGTTAGCACTTAGCATGACAATGAACTCAAAGTCTTAACACCCTAACATACTATAATGAAACTATAACATGTTATTAAAAAAATGGTTACTCAAAAAGCACGGAAATTCAAAGTTTATGCATAAAATTTTACTTCCTCGTAATACAATTTTTCTAAAATAATTATTTATATTTTCTGGAATATAATAAGTAGTTAGAATTTTTAAAAAAAAAATTATTATGCGTAACTTTTTTAGTATAAATCTTTTCTTAATTTCCTTTAACTAATTCAAGAAAATATATAAACTAACAAACATATTTTTCATACTTTAAGAAATAACAAATTTTGTCAATAGAATTAAGTTATATTTTATGGTTTATTTATTAAGCATAAACTTATCTTTCTGATTAAATATTAAATTCTATTAGAAAAAGAAGGCCTTTTGCGCAAAAGCATTATTGGTAAACTTTAAATTCTTCTTTCCAGAAAAAGAATTACAATTTTTTTTTAAAAAATAATTTTGTTGATAGACAAATTTTAATTTTAACTAAATTTTTTGAGTATAAAAAATTAAAATTAAAATTTAAAACAACATATATGCTATTCTGTATAAATTACTTCAAAAATTATTTGTATAATTTATTTAAATGTAAAACCACATAAACTTTAATGTATCACTACTAAAAAATTTCCGAGATCTACCTCTATACCATACGCGTGACTTTGGGACACAACTTTTCTTGTGCATGACGGTTGTGGAACATATGCAATGGAGGTGTTTCATGGCTGTTATTTTCTTTTAAAGTTTGATCAGTGACGGGTGTCGAGCCCTGGCAAATAATGGTTAAGTTCCTATTTACCTCGACTTACAACTTAAATTGTAAAAGTGGCAAGTAGGTCGATTCCACAGGAATTGGATGTGATTGTTGTCAAGTGTTTATGCGTTATATAAAAGGAAAGAGGGGGGGGGGGGGGGGGGATAGTTTTAATAATTAAACTAGACATGCGAAATTAAAGTGAAAAACTTTTAAATAAGTAAACTAGCAATAACTTTAAACCATTGACCGGACTACATATCATCGACTTGCATTTCAATTGGGATTTTCTCAATCTCATTCCAGAATAGCCATAAGTATTGATATGGACCAAGACTCTGTTTATCCTTAAACTAGCTAGAATGAGAAGCTCAATATATAGCACCTAACCAGCTAATCAAGCTTAGATACACACCTAAACTTGACTACCAATCGCATTAACAATGAATAAACACCATTCTTAGTTTATGATCGACGCTGACCATTTAGAATAAATTATACAAACCATGACATCAAACGATTAATGTAACTACAAATCGGGACGTCATTTGTTTGTAATCAAAGTTAGGAACAATTACGGATTTGTAACAATGAATAACAAGTCAATTTCAGATTAGAAAAATTGAGGGATCCTACTCAAAGCAACAACCCCAAATTGATAAATCAAAATAAACATATATAGGTTTGCATATATGGAAATCAATGATACGAAAATCCAAACAAGTCTCAACACAATCCGAGTCAAATGTTTATAATCTCATTGCTCGATTGAGAAATTAAAACAAAAACAAATATAAACCCTACAATCTAGAATTACCTAACGAAATTGAAGAAATCGAACCAAAATAAATCCCCTCTCCGATTTTCTCCCCCAAGTCGACAGTTAGGAGAGTATTTAAACCCCAATTGAAGAAACTGTTGAAAGAAAACGTGGCCGCTTAAATCGCTGCCTCACGCGGTTGCCGAAGCAGAGAGAGCCACAGGAGAACCCACACGGTTGAAGAAAACACAATCTAGTAGTAGTCGGCGCGGGGATGGTCTTCGGAGTGGTCGCACGAGAGATTTTTTTAGTGGGGAATATACAAATGAGATAAATGAGTCCTTTATGTGAGTATACAAATGAGACCCACAATATAAAGAAGTCTACTTTTATATAAGTGTATTAAAATAACAACACTTATTTTTTTTGGTCTTCAGTTGGGGTCAATGACTTCTTTTCCTGGGCTCCAATCTGATGCATCTCTTGGGCTTTTTCTTCCTCATGTGAGATGGGCTTGGGAATAAATAGCAAACAAATTAAAATAGCCATAATTATAGCAAACCCAAAGTAAATAAATAAACTACATGGAACACTAAAATAGCCATAAGTTTTCTTCTTCATTTGGCTTCTATGTTCACCTTATAATCTATTTCAAAAATTGTATAAAATCCATCTTTTTGGCTCTTCTCAACAATCAATCTATAACCAAATGAATCATCATTAAAAACAAGGGTTTTGACATAAAGATAAGTTCAAATAGGTGTTTATCAATAAGATAAAATCAAAGTAAGGATTGTTCAAGTATATATCTCATCTTTCAAGGAAATTATCAATTTCAACTATTTGTATTTCGTACTAACAAATATGTAAAAATTTGAGCAAATTGAAGAAATGAATCATTGACATCAAGACCGAACCCAAACTTCTATTTATAACTTGATCGATTAGATAATTGGTTATCTAATAATTGCCACCCCATCACAATCCACTATTAGTTGATGATGGACAATAATATTGATCGTTAAATTATCAATTGAATTAACTCAATTAGTCAAATTTTCATCAAGACCTACTAATAATATTGATTAGACCTCATGATTTATTTATAGCAACAATAAAGTATTATATTAAACAAAACCTTAAAGCAATCGATAAATGATAGTAAAAAATGATACTAATAACCCGAACTCAATTATATTTAAATTAAATGTAAAAAATGCTAACGTAAATTCATTAAAATCTAAGAGCAGTTAAATATTTGCAATACTGAAAAATTAGAGATTTTAAAGTATTTTAGGTGAAAATTAGCTCTTACGTTCGTCTATCCTCTCCACTAACTAGAAGGGCATTTCCTCCTTTTATTGCTTACCATTTTCAAAGTAAAACATAAATCAATGGCCAAACACATAAATCAGAATATGAAGAAAATGTTGAAGACTAATTAGTTGGTTGAAAGATAATATTGCTTGCCTTAAAGTCTAATAAGAGGGATCAAATATATGAAGCGACTAAGTATCAAAGTTTACAGAAGGGACGGAGTTCGGCAGACTGAAGATATAGAGTTCGTATGACTTTAGACTTCAAACATTTCACTTTTTAATGCCACATTAGCTGCCACATTAGCTTTTTCCCAACCCTCTCTTTACCCTCCCATAACCCTCTACAACTCTTACCCAACCCTCTCAACCCTCTCCCACACAACACACACAAGAGACACACACAACCCAAGCAGCTTCTCCAACCCGACTAATCTCCGGTATATGGAGAGAAACACCCAACCCGCCGGGTGTTTTCGAAACCGGCGGACCAACCCGCTGCCGAGCCCGCTACCGCTACACATAGCCTAAAGTAGTGGGTAAGAGTTCAGGTAGAAAGTCTGATTAAAAGACTTATAGATATATTAGAACACACGTCTTATTCTCATTGGTCTTTCTTGTAATAGACATGTAGCTTTAGATTTTCTAATATTGTATAAATATATTTAGTCTTTTATAGAGAGATTTTGTAACCTTTTGAAAGTTAATTTAGTTATGCCCAACTGAATAATTCTCTCTTGAATTTCTTTCTGTAATCTTGTATATGGTTCATATTAGGTCTATTTGGAAACCTACAAACTGATATCCAAGGATACGAAGAAATCAAGCTATATGCACAAATATTATTATGAACAAATCAGATAGGATCCAAGAATATGAACAAGTTTATATGTAAATCAAAAACCTAAAATGAAAATCAAAACCTAAAAAATAAGTTAAAAACTTAAATTTAAATAATGAACAAAAAATTTAAACTTGGATCTAATTCAAATACCCTAAATTAAATTTAGATCAAGGAACTAACTAAATAAAACAGTAATCTAAAGTGCCCAATGCAAATGAAGGGAGGGGAGCAACAAGTCTAGATCTGTGAGTAAGATGTTTTTCAACATGAGGATGGGAGATGATACTAGATGTAGAAAGTAATATTGTGTCTTGAGTTCATCATAGATGATAACAATTTAAACATACGTACCAAATCGATATAATATCTAAGTAATGACCATTTGATGATTTTATATATGCATTTCAGTTTGAAAATGGTTAAAAGAAAAACTCATTCTGATAATGATAAGTGAAGATGTAAACTTAACCAATAATGAATTTCGAAACCGAATGCAAATCTGAATTAAACAATCACGGTCATAGTTCAAATAATTTAACCACGTACTCCTATCCATGGCTAAAACCAATGTTTTAAAAACCGTTTTTTAGTTGAACCGGTGTGATGACCAGTTCAATTGTCGGTTCAACCGGTTCCAAGCATTTTTATGTTTTTTCCATTTCTTACGTTCATATATTTATAAAACCAGCAATTTGATACCTACAAGTTAAAAAAACATTAAAAATATACATTACAATAAGTTTTACATTAATCAAAAAACATTAAAATAATATTAATAACAAGTTTTACACGTAATTTTTTTTTAAAACGGGTCAGCCGGTTCTTAAAACGCCATAAAACCGGTCACAATTGAACCTGTCCTTTCACCGGTTCCTGATTCAACCGGTTCGACTGGGCCGGTTCAACCGGTTTTTAAAACACTGGCTAAAACTTCACTATTCAAAATATAGCTCAATATTCAAAATATAGCAAACTTTAGTTTATAAGCAATTAAGAATAAATCATACCTGCAAATGGAGTTGAAAATTTTATAACTAAAGATAAACTTTGATACTTTGTTTTGTTTTGTTTCTCTTTCTTTACGTCTCTCTCAAAATTTACACACATACACACAATTTGAAGAGCAAATGATAGCCGTATTTTTTTCCCTATGTTGGATTTAAAATCCAACTTTTTGATCACATTTAAGCTTTAAATATTTCTAAAGCCCAATACTTTGTGTTGTCTTGTTTTTAGGTCCAAAAACAAAGAAAGAAATCAAAAAGCCCAAACAGTGCTTGGACCTTATCAAACAAAGGCCCCTAAAAGGCCACGTGCCCTCTCTCCCTTGTCTCACATACAGAAACGAGAAATCGGGGAGCAGAACTCCGGCGCAACCTTCTAGCGGCCACACATCCACGCCACCACCTGCGCCATCTGGAGGGTTAGGTTCAAATGTGAACTCAATTTTGTGTGAGATTCGTTCTCATGTTTACGTTCAAAATTCACATTTTGAACTTTCCACAATATATATATATATATATATAGAGAGAGAGGAAAGTTCAAATGTGAACCACTTTTTGGTTGTGAACGTGAGGACAGCCGAGAGCGCGACACGTGGCGACTTTGAGTGTGGTCCCCCTCTTTAATTCAATGCCCTCCCATGAATCGCGCCTAGTCATCTGCCGTGGATCTGACGTGGCGCCTAGTTATCCGCCATGTGTTGTGCTCTCGGTTGTCCTCACGTTCACAACCAAAAAGTGGTTCACATTTGAACCCACCCCTATAGAGGAAAGTTCAAATGTGAACTCATTTTTGGTTGTGAACGTGAGGACGAATCTCAGGCACAGAACATCAGTTACGGTGGACGTGATCACAGAAGGTTGACGCGATATGGGAGGGTAAAGAGTATTAAAGGTGGGGGACCGGTCAAAGCCACCTTTATTGACCGGATGAGTAGCCAAGATTCGTTCTTATGTTCACAATAAAAAAGTGGTTCACATTTGAACTTTCCTCTAGAGAGAGAGAGAGGGAAAGGGAGAGGGAGAGGCAGAGAGAGAGAGAAAGAGGTTCAAATGAGAAACATATCAATTTAAGAGAACGTGAAAAACAATCTCAACCACTCTTCCGGTCAACAAAGGCAGCTTTGACCGGTCCCTCCTTTAATAATCTCTACCCTCCCATGAATCGCGTCAATCCTCCGTGATCACGTCCACCGTAACCACGAGATGAGTGGCTGAGATTGCTCCCCACGTTCTTTTAAATTGACATGTTTCTCGTTTGAATCTTCCCTTGTATATGTATGTATGACATTGACTTAACCGGTAAATATGTGGTTTTTTATGATTAATTTGGTGAGCTTTTCTTCTTCAACATATTTTAATATGGTCTAGATTGAAGTTTAGAAGTTCTTTTTGATAATTGATCTGATAATTCCATTTAAATGGATTAATCGATGGACTGGAAGTGAACATCTAAGTTACTCCCCCAACAGATAAAAAGTCCATTAAGTTCATTGATTATTGGTACCCTCCGTAGCTCATTCAAGCTTCAACAGCTTAAACCCGAGCTCTATGGTTTGGCCTTTGTAATCTTTCTTTTCTTTTAAATTGTCTGTTCCTTTCTAACCATACAAATGCTTTTATTCTTATCATCCTTATTGGTGAATTACTTGAGAAATAATGATTAAAACAAAAAAGGGATAAAACAAAGATATTTGACAGATATTTAACCATATCTCACCTGCTTTAAGTTATTCAAGATTCTCTAGAAAGCCAACAGACCAGGTCTACAAGTTTGAAGTTTTGTTAAAGGAAAAAAGGAAATTAGAACAAGAGTAAATAAAGAGAATGAAGTCTGTAATTCTCATTAATCATAAACCCTTTAAATAAGGAGTAGTTTACAATGAAAAGGAAACATTCATTATGGTAATTCTCAATACATAGAAAATATTCTCTCAATCACTTCCTTTTGATGATGGCACATATTCCTACAACACTCCCCGTTGTGCCGAGTCAAAGGAGTGGTGGTGCATATTCATTGCCTCGTTAAAACCTTACGCCAAAATAAAAACCCATTGGGAAAAAACAAAAATATGATGAAGGGAAGAGTACAACGCACCGGTTTCTTTGCAATATAGACTTTTCCTTTACTCTAATGTTTTCTCTGATTTGTACATTAATCATGAGAGTTAAGAAATCTACATTGTTGCCTCACTAAAACCTTACCCCAAGGAACAAAATTCAGTGGGAAAAATAAAACCTTTGGTGAAGGAAAGAGCACAACATACCATTTTCAAACGTATAGTAGACTTCCCCTTTTGTCTACTACTCCCCCTGATTTGTGCATTAATCAAGGGAGCTTGGAAAACATTTGTATATAAATGCTTTCTATATGTTTCCCAAATATGGTTTTAGGTAATGATTTTGTAAAACATGTCACATCCTTCCGACATCTTAATTGATTTACTTAAATCTAGCAGAGAATTTATTATAGCTGATAGTATAACCACTTAAGCAGATATGCTTTGTTTATCACCCTTCATGTATCTTACTTTCATCTAATGATACATGATGAATTAGTTCCATATAGGCGGGTAGGGTATTGGTTTAACCCATAATATTAACTCTTTTAATATGTGTAATGATAGTCCTTAACCATGTACACTCTTAAAAGTCTCATGTAGAGTAATATTGTCGGAATAGTTTGAATAGGTAATTATATAAGATTTGCTTAGTTACTTACAAGCAACCAACATGTTCCCTATGGTAATTCCTTATCCAATATGGGAACCATTATATGCGTCAGACAAATACCTAATATCAGCAAATAATTACTAATAGACTATTACATTAGTCACTCATAGATAGGTATTGAAATTCCATTATCAACCCTAACCCTCTTTCTTTAGGGAAACTAGTGTTTGGGCCCGTGCGTTGCACGACATGAAAAAAATATATGATAAGGAGAATCGCAAGTAAGTTAAAGTTAAACATAAATTATTAATTGATAACTAATAAAATGTGATTAACAATGTATTTGAACTGTTTAAGAAATAGTTATTTTAATTCGTTAGTTTTATATACAAATATGGAATTTGTGAAGTTTTTAATTGCATTTGCATGCATTACACAAAATTAAATGTGAAGAAATTATTTTGTTGTTAATTTCAATAAGTCAACTTTATGACACCAACCTTAGCTATACCACTCACTTCATCATACCAATTGAATCATTACCCTTATAACCGATAAGAACAATACTTTGTTAATACTTAAAACTATTAATTTCAATCTATCAGTGTAATAATTTAATAAAATGGACCACCTGGTTGAAAACTCATAACCAAACTATCCTCAAATCTTTTTTAACAACTAAAAGATGCAACCATTTATGTTACAACTTCAATAGCCACATCAGAAATATGAGTAAGAAAAATAACTAAAACTCAAAATTTTTAACCAATAAGACAACTTCAACAGCAGTTTCATTGTAGAACCTCAATAACCTTCAACACACACGTATCTAAATAAAAAAATTAACTAAAGGCAAAAAAAATATTACCAAAAACAAAAGATCGAGTTTTAAACAATATAAGTTTAGTGAGAGAAAATGTGCTAGATGAAGAGATTGGGATGTAGGTTATTCTATGTTAAAAAACCAATAACATAGCTAATAAAAACAAAAAACATTAATGCTTAAATAAGATAAATGAATGATTAGTCAAAGTAAAGAAAGAAAAATAAATAGTTAGTAACATAAAAAAAATGAATAGTTAGTAACATAAATTGAATAATTAATTTTATAACAATTAACTAAATAAAAGTATTATGTAAATAACGATTAATGATATTGATAATTGTTATTTAATCATATTAAAATATATAAGGAGTGTTATATAAATAATTTAACTCACTTATTTTTAGATATGAGTTTATTTAAATAAGAATAAATGATAAGTTGATAGGATTTTTTTACGAGTAAATTAAAAAGTATTGAATTGACGTGAATAGTTATATTCATTTTATTTTTATTTTTATCGATTGTATTAGTTTATTACGTATGTAAGTAACATGTAGAAATTATTATTTTTAAGTCATATAAATAAAGGTATTTATTTTAATAAGAGTTAAAATTATTAGCAGAATTTTAAACATAGAAAAATACAATAAAAAAATAAGGAAATACCTTTAAAATCCCAACAAAGATCAAAAGAAATAAGTAATGAGTAAATAATACTTCATGCTAACCGTTATTCACTTATATATTAAATTGGAGTACAATAATGTTAAGTTAGTATGTTTTATTATATATGTATTTCATTTATGTATATTGATTGCAATAAAGTTCTTTTATTTGCAAATTAAAAAGCATTAAATTGATGTGATTAATTGTCCTCTTAATTTTTTATTTTTTTATCAATTAGAATCAAATTTTCTATTCTATTAAAACCTTATATAAATAAAAAATAAAAACACATGTTATTATATATACGTGTCAAGTAAAAAATATTATTGATTTTAATAAAAGTTAAAAAATTAATATTAAAATTTAAAAGCTAGGAAAAATATTAGAAGATGAAAATTAGTAAAAAACATAAAAATCCCAAAAAAGATAAAAGAAATACATATACCCGGATCAGTCTTCTCGAAATAAACCTGAAAAAAATAAAAGTAACAATCGAAAAATATCATATTGAACTTTGTTGAAGCTATAGCATATATCATAATACACACTTTCAAGATTCAGTTATTGTACCGTTGCTATCATTAAAACTCTAAACCGCTGTCAAGAACGAATCTCATGGCCTCGTTAAAAGAACATTAAGAAAAACATAGAAGACAAAAGTAAAAAAATAAGAAGATAATATAAAATCCCAACAAAGGTCATAAGGAATAATACTCGGATTAGTATTATGTTGCATGTAAATAATAAATATTGACTTTAATAAGAGTTAAAATGCTTAGTAAAATCTAAAACATGGGAGAAACATAGAAGACAAAGAAAAACTCTAAAATATCACAAAAATCAAAAGAAATATATACACGGATTAGTCTTCTTGAATAAACCTGTAAAAATAACCATCCAAAAAAGATCATATTAGTTTGTCGAGGCATTATCATAGATTGTAATGCGTATTTTTAGGATTTGATTATTGTACCGTTGTTATAAAACTCTAAAACAACTGCCAAGAATCAAAAGAAGTATATACACGAATTAGTCTTCTCGAATAAACCTGAAAAAATAACCATCGAAAAAAGATCATATTAGTTTGTCGAAGCATTATCATAGATTGTAATGCGTATTTTTAGGATTTAAATTATTGTACCATTGTTGTTATAAAACTCTAAAACAACTGCCAAGAACAAACTACATTGATTTAGTTAGAAAAAATATGTATATAGAAGACAAAAGTAAAAAAAAAAATCTAGAACTTTAACAAAGGTATGTATAATACCCGGATTAGTATTTTCAAAATAAACCTGAAATTTGTGAAATAAAATAACAAATGATGTGATGGAGAGGGAGAGAAGAGTTTACCTGATTTTTTTGTTGTTGAAGATTGATGGTTTGTCAAGAAGATATTTTGTGGTGGACAAATCTTGAGGCATGAATACATGGAAGGTTTGGAAGTGAAACCTTCAAGAATGAAGATGAAATGATTTAGAGGTATATCTTGAAATATGGAGATGAAAATATTGGAAGGGTAAATAAATGAAGTGTTTTTAGGGTGAATGAAAAGTTAGACAATTATGTTTTACATAATGGTTAAATAAATGAATCATATTATCATATTAAATGTTTGGAGGTTACAATTCTATTTATAAAAATGACCAAAATGACCCTATCTCAATGAACTTTATGTATGAAGTATAAGGGTAGAATGGTCTTTAATATATTCAATATTAAAAAATTCAAAATTTTGAGAAAAAAAATAAATAGGCTTCTAGCCCTTAGAGGATGCCACATCATATCTTGTGGGTTTTCCTTTTAGTATATATATTGATTATAAGCCCATGTCAATGGTTCCAAAATATTAACTTGATATCATTCCAATGACATTGTGTAGGCGCTGAGCTAAATCTAGCTAACAAGTTCATTGAGAGATCATATATGGTCAAGTGTATTATCTAAAGTACAATAATGTGCCTATTGTACTTAGGTACGGAATTCCAGCTCCAAACACCTCTTCGTCATCATCCTTTAGACGGAATAGATATTTCCTTATATCTAGCACTTTGACCGATCATGGGAGTGCTAGCCATATACAATTTGTCCATATTAAATCGCCTGATCATTTGGGGACATATAAGCATTGGTGGATTAATATTCCACAAACTCGATGCGATAACTCAAAAATCGAGTTTTCCTAAGATCTTTCATCTCAAATACAGATTTCAAGTAGCTTGTGATTTCTCTTATTTCATCAAGAGTGATATTATGTTCATAACATCGACATATAAAGCTACACTGACAATTTGGAACTTGTTTTTCTAAATACATACGCAAGGGCACGATTCATCATTCTATAAAGATAACGTTTTAACTTTATTGAAAACACACTTTGTGGTTTAGAGTTACTTAATTTAGTCAATGTAATTCCATCAAGTACTTATATATATCTCTCATAATCTAGATCCCCATAGATATATATATCAACCACATCAATGAGCTGCATTTTCAAGTTCTTCGGAAACTACTATGCTAAATACTTAGCAAAACGTTTTAACGTTTATCACATCAGAGTAATTCTCATTGTCAATCCAGGGCGTTGTGAGAAACCTTGCACCAAAGGGAAGTTTTATACATTACAACTTAATTATTGCTGAACAAATGATTTATCTATGTCCTACAGGCTTTACACTTAGTGGGTTAGCACTACCAAACCAAAAACATGTTCATTTGTTAAATATTATAATTATCCTAGATTGCTTATTTAGGCCAATTTTCTCTTGTTGATATTTTTCAACCGAACATGGTTCGATATCATCGTGCTTTAATATTTCATAAGCAACAATATATGTAGATATATCATCATTCGGTATGATCTGTCCAACGATTAATATTCATTCGAGATTTTCTTGATCTTTGGAATCAATATTAACTTTGGAGCGTCCTCCACTAATGATTCATGGACATAGTTTATGATCAAAGATAATCTCATAAGAGGTTTATGATATATATTGGTTGTGCTTACTCTTCTCTTCCTTTAGATGAGTATTTATCGAACCAAGTAGCTTCCCCCATTTTCTTTTGGGAGCTACAGCCTCAACCACACCTTCACCATGTGTGATTGCAACGCTCTTTCCAGTGGCGTTGTGCCCTTGTTTAGGGACTTTTGACTTTACGGGTATATTTGTTGCTTGTATATACTATATTGTCACTTATTGTATAACATTAAACGTGTCAGGTATCGAGTCTGATTCGTTTGACTTCAACTTTACTTTATGAAATTTGTGGATCAAAACGAAATAGAATGAAAACTTTCCATGACAATTCTCGTCGTTTCTTTGGAAAATACTTTTCCTATCTCCCCCTAACGACGAGGAGACTGTCATCAAAGTGACAATCTGCAAATCATGCGGTATAAGAATCACCCGTCAAATATTCTAAACAGCGGATAATTGTTGGAAATCCATAACCAACATAGATACTTTATCGTTTTTAATGACCCATTTTGGTGCACTGGTGGGGCGCAATTGGTACATATACTGCACAACCAAACACACATAAATGTAAAAGATCAGGCTTATATCCAGTTACCAACTGATATGCATGATATTGGTTGGCTAGTAGTAGGTCTAAAAAGCAAATTAGTAAAGTTGCATATAATATTGCAAAACCCATGTATATGTATGTAAATTGGTGCGCATAACCAATGATATAGTTATCATCTACATTCCTTTGATGACAACTTCTACTAATCTAGAAGACCATTTTATATCTACACATTGGGTATAGGAGACTCTACATTGATCTCACTATATATATATATATATATATATATGCAATAACCATCAAATCCTTATGATGTAATTCTCTAGCATTCTAAGTCATGTAGACTTATAAGACAATTAGGGTGGTGAGCCCTTAAACGTACAACTAGTGCTAGGAGTGCAACAATTCATGTGGACAATAATATGACATGCGTTCATCGTGTCGAAACCAGAACCATAAAGTACTTTAATGGTCCGGATTCTGGATTTTTATGACCATAAATATCACCTTGTATTTGTTGTAAAAATGGAATATTTTTGTGTATTATGTCATTAGCTTTAGGATGGTCTCATTCCTGTCTTAGCTAAGGATTGGTGTATATAAGGTATAGATATTCGAGATGGCGTATTATGATAGTGATATTGCTTCTTGTGATGCAGAAGTCAACAATTACAATTTGGTTAATTGTTTTATTTTGTCTTTCAACCGAATAATGTGTCTATGTGTATTTTCAATACATGGATCTCTATGTCATGACTATGGTGTCCACATGGTTATGTCAAAACATGTATGTGTCATTGTCCCAAAGTTCTTTATTGGTGATAAAATATGATTTTAATAACCTAGAGAATCTACTGATTTGACACATTAATTTCTCTAATATATGTTCCTTTTATATCATTAGAGTTTATGTATATATACACATTTCCATTCGTATAATTTTCAATTGATACAAGTATCTTAACAAGGTTCTTATTAATATGACAGTTCATCGTCTAAGTATTATGTTGGGGGAAATTAGTCTATTTCTTTAGATTACGTGGGAGGTCCCACAAACTCAAGTTCTCCTTGATACATTCCTACATGGAACGGAGAATATCTAAGTTTTGTGTTTATTGATGTATTTCTTTACATCCACAATAAATCTATTTAGGCATATATTTAATTTGATAATTCAAAGTTAAAAAAAAATGATCTATTTCATAAAAGATGCTTTAAATAACTAGTATTCAGTGGTAGCGTACATGTACCAATGTTTATATATAACTTGTCCATTATTGTCTGAGGCAATAGTTGGATATTTGCTCAAGGTATTGAAAAATTCTTTCTGACTCTTACCCTGACCCCGAACCTTTGAGGATCTCATCCACATGGCTCATAAATGTCACATGTGTGAAATTGTGTTAAACTCACAATCCTTTGGAGTTGTTTCCACCTCTAACGCTTTCATTATTGCTTTGGGGAATTTTCTTTATCTCGAAATGTCTAGTCTTTGTCTAGAAGGAATATTGTTATGTCTCTTAACCACTTGCAATAAGTTGATCATTATGTTTAAAATGTATATTCCAACTCATACTAGTTCATTAGTATGTTTGTTGCTATCTAAAATAGGAGAATAATGTTATAGATTATGTCATCTTCTGTGAGTTTCTTGCCACATAAATTAAGACATGTTTTAAGACACAACATTTCTTGGTTGAAATAAATGACCTTTTTGTAATCGAGTAAGCGGGTTTCATTCCGTTGTATGATTAGTATATATCCACAAATAGTATCGATTCAACTTTCAGGACATCCAACAGTTCATTGGATGTTTATAGTTGAACGTATTTCTTATGAAAGCTAAGACCGACATGCGGTCCTAAAACATATGGTATCTAAAAGGGTGAAAATAATGTTATAAATATATTATATAATCTTCTGTGAGTTCTATGTCACGAAGATTGAGTTGATTTTTCAGATACAACATTATCATTGTTGAAATCAATCACCTTCTAATCGAGTGAGTTTCATTCCACTATATGATCAGATTAGAAAATACACGATAATATACATCCTAATTTTCTTTTTCAAGATGTCCCACGGTTCTTGGGGGATTCTAGGTATCGATGTTTCATATGAATATTGTGATGATGAGTCGTCTAAAAAATCTCAAGGCATTTTCTTCTACTGTTTCACGAGGTTAGTTTAGGGTCAATATGAAGTTGATGGATATTCATATACTCAAGTTCTTTTCAGTTTTTGGACATCGAAACATATATGGGTTGTTTCAACTAGTTATGATTTTCTAAAGCAATGTATCATAATCTATGATTATTATATTTGATGAAATTGCATTATCATAACAATATTAAATTTTATATGCTTACATTTAATTGATAATACTTCATCAATATTTAATTTTTTTTATATATAAATCTCTCAATCTAAGGATTTCCAAGTAGTAGGAGAATCACATGGATTGCTCAAATCCGTACAAACCTTAAGGAAAATCCTTTGATGTATTGTGATTCATTCCATTTGAAGATATCATTGTTATTTTTAAAGGTTTTGGCAAGAAGCCAAAATGAATATAAGTTTGGCATATAAATCCAATTTCAATGTATTGATATCTTAATAATATTTTGAGAGCTTTTGGTAGGAGATATATTGATGGTGTAAAATATATATATAAAAACAATACCAAGTTTAACCACAAAATCACCTAACCAAAATCACCATACTCACAGGCAAGCGTACCCGATCGCAAGCAATATAGTTTAGGAAAGTCCGGGTATCGTTCTTACCACTGGGAACGGTTAAGCTAGATGTCTACCAAAGTATTAATCAGTTAATCTAGGAAAATGGGGTTTTGCTTTTGGAAAAGTATTTTGATTTATAAAAGACAATAATTAAATAAACCTAACCAAGAAGTAGGAAAACTGATAAACAAACATACATCAGAGATAACGGTAATCATTATGGTTTACTTTTCATGAGACATAGATTAATGATTGTTGTCAGAATTTAAGCATATAGCACTCAAACATGAATATCTAAGACTATCAACCAGGTTTGTCTCCCGACCCAATTACAAGGACTAGTTGTCAAGCAGTCTAGTAAAAGTCACCCTAATTAATGCTAAGTCGTGGGACCCTACTGTTTAGTCTACTCTTGGTCCAAGTAAACTACTTACCACGTCTCTTCGCGTCACCAGAATGAAAGGTAAGAGAGGTTGATTAACCTGACGGAGTCTACCTATCTTTTTGTCAGGAAAATAGATACACCCAACCAACAAGTTCAGATAGCCACAATTTAAGCATTAACTTCGGAATCAAAGACAAACATTCAACAAACCATACATCTTTTAATTAAATAAATATCCAAAGTAATCAAACCATAATGAAAACACAAAGGAACTAGTACATAGACATACTAATCATAAATGCATAAACTATAGACCGGCAGTTTTGTTGTATCATTCCCTCGAATCATCTCCTCCATAGTCGTCACATCGAGCCTCCGGCTTCTTGGGTTGGAAACCCCAAGTGGCTCCCATACTAACCTAGACTATTTTCTGAATAATGGAATATGAAAAGAATGAATAAAACTGCACACCCAAGGCCTTTATTTATAATTAAAATCGGCAGATGGACTTGGCGATCGCTAAACGGCAGGTCGCGGCGCGAAATGGTAACTGAATCCTCCAGAATCTTCTATTTAATCATCTTTTCCTTATCTGGTGAAGATCTTGGTTAGGGAAGAAGTTTTTCATTTGATGGAGAATTCTGGAACATTCCGGAATCATTTGAGGGAGGCCATTAACTAGGAAGGGAAGAAAAGCATACAAATGGAAACCAAATAATTGATTTTTCCATTTCTTCACAAAGTATCCACTTTTGACGCTTTTTACCCCCTTTTAATACTTTTTGCATTTCACCCCCAAATTTACCTGAAATTACAATTCACACCCTTTTAGTAGCAATCATGTTCAAAATAGGCCTAGAACATAAACAAAAGTGGGGAACTAGTGCGAGTAAAACATGTATAATTTTGGAGTTATCATATATAAATATTGGTATTGACATAAAGTCAAAATTAAGCTTTTGATGATATCATAATAATACTTTTAGAGCCTTTAGTGAAAGACCAACATACTTAGAGGGTTGAAAGTGTAACTTCCAGAAAATATAGAATTATAAATAGGAACTTAAATTAAAGTAAATATTTAGATATTGTTTAGAAAAGATAATTCTAAAATTAAATTCATATATAAATTGTTAAACATTGAGATATAATAACTAAATATTTTAATATGATAATCCATTAATATGGACTCAAACATATAAACAAATATCACAACATAATATGAGTGATTATATGTGTCAGGATCGATTTCTCAACAAGAAACAAACACTCAGAAAACAAATTAAAGTATTGCGGAATAAAACTTAATTGGAATCAAAACAATGAACTGAAAACTCTCTTTACTTCAATACTTTCAATTACAAACTTACTCACAAAACCTCAATCTACTAGAACAGATCACTAGTAGACGAGCAATACTTCTCTATTGCTAGGAAAACTTCTTGAGGTTCTGATTTTTTCTCAAACGTAAAAGATATCTAGTAATCTATTCTAAATCAACTATATATACAGATTACAAGATAAGTATAAAGGAAAACAAATCTGCTAAACAAATTCCAAGATATTCGGAATCTTTTCCTTATCGCAACCAACAGATTATCATCCTTATCGTCTTATTAGAAGCAGTATTAACAAAGAGAAGTATTAACTACAACTATTAAACTAGCTAGCAGTAGTAACAACTAGCAGTAATAATATGAAGCAGTTATAACTTCTACAAAGGTAGCAACCATTACTACTTTTAATTCTTCTTCCAGCAGCATTAATGAGCGATAGCAGAAATACTCTTCATTAAGTCTTCTCTTGAATCCATTATCACTGCAGTATTAATATCCCTTCCTCCAAGCAGTAATAACCTTCTTCAGCAGACATAACCAAACTTAAAGCTTTTCTTCAACCCAATACTTCTGCTTTCCAAAATAACCCAACAAACTCCCCCTACTTAAGTGTTCATCCCTGAACATTTAAGTTCTGCCACAGTTGAAGAAACTTCAAAACTAACTCGGTTCCCATAGCAGAATTTTCATGACCACAAAGCTTCACTCTTTCCATTCCATGTAGCCTTTGAGCATCATGCACCTGATCACCATCCACAAAATAGTATTCCTTGACCACACCATTGATAGTTAATGAATATATGCCACATTTTGGAAATAATCTCCATTCATTAACTGTCTCACATGGTTGGTTCATAAGGGATTGTACCCTTGAAGGCTCAAACAACCAGCACAGACCTTCTAAAGCACTTTTGAGCTTTAAAATGACTGGTTCATCACTGTCATCCTCCAAAAGATTTTCATAGAGCTGCATACCAATCTCATACATTTCTCTGAGATTCTCCCTTGTGCATACCTTCAGTATATCAGCTAGAATTCCTCCCCAGCTTGCTTTCCCATCTTCCCAAATGACTTTATAGTACAGTGAGCCACTTAACTCTCTGACAAACCACTCCTTCACCTTCTTCTCAGCTCCATCATCTTTGCCAATCACCTCAGGATCAAAATCATCATCAAATTGCATAATTCTCTGATTGATTCTCTCCACAAACTCCTTGTCAAGATCAGACAAAACAGACTTCTTCTTTCCAATACCAAGTAGACTTGTGCACAGTCTGTGATCGAAGTCATACCGTTTGTCCAACAAAAAGTAGTACTGTCTTGTTTTGAAGCTGATTGAAACGACTCTGTTTTTCTTGAATGTGCTCCAAGCTGTTGCTCCAACTCCTCCAAATGCTTCACAAGCCATCTGAGATTCTTTCTTCCTGTAATCATCTCTTGACTTTTCAAAGGCAAACATCACTTTCAGATATTCTATTAAATGAATAATCTCTGTTCTTCCCTTAGAATCCTTCACACAGCCAATCTCATACAATTTCTTCAAATCAACTATGCTCATTCTTGAAAATAGATGATATGAGCTTCTGTAAGTCTCCAACTTTCCTCCTTTGCTTTCAATTACCCAAGACATCTGATCATCTTTCCCTTGTGAATCCCAGTCTATAATCTCAGATCCTGCTGAGTCATGCACCAACTTAGCTTTCTTAGCAGACTTTTTCTGAGCAATTGATTTCTTCCTCTTTGCAGCTTTCTCCTTTAGTCTCTCTTCCTCATTATCTTTTTCTTTCACAGTCACCTTCTCTTGTTCTTGCTCCTTTTTCTCTTCAACCTCCTTCTCATTCTCAGATTCACTCACCACCGCCACATCATGTTTTCTCTTGCTCCTTCTTTGTATCACAGGCATCTCTTCTTCTTCCTCTTCCACCACTTTTACTTCTTCTTTCTTTTGCTGCATAGCATCTCTTTCCAGATTGTACCTTTCCTCAATTTTCTCATCAGACCACCCAGCATACATACCTTCAGTTCCACCAACAGCATTCACAAGGAATTTAATTCTGCTTTTCCTTTCTTCAGCCTTTGACACTTGCTTTGTTCTTCTAGTAACCTTCTTTGGTGCAACCTCCTTCTTCTTTGGTTTTGGCTTTGTTACAACAACTTTCTTTGCAGCTTGATCTTCTTCCTGTTGCAGCTTCTTAGCCAATTCCAGTGATGCTTCTTGTTCAGCAGCCTTCTTCCTTGCCAATTCTATCTCATCTTCAGTCATCATTGAGACAATCTTTCTCAGTGACATTTCTTCAGCAATCTCCTTGGGAATATGTTTTGGTATTTTCTTCTTAGGCTCTTCTATCATAATACTCTTTCCCTTGTCTTTTGAATCACTTGCTTTCTTTTCATCCTTCTTCACTTCAGCCTTCTCTTTAAACACTATTCCCTTGGTTGGTATCACCTTAGGAGTAGCTTTTGATAGTGGTGTTTCAGCAGCAACTCTTTCTTCAATATTCACAGTGGGTTCAGTGGCAACCCTTTCTTCAACATCCTTCTTCTTTTCAACTTTCGATACTGCTGCTTTCACAATCTCAGACTTCACTTTCAACTCCCCCTTAGCCTTTACCTTCTCCCCCTTTGTGAAGGCAGCTAGAGTAGCATACCTCCTCTGTAAGGCTGAAATTTGCATGTTTTGCACAGCAACCTTTGCACCCTGAGCTTGACACTTCTTGGATAAATCAGAAACCAGTTGATTCTGAGTTTTGACCATCTTCTCTAAAATCTCCATCCGGATTGCAGTCTCCTCATGCTTAGAAGCATGATCTTGGAATTGAGCATCATGGTTCTTCAAATCTTTGGCTATTGCAGCCAATGCAGCCATCAATTCATCATGTGAAAAACTACCCTCACCAGCTTTAGAAGTTGAACCCTTCTTTGCTAGATCTTTGGGAATTTTAGTAGTAGTTTTCAACCTAGTTGAAACACTATCTACTCCCATGGTTTCTTGGCACCTGGGTCCTCCAAATGATTTCTCATTCAGAGTTGCCGTGGAGGGGGTCTTATTGATGTTCACACTGTCCTGATGCACACTTTGTGCAACACCAGTAGTGTGAGCCACACCATCCACATGCCCTGACATCTCCTTAGAGGGCACCTCCTTAACATTGGAGTTGGGGGACACTCCTGTGGTTTCCCTTTGGATATACTCAAGTGGAGAGTGCTCCACAAGAGGGCTTTTAGGTTGAGGGTGAGTAGATTCAAAAGAGGAAGGAGCTCTTTTGATCTTTCTTATATATACTTGCAGTGCAGGGGAGGGGGTTTTATGAACAGGGGACTGAGGGACATTTGAGGTGGAAGGTGTGGGTAGGTCATCAGGGGGTGTGCTTGAATGGGTAGGCTGCAAGCCTGATGCCTCACCTGTGGGTGGAATCACTCCCATCATTGTAGGGAACAATGGGGTGAAAACTGAAGTGCCACTTCTTTTCATGTTCGAAAACATCTTGAAAGAAGGGTCATTCCTGTTATAGGTCTGACCAGTGGCAGGTACATCCGGCAATTCCAGGTTAATCACTTCTTGAACAAATCTTGGATACATGTAAAACGATTTGGATGTAGATTTTGGATCCAGATTTGCCACAAGATTTTCAAAAATCATGTTTGAAAAGTTGAATCTTCTGGATGTGGCCAAACAAACTAATGCAGAGGCAATAGTGCTTCCAAACTCATCCCATCCAGAAGATTTCTTAGAAAAACAGTGAATAAGGATATGAACAAGAAACTTCCATTGATGGCCAAAGAACTTTTTCTTTATTTTCAAAGACTTAAGGGAGCCTTCATATCCCATTTGGGCCAAAGCAGAAAATATCTCGGAAGTAGAAATAGAGGTCTCACCTCCTTCATCATCAAGGTGTAAGCACCTTCGAATGGTGGATTCTGAGACTGTCAAGGGCCTGTCGCTTACAGTAGTGTGAATAACCTTGGTGTTGTTGAGGGTTTCTACGCGAGCATTCCTCCAAAAATCCTTCTGATGAATGATGTAGATCTTTGGATTGAGCAGTATAGCATGAGCAATTGTGGATGCTTGAAGAAAATCCACAATATCATTGAAACCCTCAGATTTCTTCCCTTTGGTTAGAAAGCCAACCTTGTTGTGCTCGTCGTTGAATTGCAGATCATCCATGATAAGAAATCAAGGTTAGAATACTCGAATATGATGCAAGAAAGGATACAAACGATCGAAATAAGCAAAGGATTACAAAATCGCAAGATATCGCCTTAGAATATCAAGGGTTTTCTGAGTTAGGGTTTTGAAAATAGCCGTTGTGAAAAAGGCGGTGATACCAGGGCTATTTATACATTTCCAAGTTAGTTAAAAGCAGCAATAATGAAATAGCAGTAATAACAGTTGGAGAAGTAATAATAAGAAACCCGTGAACAGCAGATAACCCTATGTCCCTGAGAAGCAGCAATAATCTTGAAATGCTACCTCCTGCAGTAATAACATGTGAATGCTATTTCCTGCAGGGGTAATGTCCGTTTGACACTTCCAGCAGAAGTAACGTGCGATTGTCACTTTTAGCGGTAGTAACATGCGATTGTCACTTCCAGCAGTAGTAACGACTCTTTGTACACCTAGACCACTGAAATCACTAGAGAAACACATCACACATACCTTGAGGCATACAGAAAATTACAAAGAAAGTGACAACTACCAGATAAAGAAACATTATTCAGAATTGATCATGCCAACACTTGTAATCAAAAACTTGAATCTTCCCACATCAAATGCTTTTGTGAAGAGATCAGCATATTGATAATCAGTGTGCACTTTCAACACTTGAATAAGTTTCTTTTCATTTGAATCCCTAATGAAATGGTACTTGATTTCTATGTGCTTGGTTTTAGAGTGCTTGACAGGATTATTAACAATGCTTATGGCACTGTTATTATCAATGTATACAGGAGTGTTAAGAAAAGTCATACCATAGTCCAACATCTGGTTTTGAATCCATAAGACCTGAGAGCAGCATTGTGCAGCTGCTACATATTCTGCTTCTGCTGTGGATGTTGAGACAGTGGTTTGCTTTTTGCACTGCCATGACACAAGTCTTGCACCTAAAAACTGACATCCACCTGAAGTGGATTTTCTATCTAAGCTTGCACCTCCATAGTCACTATCTGTATAGGCCAAGAGCTCAAAAGGAGATTCATAAGGGTACCACAGACCCAATCTTGGTTGTCCCTTTAAGTATCTGAAAATTCTCTTGACTGCTTGAAGATGAGACTCCTTTGGCCTTACTTGAAATCTTGCACATACACATACTGCAAACATGATGTCTGGTCTTGAAGCTGTGAGGTACATGAGTGATCCAATCACAGATCTGTATTGATGCACATCGACTTCCTCCCCCTCAACATCAGCTGTCAGTTGCTTATGAGTCTCCATTGGTGTTGAGGCTGATTTGGCATCCAGAAAGCCAAATTTTGTGAGCATATCCTTGACATATTTGGACTGGTTTATAAGAAGTCCATCATTCTTCTGCTTAACTTGCAGACCTAGAAAGAATGTCAATTCCCCCATTGAGCTCATTTTGAATCTCTTGTGCATTAGATCTTCAAATTCTTTGCACATCTCCTCCTTGGTGGCACCAAAAATGATATCATCCACATAGATTTGTACCAACAACAGATCTGATCCTTTCTTCTTGATGAAAAGAGTCTTGTCTATCACTCCTCTTTCAAACTGATTTTCCAAGAGATAGGTAGACAGTGTGTCATACCATGCTCTTGGTGCCTGATGTAAACCATACAGTGCCTTCCTAAGCTTGTAGACTTTGTCTGGAAACTTTGGATCTTCAAAACCAGGAGGCTGACACACATACACCTCCTCTTCAATCTTTCCATACAGGAATGCACTTTTTACATCCATTTGATACACTTTAAACCTTTTGTATGAGGCAAAAGCTAGGAACAGTCTTATGGCTTCAATTCTTGCCACAGGTGCAAAAACATCATCATAGTCAATTCCTTCCTCCTGAGTGTATCCCTGTGCAACTAGCCTTGCTTTGTTTTTTATCACAATGCCTCTCTCATCCTTCTTGTTTCTAAAGATCCATTTTGTGCCAATTGCCCTATGCCCCTTAGGCAGATCAGTTAGATCCCATACATGTTGTAGCACAAACTGAAGCAATTCCTCTTGCATAGCTTCTATCCAACTAGGATCTTTCATTGCATCAAATACCTTCTTTGGTTCAGACTGAGAAAGAAAACAAGAAATCATTGCTGAATGTGGATTTTGAAAACCCAACTCTTTACACTGTTTTCTTGTGATCATTGGAGATTGAATATCCCCAATCACCAAGCTAGATGGGTGATTCTTTTGAGTCCTGGTGAGGTGTAGGGGTTCTTCAGGAAGGTTTACTCCTAAATTGACGTCATATGCATCACCTTCTTCATTATCAACAGGAAAATCAGTCATATTGTTGTGGGGTTCAGACTGATTTGAGGGAGTCACTTCTGAAGAAAGAGGATTATCAAGATATCCCTCTTGATGAGAGAGTAGAGGATCTATGATACTCATATCTGAAGACTGTGATCCATCTGCATCCTCTTCCTGAAGTGTCACTGGATCAATGAGAGTGATGTTCTCCTCAGAGTGACTATCCTCCTGAAGCTGACTTTCTCTAATCTCACTTGTGTCTACTGTCTCATCACTGTCTTTTTCTAACTCTGCTACCTTGTCTGCACAACAGAATTCAATAGGATCCACAGTTGGCATAGGAAACATGACAAAAGGTGTCTCAGGCTCCTTGGATTTATCTGCATTTGACCCTGTTGCAACTGCATAGCTCATATTCAAAGAGTTAGTAAGTGAATCAATGTCAAATAACCAATTTGGACCAGTTCCAGGTACATTTGGAGTGAGCTCATTACATTTGACATTGTCACTTTCTTCAATAATTCTAGAAGAGCTATTAAATACTCTAAGTGCCTTACTCTGTGATGAGTATCCAACAAAAAAACCATCATCTGATTTGCTGTCAAATTTACCTAATTGAGATTTGGTATTGAGAATAGTACAAGGACACCCAAAAGGTACTAAGAATCCTATAAAAGGTTTCTTTTTCTCAAAGAGTTCATATGGGGTTTTTCCTTTTGACTTAACTACAAGAACCCTGTTTTGAACATAGCATGCAGTGTTTATTGCTTCTGCCCAAAAGGTAACAGGTAGTTTTGAATCAACTAACATGGTTCTTGCAGCTTCAATAAGTGTTCTATTCCTCCTCTCTGCAACACCATTTTGCTGAGGAGTTCTAGGAGCACTATATTGTCTCTCAATTCCTTTTGATTCACAAAACAAGTTCAAATCAGCATTTTTAAATTCTGTACCATTATCTGATCTGATGACTTTTACTTTCAGATTTGTCTTGTTTTCTACTCTAATTACAAAGGGTTTGATCAGTCCACTTGTCTCATCCTTTGTTCTCAGAAAGAATACCCAAGTAAATCTTGAGTAATCATCAACAATGACCAAACAATATGATTTCTTGCCAATACTCATCACATTTGTAGGGCCAAACAAATCCATATGTAAAAGCTGTAAAGGAGTAGAGATTGTGTTTACTTCTTTGGACTTGTGAGTGGATTTGTGTTGTTTGCCTTTTAGACAAGAAACACAGTGATCATCACATGAAAACTCTTTTGTAGGTAATCCTCTAACTAAATTACCTTTGACCAATTTGTTCATGTTTTTGAAATTCATGTGACACATCCTTCTGTGCCATAAGGATGATTCACTCAAAGAAGCTTTTGATAAAAGACAGTTTAAGGATGATTTAGAAGAAACATCCTCCAAGTCCAAACAGTAAACATTGTCCTTTCTGGGAGCTCTCAAAAGTATCATATTTTCATCAACTATTTTGAACTCAGGTGAAAGTATCATGCACTCTACATCATTGAACAATATACTATGTTTCTTGTCACAGACCTGTGATACACTTAACAGGTTGTACTTTAATTGCTCAACATAGTACACATCTTCAAAGGTCATCTTTCCTTTGGAGATATTACCTTTCCCACTTACCTTTCCTCCCTTTGGATTGTCACCAAAGGCAACATGTCCACCATTGAACTGTTTAAAGTTTTCAAGTAGAGACATGATGCCTGTCATGTGCCTTGAGCAACCACTGTCTACATGCCACAGATTCTTTCCCTTTCCTTGGTTGCCCTGCACATGAAGTCAAACTTATCAGTGTCTTGAGGGAACCCAAGCCAATATGGTCTTGGGTTCACCTTTATCATTTACATACTTAAACTCAGCCAATCTGTTGAGTTTCAGCATATAATCTGTACTTGGAATTTCATGACTTGAGTATTTTGTGACAATGTAGGGCCTTTTCTTTTCAGGGGTAGAAGCAGTGATAACTGGAGAAGCATTGTTATTATTACTGCTTGAAGCTGCATTAACTGGTGTACTACTGCAGCTTGCAGTAGTTATCTTCTTATTGCTTTCACAGTTATTTCTGCTTTTCTCAGAAGTAGCAGTAGTATTGTGTACCACTGCTTTTGGTACCCACTTGGCAGTCATCTTTACAGATTTAGTTTCAGTCTTTTTCTTCAGAACCTTTTCATTTGATTGAAACTTTCTGTTCTGGTTTGAAACAACCTTCTTGTTGATAGTTTCAACCTTCTTTGCCTGAAACTGTTGCTTTTTCCTTACAACCATAGATGACTTGTAGTTTTGAAAAGAATTTCTATGATTGATTGGATTAAAATAACAGTCTTTAGCTAAGTGGTTGAGTTTACAACAGATAAAACATGGCTTTGGTCTGTTAATTTTGCTGAGATCAATACCATGACTTTTAGCCCATTGGTTGTTCCAATTTCTTTGATTTCCTCTTTTATATTGAGACTGTTTAGATAAACTAGGATCACATTCAGAGGATTGTGCATCTATCTTACTCTTTCCCTTCTCCTTTACCACTTTCTTGCTTTCAACAAACGGTCTACCACCATTCTCATTTGTTAGAATGTGGTTATCATCAGGGACAGATTCTTCTATTTCTTTCTTCCTATATTCCCCTTCTCCTCCTAAGTCCTCAACTTTTCCCTCTACAGGATCTACTTCAGCCAGTCCTGGTTTCAGTTCCTCGGTGTCAAGTCTATCAGCAAAGTTAGACTTTGGAGGAATGTAATTATTGTTATAGGGTGGTGGTGTAGTATGATACCCTATTCCTCTTTTAAGGTCATCATTAATCTGAGCCTTCAAAATTTCATCCATAGCCTTTGAGGCTTTAGAGAATTTCTCAAGATCAGATTTGGCCTGTTCTAACTCAACTCTAACCTTCTCTAATTCAGATCTACACTTGGACAACTTAAGCTCATATTCCTTCTTCTCCCATTTCCAGTAGTTTTGATCATATTCAAATTGGAGTTCATTTGCTTGATAAGCTTTGATTTGATCCTCCAAACTTCCTATGACCTCATTGGACTCTCTCCTAAATTGCTCAAGCTTTTTGATACTGTCACACATACTTTGATTGTGATCCCTGTACTTCTGAACAGTATCAATACAAGTTTTTGAACAGAGTTTAGAAATTACCTCACTTGGTATCTCTGATGATGATGATTCTTTGATTTCTGCCATAAGAGCTTGATTCTGAACAGCTTCATCTGCCTGATCACTCCAATCAAATCCAAACCCTTCTTGTGAAACCAATGCCTGTGAAGAGTTTCCATTTGAATTCTTGTTGAACTTGTGCTGATGGTTATGCTGTGAAACATTCCCCTTGCATTCTCTTGCAAAATGACCAAGATCATTGCACTTATAGCATCTTACTTTTGACTTATCAAATCCTGCTCCATCTTCCCTCTTCATGCCAAAATTGTTCCTTCCAGTCCTCTTGATGAATCTTTTTATCCTCATGGTAAGCATGGCCATTTGCCATTTTATGTCCATCTCTTCCAAATCATCTGGACTGATTTGTTCAAGATCTTCATTGATTAATGAAGTCTTGACATGGCTGGCAAGAAAAGCTTCAAGAGTTTGATCAATTCCAGAATTAGGTTTTGCAGCATTAAATGATTCACTAGCACCAGAATTGTGTGAGTTTGAGTCATTGAATTGAGATGACTCATTGGACAAAAGAGCAGTGTTATGAGAGTATCCAATAGGCTTTCTTTTGGCCTCCACTTCAGCTTCAAACACTCTGAGATCATTATAAAGATCATCCAACTCTTTATCCTCCAGATCTTCACTCTGTCTTAGAGACACAGTGTACATGGTCCATTCTTCTCCCAGTGACCTAAGGAATTTCCTGTTGATGTCATCATTGTCAATCTTCACTCCAACAGTGACCAATTCTCCTATGAGTTTATTATATCTATCAAAGGTCTGAGTCATAGTCTCATTCTTTGTAGACATAAAGTTCTCATATTGTTGTCTGAGAATTGCTTTTTGGTTTCTTTTGGTGCTTTTGGATCCTGCAAATCTTCTCTCCAGTGCTTGCCAAAGAACTTTGGCATTTTCACAGTTCTTGAATTGATGTTGATATTCATTTGGGATAGCAAAAAGTAAAGTACTTAGTGCCTTCATCTCAATCTGCCTTGCTTTTCTTTCTGCATCAGTCCTTGGTGGAGGTACAACTCCATCTTCTCCTGCTTTTCTTTCTGCAGGGCCATTCTCAATGACCTCCCACATGGAATAATCTATGAGCAACATGTGTTGCCTAATTCGAATTTTCCACATGTCAAACTCATTTGGTTTGAGCATGGGAACCTTATTTGCAAAAACACCTTCTTGAGAGTCCATGTTTGAATTCAGATTCTGAGTTTATGGCTCTGATACCACTTGTCAGGATCGATTTCTCAACAAGAAACAAACACTCAGAAAACAAATTAAAGTATTGCGGAATAAAACTTTAATTGGTGTTAGGGTTAAAAATATAGTTGTATTCAAGTTTGAGTTTATAATTGTATTTGTTGTAAAGTTGAGGGGAGCTGAGTGTAAATACCCTAGGGGTATAAAAGCTTTTGTGTTAGTTGTAGAGGATTGAGAGTTTAGAGAGATACGTAACTGTCAGATCTAGAGTTTGATAGAGGAGAGAGAAAGTTGAGAGTGTATATTGTGTTCATATTGTTCATATCAATAAAAGTGAGATTTGTGATTGAAATTGAAGCTTCTTAATCATGGTGGATTGATATTCAGATCTATCAAGTGGTATCAGAGCAGGAGATCAGTGAAATTGTTGAAGATTTGAAGGTAAGTGATGGATTTTTGAAGTTTGGAGCAAAAATGGTGAAATTTTGATTTGGAGCTTGAAGATCTTGAAGATTTGAAGATTTGGATGTAGTTTGATGGTATTTTGTTGTTAGATTTGAGTTTTTGGTGTTTAATTGTGAAGATTTGATGAATTTTGAGCCTAAAATGAAAGATTTTCGAGGTTTTGTTCGAAGTTCATCAATGGAGGTTCGTCAATGGAGGTTTGGAGAAGAAGTTGTTATGTCTCGAGTGTATTTTTGAAATTTTCGGGTCATAGTTTGCTATCTCGAGCATATTTTTCAAATTTTTGAGCATATTTTTTCAAATTTTGAATTTTTTGAGTCTATCTCGAGTCTATCTCGAGTCTGACGCGTGTCTCGTGTGTCAGCTCGTGTGTCATTTCGAGAGTTATCTCGAGTGTCCTTTTAATATTTTTTTATTATCTCGAGTGTACTTCTTTTTAGCTTTAAATAAGAGAGTGGTTAAAATCAGTATTAATTAGGAGAGAAAGAGAGAAATCGCGTAACTCGAGACAAGCCTTAAAAAACTATCAGTACGTAAGGACAAAAAGGTCAAATCGAGAGGCGTGTCTATCAGCTGGTCAACATCTCGTGAGTCGTCAGCGGCGCGTGAAACGTCAGTCTTGGAAGACGCGTGTGTAAGCAGGTCAACTCGAGACGCATCTCGAGTCACGTGAGTCTGTCAGGCTGTCATCTCGTCAGCAGGTCTTTAGACGCGTGTGTAAGGAGTCCTGGTCAACAACTCGAGTCATTTCGAAGCGCGTGTGTAGGCAAAGAAAACGCGTCAGCCGTCAGCTCTCATCAACTCGAGCCCCGTGTCAGGCGCGTGGGGAGTATTTCAAAGCGCGTGCAGCGCGTGCAACGTCATCAGCAGACGCGTGTCGGCGCGTAAGATACTCTCGAGACGCGTTAAGTTCTATCAGGCGCGTGTGAAGGAATCATTGGCGCGTGTCAGCGCGTGGAACGTATCTCGAGGCGCGTCTGGAGCCGTTTCGAGCGCGTGAGAACACGTGTTTTAGTATCTCGAGCGCGTCAGATCTCGTTTCGAGCGCGTGAGGGGTATCTCGAGTATAGACGCGTTTATCTCGAGTGTTTAGGCGTTGTAGTGTATTTCGAGCGTATTTTGACACGTACAAATCGTATTTCGACCCATTTTTTAGTATTTTGAGTCTTTTGCAAGCTATCTCGAGTCTAGTGCTATTTTTGAGTGTTTTCAACATGTCTCGAGCCATTTTCTCATTTGAGTGAAGTTTGACTTTTATATTTCAAGCCATAATATTTTTTTTAGTCTTTGAACTTCTTGGGTCATTTTATTGTTTTGTGAGAGGTTTATTTTGGTTTTATTGTTTTTCATTTTATTTTTACCAAGTCTTGAGTCTTTGTGATTTTAGGAGAGCAAATTTTTCTATTTGTCCAATTTTACAAGTTTTCAATTTTTCTGAATATACTCTGGATTACTGACTATCAGTTGTTTTTTTTAGTGTTTCAGATTATTTGACTTTACTTCAGGTTTTTCAAGGACAAAGGTTCGGTGCATTTTTCAACAATTTCAGATTTAATCATCTACTGATCAAAAGATTCGTACAATTCATCATGACGACAAGAGAAGCGTTAGCTATTGGTTCCGATACCAAGCCACCAGTTCTTTTCAGAGGCGATTACAATATGTGGAGAGATCGATTTTTGGATTTCATTGACCGACAAGATTTGGGAGAGTACATTCGGTTATCGCTAAAAGAAGGTCCGAAAGTGTTTACTGAAGAAAAACCGGCACAACCTGATTCTGATCCTCCGGTTGCTGCTCACACTGTTCTTAAAAAGTTTGAGGATATGACTGTTGAAGAGAAGAATAGACATAAAGCGGATAAGTTGGCGAAATCGTTCATGTTATTGGGTCTTCCGAATGACATATATTTTACCATTGACAGTCACAATTCCACGGGCAAGGAAATGTGGGATCAGATTGAGAAACAAATGCTCGGTACAAGTGTTGGTACTCAGATGAAAGTAACGAACATCATCAAACGATACGAGCAGTTCAAGGCAAGAGATGAGGAAAAGTTAGATGAAACCTATGAAAGGTTCTGTAATTTGCTGAATGAGTTACGGAAGAATGGCATCACTAAGACGAAGATTGAGAACAACGTCAAGTTTCTCACTAATCTTCAGCCAGTCTGGAAGATCTATTCCAACTCTGTCTTTCAGAACAAGTCGTTAGCTGACATTGATATTCATGTCGTGTATGAAATCTTGAAACAAAGTCAAGATGATGTTCAAGATGCGTTGGATGAGAAGATAAAATCTGAGAAGGAAAAGACAGATACATTGGCTTTAATGGCTGATAAAAGAGGGAAACACGTAGTTCACAGATCAAGAGCACGAAGTGATTCTTCCGACACTCCGGAAGTTAGCAGTGATTCGGATGTTGATGTTGCTGAATTCAAACAAGCGATGGCGATGATGACGAAAGCTTTTCAACGGAGATTTTATAAGCAACCGTCTTCTAATAAGCAACGATATTCATCTACCTCTCGGAAGTCTGAGTACAGAGGTAGACATGAAGACAAGAGGAGTGATAAGAAGACTGATTCAGGAAGATATTATGCGAAAGGAAAGTATGAGGAGAAGAAAAAGTTTGGAGAGAAACGAATAGAAGAGCAAGATGAGAAAAAGACTGATGAAGTTCAAAAGTGTTTTAAATGTGGAAAGCCAGGTCATTTTGCAAGAGAGTGTCCGAATGCTGGAGTCAAAGATTACTCGTATTATAGTCATAAAGCTTCTTTGGCAAAGAAGAAGGAATCTGGAAAAGCTCTACTTGCTGAAGAAGATCATTGGTTAAACGCCACTGACGATGAATCTGATGATGTGGTTTGCATGATGGTCAAAGCTTTTATGTCAAAGATGGTTCCTAAGAGTGGACGAAAGACTGATTTTTCTTTGAGGCGTTGTAATGACTCGGATGATTCTCTTGCTGATTCCCTTGATGATTGGAATGTTGATTCTTCTGATGATTCAGTGGGCATAATGGATGTTTCAGTTAGTTCCGATGATGAAGCGATAGAGGTGATTAATGTGTCTGATGGTTCTGAAGGTGATGATGAGATAGAGGATGTGGTGATAGGCTCAGATTCAGAGGATGAAGATTCTTCAGCTAGAAAACAACTTTGCTTGATGGCAAATCCAGACGACCATTCTTCTGAGGATGAATCTGAGGTACGTCTTAATCCTTATGTCGAGTTTGAATCTTACATCAAGTCCTTAAATGAGAACATGGAAAATCTTCAAAAGAAGTTAAAGGCTCAGATATTGCTCACAGATAAATGGGAAGCTCGTTCTAAACAGAATGATGCTTTAATAGTTGAGCTTTCCGACAAGAATGCTCAAAATGAACATCTTGTGCAATATTTGATGAAAGAAAATGCAAAGTTCTTGGAACAATCTGTCATTTCTGATAATAAGCAAAAAGTTAAATTGTCTGAAATTTCAGATAAACTTTCTGTTAAGGAAAAGGAGTATAATGACATTCAAACAAAACTTTCTGCACTTTCTGAAGAAAAAGAAGTTTTACTTGGGCATATTAAAAAGGTTGAAACCATGCTTTTAAAAAGAGGACAGACTGATCAAACAATTTTTCTAAATAAACCAAAAGAGTTCAAAGCTTATAAGGTTAGAGAAGGTTTGGGATTTGAAAATCCTCATTACTTGAAACGTGCAATCAGATTTGTTCCTACACTGTATGATACTATCTATTTTAATCTGGACAAGAAGTATAAAATGCGTTTTACAAGATCATCTGAGGAAGTTGAAGCTGAACATGATAAACGTAGAAAGCAAAAAGATAATGTTCAAATTCCTTTCAACTATGCACGTCTAAATGACAGTTATAGTAAAAGGGAAATTTCATTATCTGATGATTATATCAGAAGTTATTCAGAAGAGGAATTTAAACAGTTTAAATCTGATGATTCTCCGGTTGATAACAGTAAATTTTACGAATTTCGGTACTATAAGACTCTTAAAGATCTTGAGGATGAAAGAAGAATGAATTCTTCTGAAAAAGATCAAATGCTTTGTAAAATTTCTGATCTTCAAAAACAAGTTTACAAGTTAAAAGGAGAATTGCAGATATTTTCAAATTCAAGTTCCTCTGTTCATAAAAGTTCAAATACTTCTGAAACATCATTTGTTTGTGCTTCAACTACTTCAGAAGATAGTGTAAAATCTGCGAATGCACTTCAACTCTCTACCATTGTGAATTCTATATGTTGCGTGTGTTCAGCTAAAAAGTTTGTTGAGTCTGAAGCTGTTTCTAAAGTAAAGTCACTTGAGTTACGAAATGCTCAACTTTCAAATCAAATTTCAGATTTTGAGCAACTTCTTATTCTTGAAAGAAACAAGTTTGCGAAAGAAAGAAAAGTTTTAGAAGAAAACATTCTTGATCTTTCCTCTAAGATTTCTGATTTAACAATTACGATGGATTTCGAGAGACAACAATTTCAATCTGTGAGTAAATCTTCTGAAGAGAAATCTTTAGAACTTCGAAACCAGATTGTTGCTTTGCAAAATCAGATATCTGATGAAAGGAATCAATTCAAAAGGAAAGAACAAGTCTTGAAAAGTGAAAAGAAAGCTTTAGAACAAATGTTTGTTGCACATAAGAAAGAACCTGTTGTGGAAACAGATTGTGAAAAACAGAAGGAGTTCTTTCAATGTGAGATCAAAAGACTTAGACATAAGTTAGCTGAATTTTCCACAAAAGCAATGACTTCTATGGTGAATGAAAATAAAATGTTTGATTCGTCTAGTCAGTCTGAAAAAGAAAAAGCAAAACATGTTTCAAATGATAAACCGAAAATGCATGAAGGTCAATCTTCTTCATCTAATTCAAAGCCCATACAAAGGAATTTTTCTGAGGATACTAATAAATCCAAAGATAAATCCGTTCAGTCTCCACAGAATTCAAGACAGAAAGTGAATTTTCAACGACAGAATGGTTATTATTCTTCCTTTACTAATTCAAGTGCGTCTGATTTTTCAGATAATTTTCAAAGAAGACAAGTAAAACAAGTTTGGAGGAGGAAGGAGTTCACAAATTCATGTAGCCCTATATCTAGTAGTAGTAATTCCAAAGTTTGTTCTGATGTACGAAACAATGTTGCTTTTTCATACAATAATCGTGTACCTTTTTCACGAAATTTTCCAATAAAGCAATTTGTTGATCTGCGTCGTGATAAATTTTGTTATTCAAATTGTGGCTTGCATGATTTTGTTAACTATAGTGCTTTTCATGATTATAATCCTTATCTATATAAGAAGAGACCTTGGATTTCAATTGCACATAAATCGTCTAACCCCTTAGGACCCAAATTGAGTTGGGTACCTAAAGTGAAATAGTTGCTTTTGCAGAATCGTCATGTGTGGTATCTTGATTCTGGTTGTTCGAAACACATGACGGGACGTAAGGAGATTTTGCATAATTTCAAACCAAAGTTTTGTGGTTCAGTTCAGTTTGGTAATGAACAGTATGCTCCGATTGTTGGATATGGTGATGTGATTCAAGACAAAGTCACGATTAAGAAAGTCTCGTTGGTTGAGGGCTTAGGACATAATTTGTTTAGCATTGGTCAGTTTTGCGATAAAGATCTCGAAGTTGGTTTCAAGAAGAGGCGATGTGTTGTTAAGACTGAGGCTGGAAAGGAGTTACTTGTTGGTACTAGAAGACGTAATCTGTATAAGATTGATTTGAGAGATGTTAAAGCTAAGAATACTCTTTGTTTGTTGTCGAAGGCTTCTAATCAACAAAGTGTTTTGTGGCATAGGAGACTGTCACATCTGAATTTCAAAGGTTTGAATAAGTTGGTGATTGGAAACTTAGCTATTGGTATTCCTGATCTGAGGTTTCAACAAGATCATCTTTGTTCCGCTTGTCAATTAGGAAAGATGAAACGAGTTTCGCACAAGTCAAAGATTGAGCATGGAACGGAAAAGCCGTTACAATTGATACACATGGATTTGTGTGGCCCGATGCGCGTTCAGAGTATTAATGGCAAGAAGTATGTTCTCGTTATGGTTGATGATTACTCAAGATATACATGGGTAAAGTTCTTACGCTCTAAGGATGAAGCACCTGAGATTATCATTTCTGTTCTGAAAGAGGTTCAAGTGAACCTACAGTCACAGGTTCAGAAAATTCGTTCTGATCATGGAACTGAATTTAAGAACAAAGTACTTGGTGGTTACTTAGAGTCGGTTGGTATCAAACATACTTTCGCCGCAGTTCGTACACCACAACAAAATGGTGTTGTTGAACGTCGAAATAGAACTTTGGTAGAAGCAGCTAGAACGATGCTTGCATATTCAAAGTTACCAATGTTTTTGTGGGCTGAAGCGGTTGATACGGCATGTTATACTCAGAATCGTTCCATTGTAAACAACAGGTTTGGTAAAACACCATATGAGCTTATTAATAATCAAGTACCTAACATAGGGCATTTTAGAGTATTTGGTTGCAGGTGTTTTGTGCTGAATGATAGAGAGGAAAGACACAAGCTTCAGGCGAAATCAGATGAAGCTATTTTCATTGGTTATTCAAAGAACTCGATTGCATATCGTGTGTATAACAAAAGGACAAAGATGGTGTTGGAAAGTTCGAATGTTAAGTTTGATCCATATGCTGAAATGGCTTCTGAACATGACAGTTCAGAACCCGGTTTAACTGGTGTTTTAGCGGTAAATTTGGTTAATCCAGATCATGTTACTCCAACAAAGAAACAGGATGGAGCTTCAACGTCTACAAACAATCTTTCTGACTTGGATTTATTGTTTGAGAATTTTTATAATGAATATTTTGGTTCATCATCGTCCAGTTCAACAACTAATAACAATTTGTCTGATATTCCCAGGGAAACAACAGTGAATGTTCAGGAACCAGTTTCTATTTCTGGTCCGTCGACTTCTACTATCTCGGAAGATACATCAAGTGTAGAAAGTCCTCAAGTTCAGAATTCGATTATTCCGATTCCCGAGAATCAAGAGATAATCCCGATTGTTGATAGTTCCCAAATTCAAGAGGCAGATATTGGTTCAAGTGAAGATATATCAGATCCGATTCCAATTCGAATGGAATCTAATTTTGATGATTATTCTGAAGATTTACCAATTGTTCCTTCATTTGAATCCTTGCAGGAGGTTCCTATAAGTTCATATACTGATTCTAGTTATGATCTTCAATTGTACAGGCCTCTCCCTCATACAACTAAGTGGACAAGAGATCATCCACTTCATCAAATAATTGGTGATCCGAATGCTCCAGTGCAAACACGATCGGCGACTGCGAATGAATGTTTGTTTGCTGCATTTTTGGCTAATTTTGAGCCACTGAAAGTTGCTGATGCTCTTGCAGATCCAGATTGGTTCATGGCTATGCAAGAGGAGATCAATCAGTTTGTGAGATTAAAAGTCTGGAGACTCGTACCTCGACCTGAAGGAAAATCCATCATTGATACAAAATGGATCTTTAAGAACAAGAAAGATGAGGATAACATTGTTGTTCGAAACAAGGCACGGTTGGTTGCCAAAGGATACAGACAACAAGAAGGAATCGACTACAATGAGACATTTGCTCCGGTTGCTCGAATTGAGGCTATAAGGATGTTTCTAGCTTACGCGGCACACAAAGATTTCACTGTCTATCAAATGGACGTGAAGACAGCATTTCTAAATGGCGTATTGAAAGAGGAGGTATATGTTTCACAACCAGAAGGGTTTGTTGATCAAGATCATCCTGATCATGTCTATATTCTCGATAAGGCTTTATATGGTTTGAAACAAGCACCGCGGGCATGGTATGATTCTTTATCTCAGTTTCTTGTTGAGTCTGGCTATTCCAAAGGTAAAATCGACAACACTTTGTTCATTAAACGTGAAGGCGAGCATATTATGTTGGTACAAATTTATGTAGATGACATTATTTTTGGGTCTACTTGTCCTAATTTTTGTGACACTTTTTCTAAACTCATGATGACTCGCTATGAGATGTCGATGATGGGAGAATTAAATTTCTTTCTCGGTTTACAAGTCAAACAATTATCGGCTGGCATTTTCATTAATCAAGCAAAGTACATAAAGGATATTTTGAAGAAGTATAACTTGGAAAATGCTAAGATTATGAAAACACCGATGTCACCAAGTTGTGCACTAGATTCTGATCCCGATGGAACAGCTGTCGATGTGACAACTTATCGAGGAATGATTGGTTCTTTAATGTACTTAACTGCAAGTCGACCTGATATAATGTTTTCGACATGTCTTTGTGCTCGTTATCAGTCAAAGCCTAAAGTTTCTCATCTTAAAGCTGTCAAACGTATTTTTCGATATCTGAAAGGTACTATTAATCTTGGTTTATGGTATCCGAAAGGTTCAGGTTATGAGTTGACAGGTTACACTGATGCGGATCATGGAGGATGCAAGTTAGATAGAAAGAGCACGACAGGACACATACAGTTTTTGGGAGATAAACTTGTTAGCTGGGCATCTAAGAAGCAGAATTGTGTTTCACTTTCAACGGCCGAAGCTGAATATGTGGCTGCTGCAAGTTGTTGTTCTCAGATTATTTGGATGCGTACCCAGTTACGAGATTACGGATTCAAGTTTGATAAGATCCCGATTTACTGTGATTCAAAGAGCGCAATTGCTATATCTTGCAATCCAGTTCAGCACACGAAGACCAAACACATAGATATCAGGTATCATTTTATTAAAGATCATGTAGAGAAAGGTACAATAGAACTTTATTTTGTAAATACTGAATTTCAGTTGGCAGACTTGTTTACTAAAGCTTTGGATGAAAAGAGGTTTAACTTTCTTATCACCAAGCTTGGTATGCGAACTCTGAAAACTTGAAATAGTATTTTCAAACTTTATTTCTTTGTATATTTTTCTTTCTACATTTGTTTTTCATTTTTCAGTTTAATAAAGTGTGTTTCTTTGTTTGAGGGGGAGTCAATAAATAAATAAAACAAAAAGAGGTCATTCAAGTTTCGGTACAACATATTTTTGAGGGGGAGCTACTAACTACAGAGGATTCTTTTACATGAATACCAGATTCTATTATTTGTTTTGTAGGTAATTCATATTTCGAGGGGGAGCTTATATGTATATATATAGTTTGGCATAAACACATGTTTGAAAGATGAACAACTTTCAAGTATGAAAACAGTTTTTCATAATTGTTCAAATCACTTCTCTATTCTCCAAGTTTTTCATGAATTTTGAAGTGAATTTTAAATGTTTTCATATTGAGGAATTGACGCATATTTTCTAAAACCGTGTGTTTCCAAAGATTGATACTTGTGTATTATCTTTTCTTATACTGTTTAAGTATTCATACACACTGGTTTATGTTCTTCTTGTTTAGTTATTACCATGTCTCTAGAACGATCCAATTCTTCGATGGTAATACACCCGTTTGATATTCCAATTTTGCGTCTAAGCGTTCGTTTGATCAGTCCGATACACCTTGTTTCATAAACATATATCTGTATATCGTTCATATAGATATTTTCCTATCTTTCTGAACCATTCCTTTTTGATCATACCATCTGATGAAACAGTTTTTCTCAAACAATTATTTGTTTTTCTTGTGCATTCAATATATATAAGTGTTTGGAGATATCATTTTGCTCATGTATTGTTTCTATACATCTTTTGGGCAAACTTTTTCAAAGGCTATATGATTCAACCGATGAATCATCGATTTTGCATGCTTAGGAAACATATTTCACGGGGAGTGAGGTTATACAACTTCTATGGACTGCCAGCGCCGGTAGCCCTACCCAAGAAGTTATCCTTGAGAGAAATGAGGGGTGAAGGGTCTCAATCAAAGAGTGGGGGAGATAACTCATCCGGTTGAGTTATTCTCATAGTGTTAGAGCGGAAAAATGAAATATGAGAGCTTGGTTAGAAGTGAGGAAGATTAAAAGAATTGGAGGGTGTGAGAACAGAGTTAAAAGAAAATTAAAACTCTGCACCAACCATTTCTAAGCCGGGCAACCACATAATCTATCGGTTCACGCTCTTTGGTGACTGATATTGAATCAAGGCAAAGCCCAATGCCGACTCTCGATTACACCCCACCAGCTACTCATTTTCTTCTCAACAAGAAAATGTTTCATTTTTTGCACGGGGACGCAGCATATAATCTATCAGATTTTCATTCGGAAAGTCGATATTGAAAAAGAAGGAAGCTGCCCTGCCTTCGAACTTCATTTCTTACACATCGAGTCAGTGAATATGTTTTTCACTATGTTGAGCCTTTTAAAGCATTTTATGCTAATTTCTTCAACACTTTGCACACAAGGAATTTGTTTCTTTGTCAGAACATTCATAGAAATACACCGGTATTTCAATGATTGAATGGAAGTCCTGGGGGGTGAACGTCAATAAAGCCCTTTCTACAGTACATCCGTTGTACTAAGTGGCTTTGTGCTACTTACAGGCATTTTAACTGTTTCATGTGTTGTTTCAGGGTTACCACTCTATGTCTGAATTTGAAAAGATTCGGATAATTTTTGGAATTGACGGATGGTTTACATTTTTGGATGGTGGTTCGGGAGGAAAAGGATGGTGACTGATCAGATTGTTTCTAATGTTTTGGTTGATATGGCGATTCAAGATTAATCATTTCTACGTTGTGATTTGATGATAAAATCATTTTTTCATCAAATAGGGGGAGAAAGAAAGTGAAATGGGGAGAACGAAAGATAAATGATAAAGTTTTGATATGATAGAGAAAGAAAGCGAAATGGGGAGAAAGAAAGAGAAATGATTATTTGATCAATACATGTGATATTTGTATATGGTGAAATGCTTGAGAAATGTTCAAAGTTGGTGAAAGATGATTCTTCAACGTACTTGAAGATATTTGTTCGAAGTTCAAGTTGAGTTCTGAAGAGATTTTGTGCTTAAGTGGAAGATCAAGATGAAAAGTTTTATCAAGATAATCATGTTGTTAAAGTTTTGATTATTTGAAGACATTGGAGAAAAGTCAAGTGAAGATTGAAGATTTCAAAAATGTTGTTTCTGGATGATGAGATAAGAGTTTGAAGTTTATGGAGAAAAGGAGTTGTTTTATTTTCTGAAGGTTGATTGGATGAAAATATCTGGAGATTGATACTGAAGTGGTTTTCAGTTGGTAAATTCTGATTCAAGATGAGCTTATTGAAAGTTGATAATTCAAAGGAGATAATTCGATTTTGCGGATAAAGGGGAGATTGTTTATGTTAAAAAGGTTGAGAAATTTTTCTGAAGACTGTGGAAGATCGTTAAAGTCAAGAAATTCTCGAGTTAAATTCATTGGAGAAGTTTTGGAGTTGGTTACTTGTATTTCATGAAGATTTCAGATACGGAAAAGTTTTGTTCGTTGATGATTCTGATAAAGTGAAGATTGTGAAGATTGTAAATGTTTACAAGTTTTGTTTTAGTTGGTTATTTCCAACTTGAATACAAAGGGGGAGATTGTTAGGGTTAAAAATATAGTTGTATTCAAGTTTGAGTTTATAATTGTATTTGTTGTAAAGTTGAGGGGAGCTGAGTGTAAATACCCTAGGGGTATAAAAGCTTTTGTGTTAGTTGTAGAGGATTGAGAGTTTAGAGAGATACGTAACTGTCAGATCTAGAGTTTGATAGAGGAGAGAGAAAGTTGAGAGTGTATATTGTGTTCATATTGTTCATATCAATAAAAGTGAGATTTGTGATTGAAATTGAAGCTTCTTAATCATGGTGGATTGATATTCAGATCTATCAATTGGAATCAAAACAATGAACTGAAAACTCTCTTTACTTCAATACTTTCAATTACAAACTTACTCACAAAACCTCAATCTACTAGAACAGATCACTAGTAGACGAGCAATACTTCTCTATTGCTAGGAAAACTTCTTGAGGTTCTGATTTTTTCTCAAACGTAAAAGATATCTAGTAATCTATTCTAAATCAACTATATATACAGATTACAAGATAAGTATAAAGGAAAACAAATCTGCTAAACAAATTCCAAGATATTCGGAATCTTTTCCTTATCGCAACCAACAGATTATCATCCTTATCGTCTTATTAGAAGCAGTATTAACAAAGAGAAGTATTAACTACAACTATTAAACTAGCTAGCAGTAGTAACAACTAGCAGTAATAATATGAAGCAGTTATAACTTCTACAAAGGTAGCAACCATTACTACTTCTAATTCTTCTTCCAGCAGCATTAATGAGCGATAGCAGAAATACTCTTCATTAAGTCTTCACTTGAATCCATTATCACTGCAGTATTAATATCCCTTCCTCCAAGCAGTAATAACCTTCTTCAGCAGACATAACCAAACTTAAAGCTTTTCTTCAACCCAATACTTCTGCTTTCCAAAATAACCCAACAATATGGCCATAAATCGTAAATATACAAAATAAATTACTGAAAGTAATTCAAACATTAGTATTTATATCTCAATATTTTAACTAAAAAAATAAAAATAAAAACTATCATTGCAACAGTGCGTTTATAAGTGTTAAGTCAATGTTGAACCAAAAATTAAATTAATTTACAACATAGTATATTTTCTATACATATATTGATAAACAAGATCATATATTTGATGAATAATCAAACCAATTAAAAGAAAAAAAAGGATACATATAGATTAGATAAATAATATCAATCTCTAAAATAATTAGAGAAAACATTAATAGACCACGCATTAGATTTCCTCAACATAAAGAAAACCCAAATCCCTAATATATCACGTGCTCAATTTTTATCTATTTATGTTTATAGCGGCAGCATAACAATGAAATATAAATAATCCATGTAATTACTTATTGGCATAGAGCTCATATTAAATTCAATGGTTCAATTATTCATAACAAAAAGTTCAGTAGGCAAAACTTAATCATTAATGAATGCATATTGCTTTATCAATGTAATAAAACTTACTTGGATTATAGTAGGGATCGATAGGCCAATTGATAAACAAGGTCGGTCCTAAGGTTTTTTATGTCTAGGACGGATAAACTAAAGAGTGTCCCTAACAATATAAAAAAACAGATGAAACATTAATCAGGTAGTCTATTCTTAATATAATAAAATGATACAAAATGGTACTTTAGCGCTGAAAATGTTAAACAACAAAACATAAACACACATAATCTAAAATGATGTTTTCGTTAAAATGATGTTTTCTTTTAAAGCAAAAACATCAACTATTTTATCATAGTAAACATTTGCTAAAAGCTTATTTTCGGTATTAAGAATATTAACCTGTTCGTCCTATCTTAAGTTATGTTATCCTGTAAATATGAGATTTTATAACTTTAAGATTACACAAAAATAAAAAAACAAATAATACAAAAAAGTAAAAATAAATTAGAGTTTTATAGTTATACAAAGACCTTAAATTCATAATCTAGTTAAAAAAAATAAAAAAAATGAAAGAATATTGTGTTACTTCTTGTTTTGAATCATATTTTTTTTTATTAATTGTTATTTTTTAACTTTTATGAAAAATATACAATTTTTGAGTGGAGAAGAGCAGGGGAAAGGACACTTGTTGTATATATGTATTTAATAATATATTTGTGGTGATGTTTTTCTTGTCAACCAATTTCTTACTCTATTTTTTAGAATATTTACTTCCTCTCACACAATTCACAAAGTAATAGTAATTTATTTGATGCCCTCACTTTGGCTGCAGCCCAAGGCGGTTGCCCTCACCGCCCTGCCTTAGGGCCAGCCATGTTGATAAAGGCATAAAGGAACTGAGAATTGATCGATGAGTGGTTTCATTGAGCATACGTGCTGATAATGTGTTAAAGGAAAAAAGAAAAATAAAATAACAGTAAATAGAGAGAATGAAGTTTGTAATTCTCATTAATCATAAACCCTTTGAATAGGGAGTAGTTATAATGAAAAGGAAACATTCATGTAACATCCCAATTCCGTATTTATTTAGTTTAATTAGTAGTTTATAATTGTTACTAACTAGGAAAAAAATTGGGTTAGGATTAGTGGTGGGCTTAATTTAGTTAGACTTAGGCTAAAAGAAAAACCCGACCCGATTAGTATATATATAAACCTTAATCCCCTCTCTTTACCTCGTTATTCACATTGATTTCTTGGAGAGAAAGAAAGAGAGAGGGAGAGAGAGAGAGAGAAACCGAGAGGGATCAGCTGAGAAGGAGAGAGAGATCGGAGTCGGAAAGAAGCGGCGTAGAGTTCGAGTTCCGATCGCATAAGGTAAGGTTTCTAATCCCGTTGTTAATCGATTTCGTAAGTTAGGGTTTTGATTTGTTGATGTTTCGAGATTGTTTATGGTTGGGTTTTCGATGTAAATCACATCTAGGACTGAGTATTGTTGGGGTTTTGCTTTGAAATCGATTATAATGAATTTGGGGTTTTTTTCGAAATTCCCGTCAAGATTGCGCAGTCGTGGGAGATCGGCTTGTTCTCTTTCGTCAACCGTCGGATCGTCGTGAAATTTGGACAGCGGCTTCACGACTCATTGTTCTTCAATCTGACCGGAGGGATCAAGCATCGGAGGATCCAGTAAGGAGCAGCAACCAGTCGAAGTTGGCTGATTTTCCAAGGAAGTGAATTCGGTAATTTGGGGATTTAAGCGGTGTGTGTAAGCGATTCTCGAAGGCAAACGACGGAGAATCGAGTGTATTTTGTTAATAGATCTCAAGGTATGAATTCTAAACCCATCTTTAATCGTTGGATGGTGTAGTCATCATGATTTGGGTCAAGTATGAGAGTTAGGTTTAAGTTTTGGGGAGGTAATTGCATGAACACGGATTTGGGTGTAATTGATTAGTGTTTTGGTGTAATTAATGTCATGTGATTGTGTATAATCGTTATGGGATGTTGTATGAACTTTAGTTCGATGGTTTCGGTCGAAATTGGAGTTGTAGGTAAAAACCCTCGTTGGTAGTCGCAACCCGCGACTTCCGTTTTGAGTCCGTTTTAAACCGTTTGGTCGAGGTAGCTTATGGGACTTCTTAGGAACTTATTTAGGCAACTTTTAGGGCTGTTTCAAGGTCCTAACTTTAGTTGTAAATTTTTACAAACACAGGATGTCGGTTTGAGGGACCATGCGAGTTGCGTGCTTTTGATATCTTTGTGGTCCAGGTGAGTTACACTGTGCTTGTTTTATATTGTTTCGTGTGTATGTATGCATGATTGTGTGTGAAGGGAACCACATGCTCTTGATGAGTTGTGGGGGTAGATCCGTGTCCTAAGCAAGCGGAAATTTATATTCTCATAAGAATGGTGTATTATTTGGTTGAGTCACTTTTATTTTTGTGAGTGGGTTTTACGTGCGTTGTGTTATAGCTTGCATATATATGTATGTATGTTGATGTGTTTGATGAGGCCGGGTCGTGGGACGATCCGAAGAGTGGGTAACCACTGAGGCCGGGTCGTGGGACGATCCGAAGAGTGGGTAACCACTGAGGCCGGGTCGTGGGACGATCCGAAGAGCGAGTAATCGCTAAGGCCGGGTCGTGGGACGACTCGAAGAGTGGGCAACCACTAAGGCCGGACTGCGGGGCGGTCCGAAGAGCGGGAAACCGTTAAGATGTGGATATGAGGTGATTGGTATGTGTGATTGTGATGGCACCGGTTGTGATATGTGCCCACGTGGCAGTGTGAAATAGGTATAGTGCTAGCTCACTAAGCGTTTTCGCTTACCCTTTCGTTGTTTACCTTTTTTCCAGGATCTGGCTCAGGTGGATAAGGGCAAGGCCCCAGCTTGATTTTTTCGGTGGAGGACGGTTCCGGTGACACCTTGACATCTTATGTTTTGGGTTTTATCTTAAGAAATAAAAGGGATTTTTATTTACTTATTTTTAGTTGACATTTATTGAGCCGGTTGGCCGTGAAAACGTATTTACTTCGTAATAAATTTATTTATTAAATTGTTTTTATTTAAAATCTTTAAAAATCCCGTTTTTGAAAATTGCATGTTATAATTCATTATGGTAATTCTCAATACATAGAAAATATTCTCTCAATCACTTTCTTTTGATGATGGTACATATTCCTATAACAATTGTTAATTTTAATGAATTATAATACCATATAATTGTGTGGAAAAATATAAGATTGACCTGAAATTTTCTTAAATTACAAAAATGCCATCTTCAATGGTATAACACACATTTTTTGACCCTTGCAGCCCACCCTTAGGGTCGGGTCTGATTTCATAAATAAAACTTATATTATAAATTAGAAAATAAAAGTGATGTTTTGTAAGAATTTTCATTGTAGGGTTTTAAAAAGGTTCTTAGTTTGTTGAAATGACAATAATGTGACAGAAAAAAATATGGTAAGTAAGGTTTTTAAAAGTTCTATCACTATCGATGCTGTAATTGTGTACATAGTTAAGTATATACCTATAATTGAAGATTATTAATGAATGATTATTCCATTCTCGAAAGTGTAGCCATTATTATGTATCAATTTTTACATATTACAGAGATGGAAAAAGTTACCAATTGAATAATTGAACTTAACTTAAAGTCATATTGTAGTATACCCAATCAACGGATGGGTGTAATGCTAGTTTAACACGGATATTAAAGAAAAAGTGGGGGTGAGTGCTTTAGAAATATTGTACGTTAAGCTATTAAAATAGTAAACTTGAAAGTTGACAATACCAGTATATAATTGTTATATAGTAGTGTAGAATATATATAATTTCTAAATTTGACCCTCATCTTTCAAAAACATAACACTTCTTTTTTAACATTGGTATTTTGATATTTGATACATTGGATTTGTATTTTGCTGATTGGTGAAGTTATTTAATCTTGTTAATTTGGATTTGTATTATGTTATTTGTAAGAGTTTTGTAGTCCTTACGTTTACAAGTTGTGAATTCATAATATAGACATTTAATTTTCGATTTTATATTCTATATATAATGAATTGACTTTTAGAATTTAAACATGAATTTAAACATAAGAAAAACCTGTAGTTTATGAATATCTTCTTAACTGATCTATCAATATATTACGTATCATTGTGTTAGTGTTTTATAATTATATTCTTAACTGAAATACATAATTGGCTCAAGTAAAAAACAAAATTATATAGTTAAAATTATTTTATGCGGAGGATATAATCCATAATTTCTAAATAATCATAGTACGAAATTTGTAATTTACTTTAATTGATAATAAGTGTTTACACAACCATTTACTTATTTAATAAGTAATATCTTAAAAACAAATAGACAAACTGAAATGAAAGTCACATAATTTGAATTTAAAAAAATAACTTCCCTCTCATAAAAATAAAGAGTTATAAAATTATTAATTTACTAACTATGTTTTTTTTTTAAATTAAATTTTAGTTAATTAATTAATATCACTAAAACTTTAAAAATATAAACATTATAAAAGACTAGATACGTATTCGCGCGCGTTGCATCAGAAAATATGTATCAATTACCCGATCATAATAAATCATACATAAATTATTGAACTTTATGGATAAAAGTCGAGCTTAATTTGTCAAAAAATTGAAAAGATTCGACCGATAATGGGTGTTCAAATTCATAATATTTGAGTTCATTTTGAAGATTTTGACTTAACCGATAATAACCATATAAATTATTAAAAAAATTTAAATAATTCTTGAAAAATTTGTTAAAACTATTTGAGGATTAAAAGTAGGACGATTGAAATTCCAACAATTCTTGAAATTAACAGTAATAATCTTCTTATATAATAATATAGATATAGATAATATAGATGGAGAATAACGGAGTAACGTTTTTTTATTTTAATAAAATAGTATAGATACAAATTATTGATAAGGGTATAAAATGAAATATGAGAATGTAAAAACATATAAAGTAAATTATTTTATATTTGGGAAAAGTCTAAAAAAAACCCAACAAACTATTCCATTTTGAATGGTTAAGTCCCTAAACAATTTTTTTGAACAAAAAAACCATTAAACTTTCTCATTTTGATTGATTAAGTCACTAAACTATTCTTTTGAATGAAAAAACTATTAAACTTTTTCATTTTGAATGATTAAGTCCCTAAACATTTTTTCCAACAAAATAAATCATTAAATTTTTTAATTTTTTCTACTTATATTTGTTTAACCTAAACTAACATAGGTATATTTTACCTTTAAAACCTTCATAATCGGTTACATTTAATTTTTTTATTTTTATTATAAAGGGGTAAGTAACCAATTTTTGAAAGTCTAATAGTTTTTTTATTCAAAATAATAGTTTAGTGACTTAATCATTCAAAATGAGAAAGTTCAATGGTTTTTTTGATAAAAAAATTGTTTAGGGACTTAACCATGCAAAATGGAATAGTTTGTTGGGTTTTTTTGAACTTTTTCCTTTATATTTTTTTGAAAAGCAAATCAATACATATAAAATAAGTTAATTCATTTGTAATTTTGACATTTAATAATACGATTAAATCAAAAGGTATTCAATATTTGGGTTATTTTAAACGTATTGTGGAGACGTATGCGTTGGTATAATTTCGCCTAAAAAATCCTTCCTAAACGGATAAGGACTGTTAGTGTAAGTTCTAATTCTTAAGGGATAAATTGAGGGACCAAAGTTGTAGCTTTTTAGAAATGTCTGGCCTCCGATGGATACATGTGGAGCGGAAAAATAGTTTAAGGACCAAAATTGTTTATTTCTAATTTTGATACAATAATTGCCGGGCAGAATAGTTGGTGTTGGGAGAATAGTTGGGACCAAAATTGTAAAAATTCTAAATTCATTAATCACCAAAATTGCAATAATTGTGTGGGCAGGAATAGTTGGGACCAAAATTGTAAAAACTCTAAATTTACTAATCACCAAAATTGCATTAATTGTGTGGGTAGGAATAGCTGGGACCAAAATTGCAAAAAATTTGAATTCACTTATCACCGAAATTGCAGTAATTGTGGGGGCGGAATTGATAGCTATTTTGTAAATTTTAGAGATATATTGGTTAGGAGGTGTTAAACCAATTGTAAAATGAGTATAACAATTTTTTTCTTTCTATTTTAGTATGTTAGTGTCCCACATCGGCTAGACTTGGACCAAATCTTCACTATATATGTTGGAAACCCCCCTTCTCTCCTTAAGGGCTCTTTTGGAGATTAATCCTGGGGTTCCACATATTCTCATATATGTTGGAAACCCCCCTTCTCTCCTTAAGGGCTCTTTTGGAGATTAATCCTGGGGTTCCACATATTCTCACATGGTATCAGAGCCAAGGTCTACCACTCTAGGGACTGACACGTTGGCACTCTCCTAAGCCGGCACTCTCCTCGCCGCTCCGCCCTTCTCAGCCCTCCATCTAGCCTCGTTGGAGGGGGCGTGTTAGTGTCCCACATCGGCTAGACTTGGACCAAATCTTCACTATATATGTTGGAAACCCCCCTTCTCTCCTTAAGGGCTCTTTTGGAGATTAATCCTGGGGTTCCACATATTCTCACATAGTATATATTATAACATAGCTATTGGAGCAAAATTTCATTTAAAAATTTCAAAATCTCAATTTAAGAATAATTGTTGGAGACGGTCTTATGAAGTTTGAAGAATTTTCATTGTTATAGTACATATCAATGTTCTAAAAAACGTGTTATACCGGCGTTATGGCGTGCCATAACATCAAGGCGTGCCACCATGTTAAGGCTCGCTGCACGACTTTCATGCATGGCTTCAGGGGCGGAGCCACCTTGTGGCCACAATGAGCATTGGCTCCCCCTCCCACTAAAAAATTTTAAATTATTTTATATATGTATTGGTGTTAAGAGACTTTACGAAACTAATCTACACAATAGGCTCACCTTGATTTTAAATAAATAACCCACCAATTATATAAAAAGCTACAACACACCTTAATGAGATTGTTATTGTTATATAACAAACGACCAATTCGTTTACGATATTTATTCTCATTATTTATGTATTTTTTGCGTCTCCGAACATCATGTATTACATTGCATCTTAGGGGACGTTTACTTGAATCCTTATCCAGTTAAGTGCTTACCAGTAAAATTGAACACTATCACTATCATATCAAACAATATTTTAGTCTCTCAAAACGGTATCGTACACAAACAATTTACCCGGTAAGCTCGTATCGGGTAAGAGTTGTCGATCTCACTTACCGGGTAAGACCCTCGGTTCATGCTATCGATCTTACCGAGGAAGATTCTAGTCATTTTCATGTTAGTCCCATAAGATAAATTGACCCGGTAAGCATTTGCCGAGTAAACGTCAAGTAAACGGCCCCTTAGTATATTATGTTTGTACAACGTTCATGTTTCAACTATTTATTAACTATTATTAGGCACCCTCTAGAAAATATATCTGGCTCCGCCCCTGCATGGCTTGCTGTATGGCGCGTTATGGTGCGTTACAACGGGTTATAAGGCGGGTTATCACGCATTACGGCGAGTTACAAGGCGTGAATAGTTTTTTATTTTTATCTTTTATCTCTAATTTATGGTTTATTCAATTAAATGTTATTGATTCAAATTATTCATTTAAAGCAAGAATTCATCAACCACAAGGTAGAAGGTGAAAAAATATGTTCCGCTGATTAAAATAAGTGATGAAGATTACATTGAAGGATAAATTCTTTATAAGATACGTCCAACATAATCCAATCTAATATGTATTTTGACATATATAATATTAGAATTTAGATTGAATATGGATGAATTATGAAACCATTAGCAAAATTTCTTGTTGTTATGATCTCCTGAAACAATTTCTAGAAGCTTTGTATATATTATCAAATAATGAATGCATGAATCTTCTTTTCTTTATAGTTTTAAATGAATTTTAATCATTATCTATACTATATATTAAAGAGAATTCACCAACTGCTTTCAAGAAACCGTTTTTCAAGAATACTGAATCTCCACATCCACATCCTCCTAGACGACCTACCCTTCCGTCTTCAACCCATCTCTGCATCTCTCGCTTTTCAACCTTCCTCCTCTAATCCGACCTCAGCAACCACCACGCTGGTCTCCGATGACCGCCGTGCAAGACATACAAACCCTAGAGTTTGAAAAATTCCAGACCGTACGGCACCATTGGTTGGAGGTAGACGAGCGTCCCTTTTGCGAGGGATCTTATTCTTATTCTTATTCTACTTCAAATTCTTCGTGGATTCAGAGATTTTTAGCGTTTATTTCAAAGGTTTGTTGAGCGAAGAGAGAGTTCATGGTGTTGGATCTTCTCAGAAGATAGTAACAATGGTGGGGATTGGTGTGGCGGTTTCAATTATTTTACTATCGATTTTGATTTGACTTCTTATTAATTTGATTAATCCATACTATTTCACGTATAAAAGTTGCATATTTGCAAATCTTTCATGTTAGTAGTTAAGAATGAAGGATCAAAAGTTTAGTTTCTTCGTTGCTTATTACAGGACTAGAGGATGGGAGTACTCCATTTGGACCGATGGAAGGTAAACTATTGTCACTTGATTCGATTAAAATTCTTATTATAAAATTACGATTTTGGTTTATGTTTGTTTAACCTAAATTACTGTATATATGATTACATTACCTATATGAAAGAAAACAATAAATGGATTTTTCTATCATCTTTAAATGGTTGGTGTTTGCTTTTCTTTCTACAGAAAGGCTGGAGGGTGCATTACAGGCATATGTTCCTTTGCCAATATTGTTTGTCCACTGAATTTTAGTCCTCTTAACAAATGAAGAAACTTTCAATGGTATGTCTTTTTAGCTGATTTTAACGGTAGCTAATGAAGTTCTGCTTCTTTCACAAAAATTTCTTCTATTTATAGATGGCGTTGATTGAATGAAGAGGTTAAAGTTAATGTTTGAAAATTAATATTGAAGAAAAATTATATTTTACCATAGTGACACTGGCTTTTTGTAGGTCTCCAATTTGTGGTATCAAGATGGCCAGATGGGGTTCAAGGTTCATCTTCCATGGCATTTGAAATTTTTACCAAGCTTAGCTTGCACCATGAATGATTCGATGAATAAAAAATGGTAAGAAATGGATATTTTCATATGTTTTTGCAAGTAATTTTGATTACCTTTTATATGAGTAGTTCTTATAATCATTCTTCCATTTTATGATATACAAATGCCTTTTGAATATGATAATGGGTAACTGGACAATTTTTTGGGAATGCTAATTTGACTCTCCACCGGGTAACTATACCTCATGACTTGTACTTGACACTAACCTTAAGGTAAAATAAAAATCACTACTTTCCTTTTGTCAACTTTATGTTGGTTCTCTAATTTCTTATATCGTTCATATGTTTGTTTAAATTTTATGTTGCTCTTTTTTATTATTTTTCTGATGTAATGTGTAGTTTAGATTCTGGCTTGAAAGCTCGTGCATATTGTGGTGTTCGGATTTTAACTTTATGTTAATCCAAAGGAACATTCATTTCTATATCGCTGAGTTCTTTAGAAGGAAGCTTAGGAGCCGATCTAGAACATTCGCTTCATCTTCAAGTTCTTCCATATCGACTGAGAATCTGCCATTGTCGTCACCTCAGGTTGCTCGGATCAAAAGTCTCAAAGGGTAAAACTACTCTTTCTCCATCTTTTCCTCTGATTTTAGTTTTAGGGTTCTATGAATTTGAGTTTTTAAGTTGTCAAATACTATTACTTGATCAAGATTGTATCTTCTTCTTTAACTTGCATATTGATTTCAAGGACCGGATTCTTTCATACTATGGTTCTTGTTATATTTGTAAAATCAGATACATAATGACGATAGTTAAACTATATTCCATCTGTTGATGTGGGACATGGTTAAAGATTTAAAATTGTTTCTATCTAAATTTATGTAGTCATCAGATGTTGTAGCAAGCTTTATTGAGTCTTGAGCTTAATGGTTGAATTTTTGGTGCTTTTGCAATATGCATCGTTTGGGGTTGATAAATCTTAATGGCTGCTACTTTTTATATTTGACATTTGCTCTGGTTCAACTCTCTGGCTTACTTTTAGGTGTTGGTTTGTATTTACAACCGTTTTCTCCTTTTTGAATGTATATTCATTCTTTCTTATACCTTCAAAATTTTCTTGCCAGATAATTTACATGATATGGTTTCAGTACATATGTACTAATAAATTCTTATGTGGATTAATGAAGCATATCTGCCGGGGGTATACCTGCTTGTTTTTTGTTTGTTAGGTGGTTTATGTACTGACCAAATAATATGCAAAGTCTCATTTCACGAAGTTGGCTATCTGTTTGTTACCAGCTTAATGAACTTAATGAGACTCGCAACTTATTCGATCAGTTATGCTTGACTGTTTCATAGTGGCTTAATGATACATAAAGTAGCTTTTAGAAGGGAGTTTTATGCATAAAGCTAAGTTTTTACCAAACATGCTCCTTCCACATTAGAAAAACCATCTCATACAAAAGTTTTCCCAATCTATACAGACAAATTAAGTCACATAGACAACCTTATCCATAAAGAAGTTAATGGAAAACCAACCAAATATCACATCCTGCTTGTAGATGTGAAGAGGTTTAACAAGTGATGGGTCTGATTTTGCAGGTGTTAACTGACCCGAACTCTAACAACCCTTTGATGCTGGAAATCGCTCACATGTACAAAACAGACAAGTCGAAATACGAGGCCACTGCTCGTAGCTGGACGCAGAAGTATGCCATGGGCTGATTTACATCAAGGTATAATATCATCTGTTGGTGGGTGGTTTTTTCATAATAAAATCTATGTTGGTAAGACCTCTCTCCTGTTTTTATTCAAGTGTTTATTGGCAAGGCATATTGAAATAAAAACTCAATTTGTGTAATTTCGTAATTTACCAATCTTGTTTTGTTTCTTGGATTTTTTGTTTCATTTATTTTTGTGGGCCAAAAGAAATGCGTTTTGTCTCATCTGGTCCTAATATGTCCTGCTCTAAATGTCATATAACAAACTTTTGTTCTATTATTTTCACCTATGGGTTGTGTTGAGAAGTGTCAAATTTGGTGAGAAATGTGAGAAATGGTTATCAACCGTTGGATGCGAAATAGATGAACATTAGGATGAAGATGCAGCATATCATTTCCTTTTAAGCTGCAATTTATAGGAAGGCATTTGATAAAAAAAATGATTAAACTAAAGGCATTTTTCACCAAAATTGACAAACTTCACAAGTTCTCATGTCCTTATTCGTTACGAATAACAATCTTCATTTTCACCTTTAAAAAAAATTCCTCAAACGAGAATAATATTTGATCCAAAGTATGTATTCATTATGAGTGTATAAGTGATCAAGGTTTATTGTATCTTTTGTATCTTGTGTCAATTTTAGGTTAAAAAACTAACAATTTTCTCATAAAACCCCAAAGCTGTTAAAATATTTAAAATTTAGACAAATAAGAATACTATTGCCACAAGTTTTCACACCCGCCGATGCGGCGGGTAGGATTTACTAGTTGTATATATATACATGTATACAAATGTGTTGCTGTAAGTCACGCCTTGAAAAACGTCATGATAACTCGTAAGACTTGAGACTTGACTTTGCCTCCACGTCACGCCTCATGTCATTTTGAGTTATAAGGCACGATTTGAACTAATTAGAAGATGAAAAGTTTGGGTGTTCTTTGAATTTTATGTAAGAATTTGATGTATGAACTATGTAAAGATGTTTACTGAATTTCAATAAGAGTAATTTGGTATTTGAATGCTTGGATTACAAAGAAACTGTAAGTTAAAACAGGTTGTAAACAAATAAATACTATTAATATTAAATTGCAACACCTTAAATAAATGAACGTAAAAATAAAAAAAAAATTTAATCATATTGTTATTTTTATAACAAGATAAAGAAAAAAGTATTTAGTTTTGTAGAAATCAAAGAGTATCTCATGTAGGGTATATTATTTATTGACGATATTATATCCACTAGCAGGGTTGTGCATCAATCGTTCTAAGACTAAATACACACGATGCAATCGTTATTTTATTGGGTGAACACGAGATTAATATGGAGTAGAAGTCAAAATTTTGGGAAAAGGTGCCACAAAAATGATAACTTCAAGTTGAGTAAATTACGAATTTTATCCTTGTGATCAGCTGGTTTTTACGGATACCATTCAATAAATTTGTACATATAATAGGGACCAATTCCAACAGAAAATGCATAGCATAGGGACCAAATCCAACAAAATCGCTTACTATGGGAACCAAGTCCAATAAAAAATACATATTGGGACCAAATACGTAATTAATGAAGCTATAAAAAGTTAAAAACCACTAAATCATATGGACAAAATCCATAATTTACTCTTTTAAATATTTAGGTTCAGGCAATTGAGAGATCAAGGATTAATTCACTTTACTACATAAAGAAAAGATGACTGAAATGTAAACCTACCATTATTCCACACCAATATAAAGACAAATTCTACAATATTTATATAGATGCCCTAATTAGACCAACCATGTTATGGGTCATCGTTAGTGGCAAGCCTGTTTCTCACATATCATAGGTCATCGTTATGAAAAAAAAAAAAAAAACCCTTTAAGAACATTATAAAACTTGTAAGACCACTTTTTATTATATATATAGAGAGGAAAATTCAAATGAAAACCTATTTTTCATTATAAACGTAAGAACCACTAACATTGTGTCACGTGACAATATTCACTCTGAATACCATGTATTATTCAGAGTGAATAAAAGCGACTAACCTTTATTCACTCTGAATAATGTATGATATTCAAAAAGAATATTGTCACGTGACACGATTTTAGTGGTCCTCACGTTTACAACCAAAATTGAGTTCACATTTGAACGTAACCCTATATAAATATATATCTAGGGTTAAGTTCCGTTGTTAACCACAAATAGTATATTAACTTTGTTAACCACAAATAGTATATTAACTTTGTTAACCCATCACACCAATTGATCACAATACACGTATGGCCCAGATTAATTTGGTAATTAATGAATAAATTAAATTTAAAAAATGATAAAGTATGATTTAATCCTTAAACTTTGCACTTAAAAATGGTTTAACCACTTGACCTGCTACAGCGGATTACTTTAGCCACTTGACCTGCTACAGCGGATTACTACACTTTTAAAAATCACTTTAATCCTTAAACTTATGAATAAAACAAAATTTAACCGTTAAACTTTTTATTTAAAAATGGTTTAACTCCTAAACTTTTTTAATGAATCTTATAGTCCTTACACTTTTTATAGTATTTGATTAAATACCTAAATTTGTTGAATCTAATTATTTTTATCCATAACATAATTCAATACAATATTCTAATCCATTCACGATTGGAAAAATCCTGCATCCGTTCGTCTCCAGGGTAATTTCGGGATAAAATTCCCAAATTAAGTCGTGGACGCCTAACACATGAAAAGTGAGGGTGAACACATGTGCACGGCCGCCGCGTTCCTACTCCACCCGGTGAACACGTGTGCAACTGTCGCCGTTGTTAGGACCAAATTGTCCTAATTAGTGAAAGTTTTATAAAGTAAGCTTTGAGAAGGATTATTTTGTAATTAGCTACTTAGTGTAGCTAATGGGCTTGGGCTTGGGCTTTTGTAATTAGGCCCTATATATAAAGGGTTTAGGTTTGGGAAGAAAGGTGTGAGAGAACCATTCCAATGAGAGTCATTTAGAGAGAGAAAGTGTGGGTGTTCTTGTATGTTGAGAGCTCTCTAAAATAAAACAAGAACTTTACATTTTGTCTATCAATTTCTTCTCTTAAATCCTCTTATTGTTTGATTGTTTGGGACCAACAAATGGTATCAGAGCCAAACAAATCATTAGATTTGTTTGTTCCTATTGAATCATTGAATTAGAGGTGTTTATATTTTTTTTTTGGGTTTTGAAGCTTAGTTCTTGAAGAAAGTTTGAATTTGGATGTTTGGGGTTTGGATCTTGATGGAGATGATGAAGATTGGTGTTTGGGTTGTGATTATATCCCGACTCGGGAAACATGAATAACCCGATTCGGGTATTCGAGTTTCCAGACTCGTTCTTCAATGGAACCTTTGATCTTTCAAATATCCCGACACGGGAAACATGAATAACCCGATTCGGGTATTTGAGTTTCCCGACTCGTTCTTAAGTGGAACCTTTGATTTTTCAAGTTTCCTGACACCAAACATGTTTCCCGACCTTATCATATATTTCCCGACTCGGGAATTGGGTTTGGTTTCCCTAGTTTGGATCTGCAGAAAATTATATCTGAAAAATTAATATTTGGACTCGGAGTTTGAAAATAAATTCAATTCGGAGTTCTGTTTTTTTGGAGTCGGAGATTGTGTCAAGCAAGAGAAAGGAAAAAAAAGAAAAGAAATACAATTAATTATATGGAAGTCAAAATCGGTGTGTCAGGTTTCCCAACTCACGTTGGTTTCCCGAAAATTAATATTTTTGGTTTCCCGACTCACGTGCCTCAAGTCTGAATTCATGAATTTGTTTCAAAGTTTGAATACTTTGACAACTTTGGTCCCTGAAGTTTGAAGCTATTTATAATTGGATATTTTAAGTTTCACAAGTTAACGCTGCCACCCCCAACCTTTCAAGATATATTTATTTGTCAACTGTGAACGAATTGTTCAAATCTGGTCCCTGCACTTGAAGTTTTAAATATATTCAGATTTGATCCCCTAAGTATGCAATGCGCTTTCAAGATTATACAGTCAATCGGGCTTATGATTGATCACTTTCCGCTGCGCTCTAGACCCACCCAGATTCAGATACTTTTGATGCTTCAAAATCCCCGAGCTTAATTAGCCTCCTTTCTTTCCCAATTGGTTCGTAAATATCTCATCAGCCCAATTTTTAGCCCAAATTCGGTTTTCAACCATGAAAATTGAATTTCTCTTGTTTCCCCGACTGCTCTAGATTCTTTGAAGACATGTCTGATTTGTAACGATTTCAGAACAACGATGATCAGATTCTACATTTGGTTAGATTACTTAGAAGGCTGACTCTCTACAACCATTATTCTAGAGTTTTTCCTCGATGGAATTATTCCTCTTGACTGGTGGAGTTGAGTTTTTCCTTTGGATGCCAGCTTCGGTGAATGGTACTGTTGTTATGTGCTCAATTCCTAACCATTTTACCATTGTGGAGGCTCGATTGGGATCTAGAATTTTAAGTGATGGTCGTCATCCATCTGACTAAGAAGACTAGATCTGGATTTGATTATCGACTACTTTCTGAGCAGTAGAGAGATCAAAGCAGAGTATCTCATTCAGCATCTACTCCCAGTTTTTCATTCCATACGGTGTTTTGGTGATCCAAGCTTTAGTGTCTCCCAAATTGTGAGAATATCATATTTAGAGCTCTTTTGCTGAGTTCCTACTCAACACGCGGTTAAAGACAGATCCTTTATTTTTCTTGCTGATCTGCATAGTAACTCACACATGCATCTATCCCTTTGTTTTTCTTGGCGGGAGATCAACATAGTTGGATGAATCAACATGCTCTGGTGCAAGCTGTTGTATTCTGCGGTTATCAGACGTGTCGAGTTATTTACAGGTTGAGCTGTAGTTTGTGCAATCAGTCGTGGTTATTGCAAATCGGATCCGGTCTTTCAGTTGAAATTGAAGATAAAGAGCTACAATCGAGGGGGAGCTTGGAGATCAAAATGTAGCCTAACGCCACTAAAGTTTTCTGAAGAAAGCAAGGGGGAAAAGACCAGAGATGCTTCCTTTATAAAACTTTAGAGGGAGATTGTTAGGACCAAATTGTCCTAATTAGTGAAAGTTTTATAAAGTAAGCTTTGAGAATGATTATTTGGTAATTAGCTACTTAGTGTAGCTAATGGGCTTGGGCTTGGGCTTTTGTAGTTAGGCCCTATATATAAAGGGTTTAGGTTTGGGAAGAAAGGTGTGAGAGAACCATTCCAATGAGAGTCATTTAGAGAGAGAAAGTGTTTGTGTTCTTGTATGTTGAGAGCTCTCTAAAATAAAACAAGAACTTTACATTTTGTCTATCAATTTCTTATCTTAAATCCTCTTATTGTTTGATTGTTTGGGACCAACAGCCGCCTTCCTCCTCCACTTGGTGAACACATGTGCAACCGCCGCCGCATTCCTACACCCGGTGAACACATGTGCAACCGCCTCAACCTTCCAACACCCGGTGAATACATGTTTAACCGCCACCACCTTCCTCCTCCACCCGGTGAACACATGTGCAACCGCTGCCACCTTCCTCCTCCACCTTGTGAACACATGTGCAACCGCCGCCGCATTCCTCCTACACCCTGTGAACACATGTGCAACCGCTACCGCATTCCTTCTACACCCTGTGAACACATGTGCAACCGCCACTGCCATCCTCCTCCACCCGGTAAACACCTGTGCACATGACGAAACACCTGTGGACGACGACCACCACCGTCTCCTCATCTTCCTCCACTACCGCCAAAATCAAACAATGTCGTCGCTCGTCGTCAACGTCCGACGCTATCGACGGTGACGGTAAAACCTTACTATCGGCAAACAACATCCCCTCGCCGGAGTGAAATGCCAATCAATTTGATTTGGCCGCTCAATCACCAGATCCACCGCGTTGCTACGACGACGACGCCTCGCAATTGTGGATGTGGTCGTCGTTGTCAGTGTGATTAGAAGAAACAAATTTTAGGGTTTGGAAGAGATCTGGTGGTGGTGGAAGGCGGAGCGGATCCGGTGGTGGTGGTGGTGGTGGAAGGTGGCGGCTATGGTGGTGGTGGTGGAAGGCGAAGCAGATCTGTGGGTGGTGGTTGAATGTGGAGCAGATCTGGTGGTAGTGATGGAAGGTGGCGGCTGTGGTAGTGGTGGTGGTAGAAGGCGGCGGTTTTGGTGGTGGTGGTGGAAGGCGAAGGCTATGGTGGTGGTGGTGGTGGTGGAAGGCGATGGTGGTGGTGGTGGAAGATGGAGCAGATCTGGTGGTGATGGTGGAAGGCAGCGGCTGTGGGGTGGTGGTGGAAGGTGGCGGCTGTGGTGGTGGTGGTTGTAACACCTTAGGCATATTCCATACCGGCCGTGGACAGGAGTGATGATGTGTGTTATAAGTAATATCTTGGCCTTCCTAACAATAACTTGTTTTGGGGCATAATGCACGACAGTTCTTGGAACGCTGCAGTTAAGCGTGCTAGGGTGGGAGTAGTACCACTACCAGGATGGGTGACCTCCTAGGAAGTCCTCACTAGGTTGCCAAAAACAAAGCCGTAAGTTACACGTTGGTTAAATCCAGGGGCAAAGTAGACAATGTTGTTGCCGAGGTAGGTGAGATGTTACAGTGGTGGTGGAAGGCGACGACTGTGGTGGTGGTGATATGGAGGAGGATGGAGATGGAGATGTAGGCGCTGATGATGACTAGTTAGGTGGGTTTTCAATTTGGATCTAAGTTAATTAAAATACCAAAGTTCCAAAAATGCCCCTAGTTTTTAATTAGTTAAATTGAGTTAACATGGTTAACACACTATTGTGGTTAACAATGGAACTCTCCTCTCTCTCCCTCCCTCTCTCTCTCTCTCTCTCTATATATATATATATATATATATATATAGGGATGAGTTCAAATGAAACCACATATTTCATTATGAACATGAGGATAACTGAGAGCATGACACGTGTTATGTTCCTCCTGAATAATATAATATTATTTAGACTGAATGTAATGCAGTATTCATGATGAATAATATTGAGTCTTACTCGGTCTGAATGTTGTCTTATTGAGTATTATTCTGTCTAAACATTGTATTATTTAGTCTTACTCGGTCTAAATGTTGTATTATATATATAAAGAGAGAGAGAGAGAGAGAGAGACATGTTCATACAAATACCCTACCTATATGTAAGAACAAAGGAACCATCTTCTAGCCACATGTTTGATAAAGAAAAACTATATTATATTAGATGACGTTCTAGTAATTAGTACATGCTGAAATGTACTTTCCACCATGTGTAAATTCTTTTAGAAATAAAATTGGAATGGTCAATAGTGATAATATATTAATCTAATATATTATTCTTTTATAATATATTATTAATATACGAATTTTGTAAAAATCAATTGATAATATATTATAATGTATATTATATTATAATTATATTATATATGATTTTACATTTATCTTTGTACAAAATTACATATGAATTACATTAACATTTGTACAAAATCATATGTGATACTGAAATTATATATATGTGATTTTATTCATATTAAGCGTTGTAATCATGTGTGAATATCATTCGTATAAAATCATATTTAATTTTACATTTACATTTGTATAAAATCACATATGATATTAAATTAACATTTGTACAAAATCATATATGATATTGAAATCATATGTGATTTTATTGACATAATTGACATTGTATTTTACCTTGATCTTATATTTATTTAAATAGTTTAAACGATGGGTCTCTATTAATTCATGAAAAATAGCGGGAGTTCAAATTTTGTAAAAATATTTATGAAATCTTAATCTTATATTTATTAAACATATTTAATATTTAAAATATATGAATATCATTTGTACAAAATCACATATGATTTTATATTTAAATTTGTACAATATCATATATGATAGTGAATTTTTTTTATCATAGAGTTAAATGCAAATTTGATCCTTGTAGTTTACAAAAATTAATGACTAAGGTCCCTCTAAAGAATTTTTAACTAACAAGGTCCTTGTACATTTGTTTTTTATAACACATATGATCCTTCTTATAAATAATATTAAAAAAACTAAAATTAAGAAAGGGTAATTTTGTCCATTCACTCTTCCTATTAATTTAATTTTAGTTTATAACATATTTACTCCCTCTTTAATTAATATAATAAGTTAAATTTATTTGGCCCTTTTTAATATATTATACTGTATTACTATTTTTATGCCAAAACATGTATATATTGTTTTATATTGAATACATAAATTTTAATACCACCCCTAATTATATCTATTTACTTTACAAATTATACAAATGTATTTTATCCTTTCATGTTAGTTTTATTATCCATTTGTAGCAAATTGCAATCTATGATTAATTTCGAGTTATATTATTGATAAGAGATCCATCAGAATTAGCTTTATTCATAAATATAAATCACATATGTAATTAAATATAATTAATATGTTTTCTTTATAAATCATCTATTAAGATATATGTATTTTAATTTATTTCATCCTCTAATAATATTTTAATAATTTCGGATTACATTATTGTTTAAGTATTATAAAATTAACTTTAATGTATTCAACAAAATTGTCAAAACAAATCTTACATTTCAATAAATATATAACGTATTTAGTAAAAATCACATCACTAATCTAAATTTTAGTATGAAAATAGCAAAACCGAGTAAAAATTATGAACTGAATTAGTCCACACCATTGATCATCTACATGTATGGTTGGATTTGATTTATAAAGTTTGTAAGAATCCTTTAGTTTGTATTTGATATGACCCTTAGCATAAAAATATTAATATAGTATAATATATTAAAAAGGGATCAAATAAAATTAACTTATTTTATTAATTAAAGAAGGACCAAATATGTTATAAACTAAGATTAAATGACTAGAAAAAGTGAATGGACAAAATTACCCTTTCTTAATTCTAATTTTTTTTATTATTATTTATAAAAAGGACCATATGTATTTAAAAAACAAAAGTACAAGGACCTTGTTAGTTAAAAAAATTTTAGAGGGACCTTAGTAATTAATTTTTGTAAACCACAAGGACCAAATTTGCATTTAACTCTTTATCATACGTGATTTTGTTCAAAAAAAATTTATTATACTAAATATTTTAAGAAAAATAGCTTCAATTTTTAAAGATACTTTTACATGAAATAATGGAGATGTATATAAATTTTTAACAATGCAGAAGGTGATGTTCTGTCTTTTTTTAGTATAATGGTAAGTCCTCATTGACAACAATTATATAATTTTCACCATAAGTAGAAAATTTAAAACTCTTCTAAAAATAGTAAGGGGACCTTATCCACAAAAGTGGACCGCTAGTTTCACACCTATCAAAATATAGCTCATTTAATTTGAAGTAAGATTTTTAGAATATAATGTTATTTAAGGGACCGAAGCCTGAATTTTCAAGCAAATTTCTTGATGAAATATATATATATATATAGGACAATAATCAAATGAAAACCTCTTTTTTTGTGAAAACTTGAAAACCGAAAATTCATAAGATGAATATGAATGAATCTGAATTTCATCTAGTAAATATTCATATTATGAATCTGATTTCCATATTAATTAATCTGAAGTTTCATAATAGGAATACGAAGTTTCATATTCATAATATGAATATGTTTCATATTCATAATATGAATATGAATTTTTTGTGGTTTTCAAGTTTTCACTCTTTTTGTGGTTTTCACATGAAGGCCCCTCTATATATATATATATATATATATATATATATATAAAGTTCAAAATATTAACTCAATTTTGTTTGTGAATACGAAAAGAACAGTAAAATCGCACTATGTGATGCATTTATTTTGAATATATATATATATATATATATACTCACCTTATTTTGAAAAGTAATTAATTTGTGGAAACTTTGGAAACCATGTTTTTCACCAATCATAATCCATTTTCTTGTTTATTTTTGGTAATTTTATTTATTTTATTTTTGTGATGCTTAATTATAGGAATTGGTGGTTATGATTTTGAATTTTGCAATTAATCTTGTCCATTGATCCTTCTAATCAATGGTTTATATGAGTTTCCAAAGTTTCCACAAATTATTGAGTTTTCAAAATAAGGTGACTCTATATATATATATATATATATATATATATATATATATATAGAGAGAGAGAGAGAGAGAGAGAGAGAGGGGAAAGTTATTTTTCAACTCAGTAAAAGGTTACAACCCGTACAACCTTCATCTAAACCATTCATTTAGCCCATTAATTATGATTGATTCCTCATTTCATGCAATAATCTTACCTAAAATGCATTAAATGAATAATACATTAATATTAAAATCAAATATGCCACATGACACTTTCGGTTGTCCTTGTATACCCAATCTTGGTCGTTCATTTAACAAATCTATGCTATAGAATTCCATTGAATTAATCACATCCGTTGATTTAATTGATCAAAGGCTATGATTTGGTTTAATTTGGTTTCTAAATCTTTTTTAAACCACATTTTAAAACCGCTTAAAAATTAGATTGTAAACAAAATCAATGGTTTAGAATAGGTTTGTAAGAATTCCATGGTTTGTATTTAATATTTTCTATATATATATATATATATATAAATAGGGGTGGGTTCAAATGTGAACCACTTTTTGGTTGTGAACGTGAGGACAACCGAGAGCACGACACGTGGTGGATGACTAGGCGCCACGTCAGATTCACGGCGGATGACTAGACGCGATTCATGGGAGGGCATTGAATTAAAGACGGGGACCACACTCAAAGCCGCCACGTGTCGCACTCTCGGTTGTTCTCATGTTCACAACCAAAAAGTGGTTCACATTTGAACTTTCCTCTATATAGGGTCAGGTTCAAATGTGAACTCAATTTTGGTTGTGAACGTGAGGACGAATCTCATCCACACATCTTCGGTTACGGTGGACGCGATCATGGAGGATTGACGCGATTCATGGGAGGGTGAAGATTATTAAAGGAGAGGACCCGGTCAAAGCCGTCTTTATTGACGAATGATTGGCTGAGATTTGTCCTCATGTTCGCAACCAAAATTGAGTTCACATTTGAACTTTCCTCTTTCTCTCTCTCTCTCTCTCTCTATATATATATATATATATATATATCCTAGCTAGTAATCAGTACAAGAAAAATGACATTTAGAGAAGGTTTTCTTTTGTATTTAAAAGATTGAAAAGTTTCTCTAAAGGTTGTATAGAAGCTTTTATTTGCATCAACAACCTTCCCTACAACAAAAGTTGAGTTTATAGGACGCCTAAAATAAAATAAAAACGTCCTATTAGAGTGTTTTATAGGACTAAACTCAAAAGTATCCTATATAAAGGTGTTGCAATAAGTTTATATGATACTGTTAGACATCGTAACAAATTTTTAGAACATTTTTAAAAAAATGTATCGTATTAGCTAATTTTATAAGACGCTTTTAAGAAATGTCATATTAATTTTATAAGACACTTCTCAAAAGCATCCTATAAAATTTATAGGACCATTCAAATCCTATCCAGTAAAATGTTAGATTACCAACGAACAAATCAATACATGGATAATATTTTATTTACCTACCTATCATTCAACACTTCAAAACATAATAAATAACAAGTTTACCATTTATTTTTTCTCAAGCGGTACTTACATATCATCTCAATCCTTGATACTTGATACTTGATACTTGATTTATATGGTTTGGTTATAATATTAAATAAGAGAAGTAATGATAATATTATTATGCTATAATAAAATAATAATAAATTAAAAAGGTAATTGGGAGAGGGGAAGAGGGGGGAGGGGAGTGTGACCCTATATATTACTCATTCCAAACTTGTTTCAAAATATACATTCCTATTTCCATCTCATTCAAGATGATGGCAATTCCAATTTTTTCTCTTTCAAGTCCAATCTTCATTCTAATACTCACAAATTTATTTCTTCTTTCCATCTACATCTACAATCAGTCACAAATAAAAGGGAATGAGATAAAGAAGTATCATCCACTTGTCGGGACTAAGCTTCATCAGATCATTCATTTTAAAAGGTTGCATCATTACCTTACTGATTTGGCTGCAAAATATAAAACTTTTAGAATATATAAACCCTTTAATAATGAGATTTTCACATCTGATCCTGCAAACGTGGAATATATCCTTAAGACAAGATTCGATAATTATGGCAAGGTATGTGTTCTAATTACTTCATGATTTAGTTCTAACCAATCTTGGTTTTGTCATAGACAAATGGGAGTCATTTCTATTTAACAATTAAATATATCCTTCACTCCATGTAATGTTTTTATTATTATTAGGATTTCACATTTTGAGAAAGTCTTTATATAAGTTACTTTGGTGCAAAAATATTGTAGGGACAGTATATGAACGAGATTCTAAAGGGTTTACTTGGCGATGGAATATTCACTGTCGATGGGGACGAGTGGAGAGAACAGAGGAAGGTATCAAGCAATGAATTCTCTAAGAAGGTGCTGAGAGATTTTAGCAGTGTTGTCTTTACTGAAAACACTATAAAAGTTGGAAACATTTTATCAGAAGCAGCAAATAGCAACCAAACAGTCGATATAACTGTAAGTTTTCCATGTGTTAATTAATTTCATCACTAACATTTCATTATAATACCCCATTGAGTGTTTTCATTAGAGCTCAACATAATACTCCCAATGTGCATAAATACAGGACTTGTTCATGAAATCAACGACTGATTCAATATTTAAAGTTGCTTTTGGTATCGATTTTGACAACATCAGTGGTTCAAATGAAAAAGGAGCTAGATTTTGTCGTGCGTTTGATGATGCAAATGCCTTGGTACTTCGAAGATATATTGACTTATCATGGAAGATCCAAAAATATTTTAATATTGGACCAGAAGCAGAGTTAAAGAAAAATGTCAAAGTAATTGATGACATCATCTATAAGTTGATCCATACCAAGGTTAAACAAATGCAGGAGGCAAACGATGACACTTTAGTAAGCTCATATACTCTTTTTTGAATAGTAGAAACGTAAATACATAAAAATCATATGTTTTTTGGAAACCGTGAAACCAATTTTGAATTTATGATGCATATTCCTTATTAATAATTAACATTCATTTATATCCGTGTATATTCTTGCATAGTAAATTACTAGTTGTCAAAATAAATAAGATTTTTAAACGAACTTTCCCAATAGTTGACACTATTCTCACTTAAACCAAGAAAACACACGAGTCCAATTAAACCATTCTTTTGTGGAATTTGTAGTCGAAGAAACAAGACCTTCTTTCAAGATTTTTGCAGATCAAGAATATAGATTCCAAGTATGTACGAGACATAATTGTAAACTTTGTGCTTGCTGGTAAAGATCCTATAGCAACTAGTTTGTATTGGTTCATTTACATGCTCTGCAAACATCCTCAAATTCAAGATAAGGTTGCAAAAGAAATTAAAGAAGCAACCAACATGAGCATGAAAGAATTAGAGATCACAAATGTTGCGGACTTTGCAACATGTATTACCGACGAAGCCCTCGACAAGATGCAATATCTTCATGCAACTTTAACGGAAACTATTAGGCTCTATCCTGCTTTGTCATTGGTATGAAAACTTAAATTTTCAACTCTTATTTAATTATTTCTCATGTTTTAACTTCTAAAGATGACCCTATAGTTGTTAATCTTGTAATTAAAAATGTGGAGATAATACGATATGATGTAGGATTCAAAGATATGCTTTTCAGATGATGTTCTACCGGATGGTGGCTGTGTGAAAAAAGGGCAAATGATAGTTTACATGCCATATGCAATGGGAAGGATGAAGTTCATATGGGGTGACGATGCACTTGAGTTTAAACCAGAAAGATGGCTTGATGAGAATGGTGTCTTCCATCCAGTGAGCCCCTTCAAATTTACAGCGTTTCAGGTTCGTATCATATATACCATTAATTTTGCATGATCCGTAATTGGGTATAACTTCCATTGCATAAGGTATATATAAGTCATTGTTTTCTATTCTCCTTCTCGCAAGTGTGTGTGTGTGTGTGTTTGGACTAGTTTGCATGCACCTCGACTAACGCCAAGCAAAAATAAACATAACAAACATGAGACTCTAACCAACAAACTATGGGTATGAGACCCAAATCCTAGCATTTACGATTGATCTACCTGTTGCAACATGTCTATTGACATTTTTTTCATTGGTATATAGTTTTCATAATAGTAAATTGAATCCATTTTATTTCTCTTTTATATTCATAGGCAGGACCACGAACTTGTTTGGGTCGAGATTTTGCGTATAGGCAAATGAAGATATTCTCTTCTATCTTGTTGGGTTGCTTCGAATTCAAGTTGAGTGATGAAAGCAAAATCCCAAATTACAGAGTCATGATCAATCTTCAGATAGATGGTCCACTACATGTTTCTGTCTCCAAACGATACGGTATATATGCACACTTGCCCGTAAACTCAAAACATATCATAACATATGCTCTAATATGTGTTTAGTAAACAAAGGTATTGTTGTTACCCATAAAACATCACTTCACATACAGGATCCTGGATTAATCATATCCAGAGGCGGATCTAGAAAAATGTTGTTGTGGTTGCACCATCGCACCCACCCAAAAAAATTTAGCATCCTTAAGCAAAATTAGAATATGTTTGGGAAAAAAAAGTGATCGCATGAATACTCATCGGTTCATTGTATAAACAATTTAACTTTAACAAAAAAACCGCTAATAAAAATTTGTATTCATGTAAAATTTTATGAAAAATTCACCTTATTTATACACGTTAAATTTTATTAAAAAACACAATTAAGGACAAAATCGAAACAAATATGTGTTTAATAATGATTAAATATTTCATTTATCATGCACGTAATATTGTCAATATCGGGACTCATTTCGAAGCTATTGAATAAAGTGAAAATACGTATTTTTTAGTATATTTTAGCTAATATTTAACTAATTGACTAATATGATACGGGTATAAAATGAAAAAGGAAAGAATGTAAACTAAAAACATTAAACTTTTTAAAGGGTAAAAACTATAGATTATCGTCAATCATAAGAAACTCTCTCATGGTTTTTATCTAAAAACTTTAACATATAACCCCTTAAATTTTTTTAAAGATAATGGTTTCACCCCACTAAATTTTATGGTTTCACCCCCAATGAGTTAATGGTTTGACATGTATAGACCTTCAAACTTTACACTTAAACCCCAAAAATTTGTGGTTGCACAAGCAACCACACTCTAAGATATGGATCCGCCGGTGATCATATTCAAGTTGCATGTATGTGTGTGTTCTAGGTAACCTTTGCACAACAATTACATAACTTTTTTTTCAAGCTATATATACTTAGACAAGCTCAAATGTTAACTATCTAGCTTGAACACACTTATGTTAACTATCTATAGCCACAAAGTTACCGAATTCTAAGCTGATGAGTAGTGTGTGTCATGTACAGGAGCATACAAATTCGAGAACAGTAAGGATTGATCTGATATAAGGGCATATATATGTTTGAAGTCACCATGTCCTTGGCTATCTAATTTATGTTGTGTTAAGTTGCATTTAGTATTTTGTACTACTAACTTTAATGTATTTGGTATTGTAAACCCAAGTTGAAATTGTCATGATGTTTTAAGTATCTACTACAATATGATGAATAGCTATGTATTAATTAAGTTATGTCATAGGATATTGCATTGAATCTTGTATTGTACCACTACTAGAAAAATATGCATCAGTACTGTTATCAACGACGGACCAATTTCGTCGCTAATTATGAAGTTGTAATAGCCATTTTAAGAACATAATATGAAATTTGATATTTGAAATTAATGAGAACAAGTGTCATAGAGACTTTGGAAGATGAAGCAATTGACTTGGAAAAGCAATGTACATTGTGCTTCATCACATGTAGCTATAAACTTTTCAGATTTCGTGCATGAAATAGTTGTACTTAATCTATAAGAATTTGCCGTAACGACTTATAATCTAAATGCTTATATATGTAGTGTATATATATATATATACACATGCACGTATACACAGGTACACTATGTACCCGTGTGATGCAGCCAAGGGAGGAGCCAGGATCTATCTTAAGGGTGGTCCTCATTGACGCATAAAAAATTGAGAAATTTGTTAAGGTTTTATGTACCTACGTATATCTAATGAGATAATCGAGCTTACAAGTCCAAGAGAAAGTGCCTACACATTATAGAATTTTTTTTCTCTATACGAAAAAGCCACATCTCATAACAATACTTATACATAGAGAAACCAAAATAGGGATGTAGCATGTTTTCTATTGGAACGATCGATAATAATTACTCTTAGAAAATCAAATCAATTCTACATACTTTTTAGAAATGCACTTAAACGAGGCATTGATTAATTTTAATTTATGTTTATTAAACTAAAGTGAAAAACATCCATACTAGCTTCACCAGAAAATTCATTTTGCTCGAATCCAATCAATTAAACCAGGGATAATAAAACCAGGAAAAAGGTCATTTTTTCAAACAAATCACGATTAGATACAAATATCAAAACTAATAATCAAAATCCCTCCATCAAAACTGAATTTATACTAACCAAATATAAGATAACTAAAGTGAAATGTATAAATCCAATTTCCCTTATACTCTGAGATGAGTTTTAGGCTTTTGGTTTTTGGTATGTGAAAATCTAAAAGGTTGGTGCCTTGGTGGTGGGTCCCTTAAATGGAAGCAATAGTTAAATGGATGCTTATTGCCGAACATTCAAACATATAATATCTTTCAGATTAAAACTTGATGGTGGGTTGGTGCTAACATTGGGCTAGTGCTAGCTCCGCACATGATGCAGCATAGGTGAATCATAATTTCAAACGTGGATTTACCCATCCGTTTAGATTTTATCTCATGATTTTACATGGCTTAGATACAAATAAACTAATTAATAAATAAAAATGGAGGTTAAACCAATTCAACTTGATAACAACTTCTGTTATAACGCCTATGCCAATTACGAAGGGATAAATTATATACTATAACGTTGGCTTACGTACGCGCTATCTGAGTAAGGACGTGCATAGTAGAACTAATGCAGAAGTTACACAATAAAACTAATGATAACAAACTGATAAACATAATCAAATATATGATAAAGATCAATCTTATTTTAAATGTCAATAATCTGAAATATAATTGAGATAATTATGAATTATAACCGAACGTTTAACTATTATCGACATAAAAAATTATCTTATTAAACCTATAAATTACACTATTATTAAACATAAATCAGGTTAGAACAAAATTTTGAATTCAACAAATTATACAAATTGTTAATACAATACCAATCACCTTTTTTAAACTTCTATGAGGTCTTCATAATTCATATTTTATTTGACCATAAAAATATTATCTTTTTCTCAAAACATAAAAACTATATTATAGAATTGACAAAGAATAGAAAGAAAGAAACATTAAAATTTAGATGTATACACTTAATTTAGGTTTGAGGTAATTTTTATGAGTTAAAGAACCAAAATATTGGTGGATAGAGAACAAAGGATTTGTGCCAAAAAAAAAAATCGAAAGTATAATTGTGCTTAAAAATGATATTATGGTGTTAAAACGATTAGAAAATTATTAAAAATATAATTATACTATTAAGTTATATGTAAGTTTTTTCTTGTAAGTTTTTTTTTTCAACAACAAATCTACTCTACTTCTAAACTACATATTTGCCTATGGTACTCAAACTCCTAATCAAAGGCCAGGAGAAACACCTTACAAACATCTTTATATCGCTGGGTTACAAGTCCTTTGGTCTTCCATTTAGTAAGGCCCTGTTCGGTAGTGTCTGAACCGGCTGTGTGGACCACTAAAAAAATTCGGTCAGCTATATCATGCCGTTTGGTATCGGCTGAACCATTCAGGAAGTGGCTGAATGTAAAAATTTCGCTCAACTATGAAGAAGGAGTCCTATCCACTCAGCTATTGTTTTTACATTTAATTCCTTATTTACCCTCACCACCTACCCAACATTAGTTCCTATTGCTTTTCAACTACGACATTTAAAAAAGATTGCTTTACATTTCAAGTCATAAATCTGTTTCAATGGCCATAATCGACTGAAGAGATTGAGATATTTTCCCCAAAAATCTGCAAATCATAGTGGCCAAATCAATTTCTATTTCAAGTATATCAATCCGTTTCTGAATCCCAATGGCCAAAATCGATTTCTGATTTCATGTATTGCAATCGATTGTTAAGACCCAGTGGCCAAAATCGATTTCAGATTTCATGTATTTCACTCGATTTCTAAAACAAGATGGCCAAAATCGATTTTGATTTCATGTATTTCAATCGAGAAATTTCTCCGTTCATAACTCTATGATATTAGTTTGTTTTGACATTCTTATCTTAAATCTAGTTTTTATTTATTTATTTTTTAAATGTTTTGCTTGTTTTTTTTTTATGATTATAAGTTATTCATTTAGCATTTTTATTAGACAATTGCTTTATTAAGACAAAAGTAAAGACTGAGGGTAAAATGGTCATTTATGATATTCAGACTATTTATTCAGCATAATAACCGAACAACAATTTATCTGTTAACACACAGACAGCTAAATCTAAACAGACAACTATATCCATTCAGGTCTTAACAGAAAATGAACCGAACAGCACCTAAGTTAGAGTTGGAACACTATGAATGAAAAGTTTCTAACATAGAAAAAAGTCTGAACTTGTATAAATTGGCCTGAGATTGAAAGTGTTCGGAGATAAAAGGAATGCTCTTGCTTAAAGCACATTAATCATCAAACATATAAGTTCTAAAAAGTTTATTACTTATACATCATGTTTTATGGTTTATACATATTTAATTTTCAAGTTCTATACATAAAAATTTTGTTCATAAATCGTTGTATGTGAGACTTAAAAGTTTAGATATTATATTTTATAGAAAAAATTATCATTTTTGTCAACATACTATTTATCTTTTTTCAATTTTACTAACATTCTTAAATTTTTATCAATTACATCATTAAATTATCAAAAAAAAAAATTCAATAAACCCAAGGTTTACATTTATTTTTTACACATTTAACCCTCAATTTGACGAATTTTCATTTTCTTCATAGTTTCTACCCCAACCTTAGAGTAAATTATATTTTTGGTCCATGTGGTTAACACTCATTATCAACTTTGGTTCCTTTTTAAAACTAATTACAATTTTGGTCATCATGGTTACCTCTTTATTTTAGTTTTGGTCCATTTGAATAAACTTAATTATTAGTTAGTTTAAGAGAATTTCTCTACTTTCAACATTTTTTGTCTTTTCTTATCGTTGTCTTATTAGATCATAGAGTAATTTAAAAATTTTGTGATTATATTTTTTTTGTCTTTCCTATCTTTTCATTAGTAGCAATTTTAAATAATAATACATTAAGAGTGCATAACTTTTTTTTGTAATGTTAAAAATAAAGAACCAATTAACAACATATTTTAATCATAATACATAAGCAACTAACAACACATTTTAGAAATAATGTCATTTTAAATTACATCATTTTATCAGATGTATATTTACAAATGTGTCTACACTAATAAAAATGTTTAAAGTTTATATGTCGGGTTTCAAAAAATGTAAATTGCTCTACGATCCGATAAGACAACAATAAGAAAAGACAAAATAGTTTAAAAGACAAAAATTGTTGGGAATCGATGGGCATAAAACAATAAAACGCACAGCGGAAAAAAAAACATCAATTCCCAATCATAGATCCAACCTTAAACCATCCAGATACAATTAAGGGGGTTTGTTAGTTTTACTTTATAAGCGATACGAGAAAACTCCGGAAAGCTGGTGAGGGATACACCACTACTGCATCACAGGGAGATAGACTGCTAGACCGCCAGGGATTGATCAAACACGAACTCAGTTCGTGTATGTGTGTAATCGGCGCCAAGAGAGAGAGAGAGAGAGGGGGACGAGTTTGTAGGTTTTTCTAGGTTTTCTTGTTCTGAAAGATTCTAATGAATCAGATAAATAATACCTCAGATATTGCCTTTATTTATAAACATAAATAAGGCAGTATCCATTTAAGAAAACCCAACCCAATTAAAAACCCATCAAAATTCTAGATGAATTAAAACTCTTTAATTAACTAATAATTTATTTCCATAAATATAAAAGTTAATAGTTAAATAATAAATAATCAATTTATTAGTTATTTCTCTCATTTAAATAATTAAACTTAATTAATTATTTCACACACAATTATAATCTAAATTATCTCTATTCGGGTGTGTAGCAGTGTGACCCACTAATGTCTTATAACATTGGACACGGTAAACCCAGTTACTGTCTTGCACATAATCATTTCAGAAATACCCTTAAACTAACAAACCTTTATAATTAAATTTAGTCCAAGGAACCAAAACTAAAAAAAGTGGCAACAATGATGATCAAAATTGAAATTAGTTTTAAAAAAGGACCAAAGTTGATAATGAGTGTTAACCACATGGATCAAAAATGTCATTTACTCTAAATTTGGCGTAGAAATTATGAAGAAAAATGAAATTATTAAATTGAGGGTTAAATGGGTAAAAGGTAAAGGTAACCTTGGGTATATTGAAGAAATTTTGATAGTTTAATAACGTAATTAGTAGAAATTAAAAGATGTTGATAAAATTAGAAAAAAGTGAATAATACGTTGGTAAAAATGATAGATTTTCCTAAATAATGTATTATAGATAGAGAAATTAAAGGTCTTAAAAGAATTAAATAAACCAAAAATATCCGCTAACAACTATGTCTAAGTTTTGAAACCACATCGATAAATAGCTTTTAAGTTAACTTTATTCTTTTGGAGTAACATACTTTCCAAATAATTGATCAACTTCATTTTCGCTTTTTAGTCCTTGTACTTTATACAATATCATTGAAATCCTTTATCTCTCATTTCTTTTCTATTGCACGATTCCTTACTTAACAATGGATGGATGATCATTGGCATTAAACTTTAAACACCCCATTTCTATAGATAATCCTCAACTAAAAATTGATTTAATCTTGTAGTTTTATCATCGTTATATCTGTAAGTTAGTTATAATTTTACATGCATGTATATATAGGGGTTTTTATTGATTGAAATCCAATCGATTTAGATGGATCCAATCTCATCTGATTCAATGCAATTATTTAATGGATGTTCGATTTTCTAATCTGATCCAATCTAATTAATACTGGACATTCAATCTAATCCAATCCTATGGATGCTTGGATCAGATTGGAACAGTTTCATCTATTGATTTATGCGTTGGACTAGATTGGAGCAATCCAAAAATTTCTAACAATTTTTATCCGGTTTAACAAATATAATTAATTTATTAAAAACTATTATATATATAGAGGCGAGTTCATACGAGAACGCTAACTTTTTATGAGAACACGAACAGCTTTTTCGATGTACAAAATCTCATATAATTTTCGTAACAAATGACATATGATTTATGTACAAAATCACATATGATTCACACGACTTTGCCTACAACTTAAAGTCGCGTCCAAAGTCACCTACGTTCAATTTCTTTCGTTAGTATAAAATCATGTGAATTGTACATGGACAAAGCTCCACGCATTTCGTAGATAGTTAGCATTCTCGTTTGAATCTTTTTCTATGTACATATCAATTAAAAAACAATATCCTAAAATGTTAATACTTATATATATATAGTTACTAAGGGTTGGGTTCCAGTGAGAACTGTGATAAGTGGTTATTAACCATTGGATGAGAAATGAACGTATATTAAGATAAGATGCACCGGATTAATCCCCTTTTAAGCAGCAATAATAGAAGGATATTTGGTTAAAAGTGATCAACGGTTTAAAAGCATTTCTCATATGATCTCATGCCTAGTTATTTATTGGATTGTAGTTATATGATAATTCTATGGGTAATTGGACGATCATTTGACTAGATCAGTTTGGCTTTATTAGATGCAAGATTGTCATCCAAAAACAACAAATCTAATTTGTTGGATGTTGAAATTTCAGATCCAATCCAATCCAATTACAGTTGGATATCTAATTATAATAATTCTAATTTAATTGGTCGGTAAAAATCGGGATTAGATTTCTCTATACCCAACCCGATGCATACATGTATTTCTAAAGACGTGTACTTATTGTTGAGCAATGTCCCACATCGGACACAAAGTGAATTTGTAATCTGCTTATAAGGGTCCTGGGCTACTCCACTCATAGCCAATTGGTTTTGAGTTGGAACCCCACAAACTTACACTTATATCTCTTTCTTATTTGATATTGGAAGCTATGTAGTATGATCTCAAATTTGGCACAATACTAAATCCCTTTTTCATGGTTTATAATATATCCATCATGCTTCTAACTTGTCATTATATGTAAGAAAAGTTTGCAATTCAAAGAATAACTTGTTGAACACAAATGAAGAAATAAGCCATTGTCTTCTAATGAATTCTTTCTTCTTTTGTCCAACTTCGATGATAACAAAACATCTTTACTGAATCTATAAATACTGAAAACGAAGCAAAACACAAAGCAAGCCATGGCTACTTTCAGAACGATTACATTCCTCCTCTTCTTAACCATTTTGAATCACGGTGAATCAGTGTCAGAATCTCACGATTTGGGATCCTCGCCCATAAGGATTTTGGGTCAAGACGATGGGGTTCGGGCCGCTTACTGGCCTTCGTTCACTGGATATCCTGCTTCTGCCATCGACACGTCATACTTCTCTCATATCTACTACGCATTTGTTCTGCCGTCTCCCATGACTTACGAATTAGACATCACGCCATCCGATGTCGAGAAGCTACTCGAGTTTACAAACGCAAGGGTGGTTGGAATCCGGCTGCAAAGACGATGTTATCTGTTGGCGGTGGCGGAGGCGGTTCTTTACCTGAAACCTTCTCTCAGATGGCTAGCCGAGAGTATTCTCGTGCTAGTTTCATCAATTCCACCATTGAAGTAGCTCGGGAATACGAATTTGACGGGATAGACCTCGATTGGGAGTTTCCGTCAAACGAATCTGATATGTCGAACCTCGGTTTATTGTTTCAGGAATGGCGGCAGGCGCTTGAATACGAAGCCAACGTGACCAAAAGACCTCGCCTCGTTTTGACCTCGGCCATGTATTACGCCTCAGTCGTTTCCTTCGACGGCCCACCTCGATCGTACCCGACCCAAGCAATAACCCGATATGTCGATTGGATTAGTCCGATGTGTTTCGGTTACCACGGGACTTGGGAAAACTTCACAGGATCGCATTCAGCGTTATACGACCCTTTAACGAATCTTAGCACGGATTTTGGTATCGGGTCCTGGATTCGAGCCGGCGTGCCTCCTGAAAAGATCGTCATGGGGCTAGCGGCCTATGGACCGACATGGTCGTTGCAGAATCCGAAGGCCAACGCCATCGGATCCGCGACCACCGGCACGGGCCCTGGAGACGGCATATTAGTCTACTCACAAGTTGTTGATTTCAATCGGGCCAACAATGCAACAATCGTGTTTGATAACACAACCGTCTCCTATTATTCGTATTCCGGAGATTCGTGGGTCTCGTATGACGATATCGGATCGATCGAACCGAAGGTGCGTTACGCACGGGCTCGAACCCTGGCTGGGTATTTCTTCTGGGCGCTAGGCCAAGACTCGAATTGGGTTATTTCGAGTGCGGCTTCACAAGCATGGTTAAGCTAATATTTCTTTAATATGTTGTACTTATACACTACATTGCATTGAAAAAAAAAACTTTTGTTACGATATCTAAAACCCCTTTATATTACTGTCTAAAAGAACCGTCGATGAATCGATGATACTGATGTCAGTGATGTGATCAGGACCTGATCGAAAACCATATGTACCGGTTCAGTTTCGGGACTAAAATGTAGGACCAAAAACTGAACCGTATGTATCAATTCAGTTTCGGGATTGGAAAATTGGTACCATCACCACTTGGGACCGAAAATAAGAAAATGTAAAAAATATGTATCAAAACCAACTGCAAACCAAGATATCTTCGTAATATTTCAAATTGTTTCATAACCAATCCCCAATCAAGAGTTCAATAAACAAATGTATGTAAGGGTACCATATTTTGATGGTTACGTAGGCGTACCGATTTCTCGGATACTTATAGAGAAAGTTTTGGTTAGTTTAAGAGATTTCTCGGATACTTATAGAGAAAGTTTTGGTTAGTTTAGGAGATGATAAATCTTGATTAGAAACATATAAGATTAGTTTAATTAGGAAACGGTATGCATACTTAATAAACTTACAAAATATTGTCCCTTTATAATCCAGTTTGATTTCGGGATTATTCGGGAAAATTCTGGTACGGAATCCCAAATCCCAAATACCAATTTTGTTGAACACTTGGAACCGAAAACCGGACTGAATACATGGTACCGGTTCTATGATACCCTGCAAGAAATTTAAACAAGGAAAATAGCAAACGTATTCCGGTTTCAGATAATTAAAAAGAACTTCTTACAAATATGTCGATTCTAGATGAATATAACGAATGTATCGAGTATGAAAAACCGTACATAAGATATCATTTCCGCTCTTTAGAACTCGATTCCTGAACCGTAAGTATGGCCACGAGTCAGTAAACCCCGATCTATACACACACGAGAAGCCATCCAAGACCAAAACTGGCAGTCGGGTAGACACGGTTTACGTAAAAAGAATGATAAAAGATCGATAACAAACTCACTAGATCTTGGAAGATAATAAAATAAAAAACCCCCGACCTTTTAGATGATCGTGTACCTATCCGTCACGGGCTCGAGCTGAATTTCCGAAGAAACTGATTCTTTCTCTCCGTGATTCCCGTTCGACGACCTCAAAAGATCGGCATCCTCGTCTTCCCCGTTTCCCAAAACCCAATTGCTTCTGGTAACCGTCGCGCGCCGACGCTTTCGCTCGACGTATTCCAAGTATATAAAGACGAAAACTCCCCCGGTTACCCAAACGATCAACGCCCACATCAGCCCGATCGTGTTTTCGTCATCGTATCTTTCGCCTAAATGCTTCATTCCGGTAATGAGGGCGACAACCCCGACCAAAATGGCAGACCGGCCGATGTAAGCGTGTGCGTATTCCCAGATGACCCGTCTGGATAACGATCCAGACGGGTCGGGATCATTGTTAACAGGCTTTTTCGGTCTCAGGTATGCGTTAATGGGCTGGATGCAGCCCGTTAACACGGTCAAGATTCCAAACTTTACATGTAGCGAGCCGAGATGAAACCCACGAAGCTCGGCAACGGCAAAAAGAATCCCGAGAAACGTGATCGCTAAACCCGAGTATTGTGAGTAAACGTGGATCTTGAACCAGACTTCACCGTTCAGATGTTTCGTGTATCGGCGCCGCTAAAATCCCGCCCGGAAGTAAGATCCCCCAAGCAAGAAACATCATAAACCCGTGCACCGCCAACACGGGCCGTAAATCCTCCTCGGCCTCGGCCGAACCGCGGATTAGCGAAACCCGGACCGGCTTATTGCTCTTGACGGAATGCATGTTGCTTTGGCTTAAGTGGTCAGATGACCATTTTGCCCCCATGGCCCAGATGACCCGGAGAGGGGTTGTGGGCTCGATGATGTTGTTGCATTCTTTCCTTTGTTTCCGATCGCAATCAGGATCCAACGGTCGGGTGAACTCGAGGGTGATGACTCCGTTTTCTGACTTGCATCGAACAAACGTCAGATTCTCGTTGGTCGGGTGGAGGCTTTGGGCGTTCATCCCGTCAATCCAATATGTGTTGACCCGGCCTGACCCGTTAACGTCGACCCATCCGACGTACGCGAAGCTGTTCTCCATTTCCGACCCGAACCCGATCGCGAGATACCCGCTTTTCTTCTCGGCACGGGCCGCGATCGATATCGATTTCTCCGAAAGCGTCCAAAAGAAATTGACTTGCTGATCGTCCAAAAGGACGCTGTTTTTATACATATCGTTTAAACCGCCATCGACCACTTGAACCTTCCACCCCATTTTTTTCGTAAAAACCGACTGATAGTAGACTTCATCGGGGGTATTTCGGTCCGGTGCCCATGTTAATAAATACGGGCTCGATTGCACCCCTTCGACCTCGGGCCCGCCGACGTAGACCGTCTCGGACCCATTTCGAGCCGTCGCGTTCCCGCCAAGCGGGTCCGACGTGACGTAGAACGCCACGTCGTGGCCAGCCTGGATCGAGAACTTCACCGGGACCCCGCGTTCGACCCGCAAGAGGGGCGATTCCTTCTTGTTGATATACAACACTTTCGACGGGTTCGGCGGGTTCGGGTAGTGCAAAGACGGGCCCGAGGTGACGACGAGCGGTTCCTTCTTGTCGGCGATCACGACGTCCTGATCCTCCTTATCGTCAGCATCCAACGGCCCGTAACAATCGTTAACTTTTTCCGAAACGTTAACGTGCACATGGCCGAACGTTTTCCCGTGGTTTTGCGGGAGATAATACGGCCGGATCGAATCCGGCGGCTTGATCATACCCAACGCCCAAATACACGTCCGTTTTTCCGTCACGTTCACGTCCCAATCGTATTTCTTGTCCGAAGACCTCAACAGTTTCCGGTACCGAACAAACGACACCCCATCCTTCCGATGCCCGTAAACCAACCGCGTGTCATTAACCGAATCCGCAGACCCCAACGAACCACCATCGGTTTCGTAGATGGAATCGGGGCAAACGCCCTCGAACCGACCGTCTTGATTCTTGATACACTCGCTATACTTCGTGATAAAATAATCATCCGCAAACGGGATCCCGTCCTCCGTGAAACCCGCCACCGCAACATCGGCATTAAGCATATGATCGTGTTCCCGACCCGGTTCGGTCCACCCAAACGCCATGTAATTCTGGATCCCGATCGCGGATTCCAACCCGATATCAATCCAATTCTCCTTGTCGTTCAACGTCCATCTCAACCGGTACGAATCCGTCAACACCTTACAGTTTTCAAACACCGTTGGCTGATCCTCCAAATCACCAACAATACTCGAATTTTTACCCAATACCACGTGCCCGAAATCGGACGCCATGGAAGAATCCCAAACCGAAACAACCTTAACCTTATCCCAACTAACATTCTGCAACAAATTAACATTAAAGCTATCGTTTCTATAAACCGATGAGTTCAATTTATCATCGGAGATAACGAACCCAGATGTTAAATTCTCGTAATCATCACCAAGAGCCCCCCACCATTGGACATTAGAACCACCTGGAAGCATATCAAAATCGCTAACCCTAAAAGAACAATCGTCGATTATGCTAAAAGACCCTCTTAGCTGATGCTGAACCATGGCGAAGTGGGAAGTGAAATTAAGTAAAGAAGAGTTCGATTTGGGGCAATTTCGGGGTGGAAGTGGATCCGATTCGGAGAATCCGAATAGGTATAGGAGGAACCATAATGAGATTAGTAAAATAGATCGTGAGATCGCCATTAAAATTTGGGGAAAATGTGAGATCTGATCTGGGTTTTTGGCGAATTGAAATGGGTAGTGAAGATTTTAGGGAGAAAGAGATGGAAACTTACCCGATTGGATCGCCGGAGATGGGGGTGGCGGAAGGCGGCGGAAGGCGAGTCTTGTTGAGATGGAAAAAAAAAATCAAATATGGGAGGAAGACTTTTCTTTCTTCTAGTTTCTTAGAAAATGGTCTCCTTTGCTTCAAGTGAAATGTTTAATTGTGGTTTATGAACATGACCCTTTTAATATAGAATTGTACATTTTGACCCCTTTATGTCACTTTTTGAGATGGAGAATTCTAATTTGGCATGTGTTTCTTTTAAGGCTAGAAGATGGTACAATATTTTTTTCCTTGGTACTAGATCGTGCACGTTGGAGTGTAAAGTACGTATTAATAACCCGATCATTTAAGGTTAATGGGTCAAAGAATTAAAAAATATTCGATCGATAGTTAGTTTTTAAACTCATAACATTTGATTTGACGATTAAAAGTAAGACCTATGACTCTAGAAACTCATAACATTTACAAGACCATAATTAAAAATTTTGATTTGACGATTAAAAGTAAGACTCTTGAACTTTCAAGAATTTTTAAAATTAACTGTAATAGTCTGTTTACATAATAGTATATAGATATAGATGTTAGGAATTATGTGCAGAGTTGACAAACCAAGTAATTACACATCCAATGTTACAAGACACTTGAGGGTCACACCTGTGAGGACCTATAAATCGAATAAGTTAGATGAAACCCAGAAATGGAGAGTTAGGATTTATAATATTGAATTATAAATCAATTGGGTAATTTCAGTCAGAATTACCAAAGTCAGAGGGTTATTAATTAATTAGTTACATTATATATTTATTAGATAAAATAAATATATAATAGTTAATTAATAAGTAATATATATATTAGATAAATATATATATAAAAGATTATCATAAGCAAATTCTTTTCCAGTAATTAAAAAGGGAAAAGATTTGAGATAATCATTATATGGAAACTGAATTCAATTCAAACTGTGTTTTTCTCCCCATATAAATAAGGCTTATGGGTTAAGGAAAAGTTAAAGCTTTTAGACACACCAATCAATAACCAGTTTCCAGTTTCCTCTCTCTCTCTCTCCTGATCGGCGCCGCTACCATCATCATCTGAATTCCAGTTTCGGTTTTTCAGCTGTCGGGTTTTTCTTGTTCAACTAGAAGAACAATTCGTTAGTCAATCACCGGTGGACTAAATCTCGAGCAATCCAGGTAAACTGATCTGAATCTAAACTATTAGGATTAAACTAGAACGATTAAAGATCAATAAGCTTTTAAGGGTTTTTTAGCTTTATCGCTTCCGCATGATAAGATCAAATCAGTGAGTTTTTGATCACGTAGGTTTTATCAGTTTGATTATTAAACCTATGAGATTTATCAAACCAGTGAGGTTCGTTAGATCTGTGTTAATCCTCGAGTCAGTTCGATCCGAGGATACCCACAAAAACCCCAACAGTGGTATCAGAGCCACTTGTATTAATCGTTTAGTCTTTTATCAGATTGTGATCCGTTAAAAATTAAGTTTGTTTCTTTCGCATCAAGTTTTGAATATATAAAATTTTCAATCTTTATCAAAATTCGAAATTTTATGTTTATCACTTGAATTATTGTACGAAAAACAAATCGATTCGGCTAGCGGTGGCCGATTACCACCAAGCTAAGACCACCGTAACCAAACCACCAGATCGGTGGTGGCTGTGGTCATCTCCGATCGAAGCTGCCTCACCAGAACGGTGGTGGCAGCCGGCCTTGGATCGCAAGGCGGTGGTGGTGGTAGTGTCGTTCACACTACTGTCATCATCGGCCGGAAACCCACACGGCGGTGGAACGACGGCAGATAGCCGATCGAACCACCGCCCGACAAACAAACACCCGTCGCACCACAGGTGGTGGTGGCGACGGCGGCGGCATAACGATAGAACAATGACCGCACCACGCCTAGCGGTGGCGGCGGCTGTTCGCGATGGTGATGATCGGTCGCCGGCTGTACCGCATCAAGTAATGCCGGCGTGCGGCTGCTGTACCTCAACCACGTCCAGCGGGCGACGATGGTGTTCGCGGCAGCGGTGGCTGCTGATCGTGCGATCGCCAGCCGAAGATGCGATAGCCGGCCGCACCACAGATGGTGGTAGCGGCGGCGGTTATTGGGTGATTGTGATCGACGGCCAAAGACGGTGGCGACGGTGGCGTTTTTCGTCGCCGTTTAAACCGGGCGGTGGCGGGGAAGCGATTCTCTCTGCTGCTGATGGCAGCCGTGGCCAAGACCACCGTAATGATGGTGGCGGTTTTGATTCTGTTCGCCGGCAGTTACAAAAAGACACCGGCCACACCACAATGGTGGTTGGGGTGACGAATCGGCGACGATGGCGTTCGGTGGTGGCGGCGATTTCGCAAACCACCCAGCCAAACCACCAGCGAGGTGGTGGCGGCGATTTCGCGACCGCCCAGCCAAACCACCAGCGAGGTGGTGGCGGCGATTTCGCGACCGCCCGGCCAAACCACCAGCGAGGTGGTGGCGGCGATTTCACGACCGCCCGGCCAAACCACCAGCGAGGTGGTGGCGACAGTTCCGCGATCACCCAACCGAATCACAAGCAAGGTGTTGATGGGTGATCGACGATGAACGACGATGATGGTGGCCGACGGCCGCGGCAGTGGCCACGGTAATGATTGGAGAGGACGATGAGTCTTCGCGACACTAACACGACTGCAAAGTGGTCTAGGGTTTTTCGTCAGTCTGGGCCAAGTCATATTATCAGGCCCAAAACCCAGTTCTTTTGACCAAGTTATGGCCCAAATAGGGACTCGTTTGGTTTTAAGATTATCTGAATTTTTTGGGGAAACTTTCATCAAATAAAAATTCGTTTTTCCGGTTTGATAAGCTTTTATAAAAGATTAGAGTTTTTCATATAAGCCTAATATCGTGTTTTACACAAAAGCCAGTACTTTAAATTTTTGATCGATAAAACCGATTTGATATATTTTGGAAATTTGGTTTTTGATTTATAAGATTTATAGTCTATAAATCTAGATAAGTTTATAAATCAGGTAAAAACTATTTTCACGTTAAAATATTATTTAGGCTTATAGAACAGTTTGTTTTTATAAACCAATTAAAACCAAGTTTTGCGATAATTGATACAAGATAATTTTAACGGATCCAGGTTTATTTCTCGTTTTTACTATATTGCCTTTTATGCTTCATAAATAATTGCGTGATTGCTTGATTTTTTTATATACATCTCAGTTTGAGTATATATATATATATATATTATAGTGTTTTGCCAACCTAGACCCTTGACATATTTATGGGGAGGCCTGCGTGCCGTTTACAACCCCTTATGTAATAATGACCTTAGGATAGATGTTTTATTCTTTCGGGATGGCGAGGCCAGTGGGAGCTACTAAAATTCTTCATCTTACCGGAGTACTAACAAACATGGCGAGGCCAGTGGGAGCTAAGCAAGTTTTTGAAACTTTTAGTGTAATAGGTCATTATTGGTCCCTAGGAAACAAACGTTGGCAAAAACTATAATTAGCTGTTATGTGATTAATTGTTGTTTAATTGCATGGTTAATTGTTTATTTGTGATATCTTGCATGCTAGTAGTTTTAAATAGAAAGCTTATTTTTAAAACTAGGTTATATCACAAAAGTGTATAGGTTTTGTATTTAAAATTACCAATTTTTTAAACTTTTCAAAACGGTAGTTTTTTATTTTAAAACCTATAGATGATTGTTTTATATAAAAGGGCAAGTTGACAAAAACAGTTAGTTTTAATCAACTTGGTGTGCTATTAAAACAATTAGTTTTAATTAGCAAGTGATTTTAGAACAGTTAGTTTTAAAATAACATGTATGTTTGAAACAGTTAGTTTAAAACATCAGTAGCCTTTATAACAATCAGTTTTTCAAAAATCCTGGAAATAAAGTTTTTCAAAACCCCGAAAATCATAGATCAGTAGTGCAACCCATCTAGGGGCACCTTCGGCGTAAAGTACATAGGCGTTGTAAGTGATCACACATTCAACGTCTGTGTTCAAACTGAAGCTGGAGGGGTTACATAACTCTGCGAATTATCTCCGGGTGGTACCGGCCAGAGTATAGTGATCAGGTCCCCAAAATGGTGAGATCTATTTTGGTACTATTAAGTTCACCGGGAGGTACCGGGCCAAAAAGAACTTAGAGGGACTAAAACATGCACAGGTAGTTGTCGTGGTCCCGAAAAGATCTAGGAGTCATGTCAGCTAGACATGATTGGTAAAAGTCCTTACCTACCGAAATAAATACGGGTCTGGTGGAGCAAGAACATTACGCACATCAGGACGTATGAAATAAGGATCCTAGTCCAATAAATTGATCATTTAAGGGTTTATTGATAATTATTGGAATTTAATCTATTTACAGTTGCTAAAGACCAAAAGTTTTAATTTGTGTAGATGGCAAGCACTGTTACCAGCACTAACAATCTTTCCCTCCGCTCTATCCTAGAGAAGGATAAGCTGACCGGCTCTAACTTTCTCGACTGGGAGCGCAATCTGATGATTGTGCTCAGACATGAGAGAAAATGGTATGTCCTTGAAGAGCCTCTTGGGGAGGCACCTCCAGCAAATGCTCCGGCTGCTGCTAGGAATGCCCACAAGAAGCACTCCGATGATCTACTGGATGTTGCCTGTCTCATGCTTGCAACAATGAGCCCAGATCTGCAAGCAGGGCTCATAAATACAAATGCTTATGACATGATCCGCCAGCTGAGGGACATGTTCCAGACCCAGGCTCGTACAGAACGTTACGATGCCACAAAAGCATTTAATGAGTGCAAGATGATAAAAGGGACATCAGTAAGTGACCATGTCATGAAAATGAAACGGCACTTAGATCATCTGGAGAGGCTTGGTCATCCGGTTCCGTTGCAGCTAGCAACAGACACCATACTCAATTCACTGTCAGAAGACTACAGGCCCTTTGTAGTCAATTACAATATGAATAACATGGAGAAAACAATAGCAGAATTGCACTCCATGCTTAAGACAGCTGAACTGAATATGGGGAACTAGAACAAGACCAAGGATGTCTTGATGGTGAAAGACGGAGGGGTGAAAAAGAAAAATGGGCATGCTAGCACCAGCAAAGCAAAGGAAAGGGACCAGTCCAGGCCATCCAGAGTGCACCCAAGAAAGGCAAAAGCAAGGGCAAGGGCAAGAAGGTTTAGCCAAATAAAGCTAGGACCGAGAACCGCTGCTTCACATGCAATGAGGTCGGTCACTGGAGGCAAAACTGCCCTAAGCGTCATGAAGCAGGTATGTAAACCTCAGAAATTTATGATTGCTTTAATTTGTCACTTCTTACTTGTTGGTTTACAAGTATACTGATACCTAGAGTAAATGACTATTGCAGGAGGTCAGAAGTGAAGTGCCCAGAAGTTGCTGAGGATCTTAAGTACAAGTTAATTTCGATATAAGTCAAGACATTTTGGATTTATGGTTTTAAAACAAGTTAATTCTAGATTTATGTTTTAAACAATTTTTGGGATGATTATATTTTGGATTTTATGGTTTTATTTTCAAAAATTATTGTCTTGACATTGAAATATCTGATTGTGCTTAATATTCTTAAATCCGTATGATCCTAGTTGTTGCCTGTTATAATTACTTCAATAAAATCTATTAAATTGAAGTAATTTATGTAAAAACTATCAAAACACACGAAATTCTAAAGGAATGTGTTTTGAGAATAAAACATTTAAGAATAATAGTTTTGTGATAAAAAAGGAGAATTTAGGATATTAACTCAGATGGCGTTAATAACAGTATTTATAAAACTAGAAAGATTCCAAGTTCTGGAATTAGGATTTAATCAAATCCAATTAAGTTTTATAAAAGAAATTCCCAGAATTAACTAATCAAGTTTGATCAAGTTTTATTATTCAAATGTTTTTAAAAGGAGAATTTAGGATATTAACTCAGATGGCGTTAATAACAGTATTTATAAAACTAGGAAGAATCCAAGTTCTGGTATTAGGATTCAATCAAATCCAGTTAAGTTTTATAAAAGAAATTCTCAAAGTTCATTACTTAAAGTTAGAATTGACTAATCAAAGTTTTGACAAAGTCAATAGTAAATTTTTGAGTAATAGTTAGTTTTATAAGTAAGTGGGAGCCCAATTTATTCTCTATCTAGTCTAAGATAAAGAATAAAAGATACAATTATTGATTCGATATATCTCGGAATTTATAATCCAGATAGGATAAGAATTCATAAGATATAATTTACCTTTCTAGTCAAAAGGATGAAAGTTTCAAGACCCTTGAAACAAAGTAAAGTCATAATTGACTTTAAAATCAATAATAAAAGTGTTGGATTAAATATAGAATTCCAGTAAATTTACCAGCATAGTAAATGGAATCTGATTTCAGGTAGAAATCATTCATCTACACAGCAACTAAGGAAAGTTGTAGTTTTACATATTCAGGAACTGGTAGTTAGTCCAGGTATCCGAGTTCATGGAATATGATAAAAGTCTAGTTATTGTCTTAAGAGGTGTTTGCAAAACAATAATTAGCAGATACAAGTAGATCGTAAAACACACACTTGTATTTTTGGTTATCACTTTGATTAAAATGGTAAACTTTAATCAAAGGGTTTAAACTGAAGATAGGTGATACTTCATTTTAGACCAATATTTAACAAACGTTAAATAGATATCATAAAAGTTATTAAAGAAAAGATATTTAATTTTGTTATTATTTACAGCGTGTAATGTGGACTATACAAAATTAATTTCCTTATTACTTTTACATTTTGCATGTTTTAATATATCCAGGAATGAAACTAGTTTCCAGTTTTCATTCAAAACCTGTCCGTGACAACTTATCATTGTGGGAACATGATAAGGTGTTAAAGTCATTGTGAACTTTTAGGTAGTTATGACAGCTACAAGCGTTGTAGACTAAAAGTTGCACAGATATTTGATAGAGTAGCAAATATTGGACGTGATCCGTAGTTGAGATTACTTCTTGGAATCAGTCATAAGTAAGTCTCACAGTGGTTGTCCCTATTACCTGAGGTATCTGATTTAGTATCATGAGGACCACTGAATACTTAGTGCACTCAACCGCTACACCGTAACAGGATGACTATAAAGGGCGTAACTAGATTCAGCGGAAGCCGTGGTGTTAAAGGCAGATATGCAAGATGGTATTTGCACCTCTTCTCTGAAGAGAGATATTTCTGGGCCCATCTTGACTGACTGAGTATACTGATGAAGTGCATGGCCATGCCCAAACGAACTGATTAGTTTTTTGTCGTTTACCTATCAGTAAAAGTCGGATAATCAAGAAAACAGAATCTTGAGTATTTAGAGTTGACACCTTCCAAGCTCATACTCAAAGATGAAATATCGTGATGCAAAGGGAAAAACCAAGATATACCCAATCAATGAACAGTAGTTTCATAGATACTATTTTCCTTATGGAATATTTATATCACCAGTCTGGGTATAAGAGTTCTTGTAACCTGGTCAGCCTAAGTGCCTGTCTAGGGGCCTCCTTAGGTCCGTGTAATCAAGGCGGTATTGCCAACTTGCACAAGTGGGAGTCTGTTAGGAATTATGTGCAGAGTTGACAAACCAATTAATTACACATCCAATGTTACAAGACACTTGAGGGTCACACCTGTGAGGACCTATAAATCGAATAAGTTAGATGAAACCCAGAAATGGAGAGTTAGGATTTATAATAGTGAATTATAAATCAATTGGGTAATTTCAGTCAGAATTACCAAAGTCAGAGGGTTATTAATTAATTAGTTACATTATATATTTATTAGATAAAATAAATATATAATAGTTAATTAATAAGTAATATATATATTAGATAAATATATATATATATATATATAAAAGATTATCATAAGCAAATTCTTTTCCAGTAATTAAAAAGGGAAAGGATTTGAGATAATCATTATATGGAAACTGAATTCAATTCAAACTGTGTTTTTCTCCCCATATAAATAAGGCTTATGGGTTAAGGAAAAGTTAAAGCTTTTAGACACACCAATCAATAACCAGTTTCCAGTTTCCTCTCTCTCTCTCTCTCCTGATCGGCGCCGCTACCATCATCATCTGAATTCCAGTTTCGGTTTTTCAGCTGTCGGGTTTTTCTTGTTCAACTAGAAGAACAATTCGTTAGTCAATCACCGGTGGACTAAATCTCGAGCAATCCAGGTAAACTGATCTGAATCTAAACTATTAGGATTAAACTAGAACGATTAAAGATCAATAAGCTTTTAAGGGTTTTTTAGCTTTATCGCTTCCGCATGATAAGATCAAATCAGTGAGTTTTTGATCACGCAGGTTTTATCAGTTTGATTATTAAACCTATGAGATTTATCAAACCAGTGAGGTTCGTTAGATCTGTGTTAATCCTCGAGTCAGTTCGATCCGAGGATACCCGCAAAAACCCCAACAATAGATAGTATAGATAAAAAATAATTGTAAAACGAAAATATAAAAAGAATATAAAATAAAGTAATTTGTGTGTATTCTTGATACTAAATAGGGTTAATTTCATAGAATAGTAACCAAGCTTGAAAAATATCCCATTTAAGTCACTCATACTTTGTTTTCATTCAATAATAGTAACCAAGTTTGAAAAATGTCTCATTTATGTGAAATTTACCTTTTATTATAGGTTACCAAGTCACTATAACTCATTTATTTATAAAAAACAATTAATAATCTAAAAAAATTAGTTGATTTATGAAAAACAATTTAAATCCCACGATTAATTAATTATCTTCTTCCTAATTGATTTGTCCTCCTAATTTACCTCCTTCTTAATTGATTTATCCTTCTAATTGATCTATAAAAAAAATTAATAATCTAAAAAAAAGATAATATATACATTCAATTGATTTATTCTACTCTTTCAGTGAATTCCACCAAATCATTGAACTCCATATTCCCAAAATCAACTTAAAATATAGTCTTTACCACACCAAATGAATATATTAATGGATTTTTGACAAAAACTCCATTGTAAAAACACGTCTACAATCAGGTTGGTGCTTGAAGATGATGACATTCTGTGATGAACATAAAATTTATAGTAGTTTAAAATCGACGCAAAAGATATAAAAAAATCAAAGTGAAATTACCTTTTAATCATTATGCTTCAATTGTCCTTTGTTCATGATTTTACCATGCAATTATGGGAAGTCGAAGTCGATTGTGGGAGTCGATTGTGGAAGCCGAAAATCAATTGTGGGAAATGTCATATGGTAAAAAAGAATTAGGTTAAATTAGGAGGATAAATTAATTAAAAGGTAAACTAAAAGGATAAACCAATTAGGAGGATGAACCAATTAAGAAAGAGGTAAATTACGAGGACAAATCAATTGGAAAGAGGATAATCAATTAATCGTGGGATTTAAATTGTTTTTATAAATCAATTGATTTTTTTTAGATTATTAATTATTTTTTATAAATAAGTTAATTATGGTGACTTGGTAACCTAAAATAAAAGGTAAATTTCACATAATTGGAACACTTTTCAAACTTTGTTACTATTATTCAATGAAAACAAAGTATGAGTGACCTAGGTGGGACACTTTTCAAACTTGGTTACTATTCTATGAAATTAACCCTATTAAGTAATACGATTAAATTAAAAAATATTCAATATTAGGCTCATTTTGAATGTATTGTCGAGACGATTAAAATGATATTATTTGTTGAAAAGAAAAACAAATATTTTAATACATTTTAGTTCATATATATCATTTATGTTAATATAATAAAAGGTAAGTGAAAAATAAAAAAGTAATGGGGCGTTGATGATTGTCCTCAATCAAAATACTGAAAGATAAGATAAATAACACCAAAATTATCTCCATTCAAGACCATTCAAGAAAACAAAGATTTCAAACACATTCAAACACACTATAAGGTACAATGAGTAATCGAACACCAAGATCAACCTTTTACCCTCACAAAGTATGTAAATATCAAGTGTATCTCTCGGGGGGTAAAAGTGTATATATGAAGTGATCACACCAATACTCGACTAATTCCCGCACGCATAAGTTTGTCACCAAATCTAATCTCCACCACTGAGAAGTTGTCAATCGTCAAGAGGACTTTAGGGTTGTAATGTTAGGCTAAGGGTAAGGGTAGGAAAAAGGATGTATAAGTGACTAAAGGGTTGCAACAAAAACTTAACAAACTCAACCAGTAATGATCCAAACTCTTTTTGAGAATTATTTGACTTTGAGAATTTTGAGCTTTTTGGGATGAACAATTTTCTTTCTTTCTTTTTTTTTTTTTTTAGAATCGGCCTAAGCATATTGCTTATTTGAGGGCTCAAATTCTTGTTCTTTTCTTCTTTTTCCCGACTCTTTTGATATTTTCTTTTCTTTTCTTTGAGTCACTATTTTTTTTCTCATTCTCAATCCCTTTCTTTTTATTTGTCAGATTTTGAAAAATATGGATCAAAACTTCTCAAGCTCTCAAATTTAAGTCACGGCCAAAAGATAGATAAAAAGATAGGCTAAAGGGTGTAAAGTGATATTGGGTAAAAAAAATGAAAGGCTAAGGCTCAAAATAGGTTTCAAAGGGTAAAGTGTTTAAATTGAACACTTTCAAAAATTGGCTAGGCAAATTAAATAACCTTAAAGTGAGGTTACTTAACGAAGGCTAAAAAGGGTTGAAACGAAGGCCTCTATCAGTGCAATGGTGATAAATACTTCTCTTATGTGGTCTCGACAAACATTCAAAGTGACAAGTTCTACCTTGGGTCAAAGTCGGTAAATCCTCACGAAATGAATATTCAATAAAGGCTCAAACTCTCAAAGGAATAGGGTGAGGCACTCATGGTAATTGGTATTCCAAGGCATTACTCTACTCAAATAACCTTATTTAGTGTTCTCCTATGCAAGCATCTAAGTCTCCAAAAACAATCTCAAATTTTGAAAAAAATGGGGTCAAGTTTCAAAGCTTTCAAAAATTTGAAAAACGACAACCAAAAGCATAAGTTAACCCGATATTAAAAACAGTTAAGTCTACTTAACCCCCTCCCCACACTTAAAATTTGCAGTGTCCTCAATGCAACAGTTATAACAAATAAAGAGCAATGGGAAAAAGAGAAACTTCCCGAGTTATGTGACTTATGTCCATCGGAGAGAGAGTTCTGAAACCGTAAGCGGTGCGCGATCATAACACGTTGCATCTATTACCAAACAAACAAAAAAAGTAAAAAGAACAAAATAAAAAAGAAAACCAACATCCAAACAATTAAAATCCTAAACAACTAAAGCAAACAATTAAAGAAGTCTAAAGCAAATCAAACAAACAAGAAAAAACAATTGTCTAAACAAACCAATCGAAAGCTAAAGAGATAAAAGATCAAGATCAATAGGGGCCACGAGGATGATTCCTCCAATCCTCGAAAGATGGGTAACCAGGCGGATTTTGCTCGTTGAACGACCATAACGGAGACGGAGCGTAAGCGGGATCCGCTTGGATGCCAAAGTGGTTTGCCATTTGGTTAAGCACCCCACTTTGCCAATTTGTTTGGTGAAGTGTCTCCGTGGAGTTATACTCCATCCGTTGTTGATGACGGCCGTAAGACAAGGAAATGTCCGAGAGTTGTTGACTAAGTCCTTGATAACTCGCATAAGCATTCCAATCCTCCGGTTGTTCCGTCGCCTCTGCCCCACTTGAAGTACCACCATGCTCAAACATTCTTTCCGATGCTCCCCTCGGTGCGTATGCTTATGGACGATGCTCCTACCAATAACGAACACCATAGCTCATCGGAACCGACTTAACTACCCCCATTCCTCGAAGTTGATCCATGTCAATCAATCCCATCTCGCCCAAATTGGTCAAAGAAGCCAAAGCACCCACGGTTAGGACATCGAAATGCTTGGCTAGACGGGTAACATATTGACCCACGAGCATCTTGCTTCCCTCTCGATAACCACTCGCCTTTGCAAGTTGAGCGGCGATGATATAGGGTGCATTCGGATAACGATCATTCGTGGTGAGTCGGTCGAGGAGCCAAAGATCATAAGTAGGGATCTTCTCTTCACTAGAGGAACGAGAATTCACCGTATGCACCAACATGCGGTGTAGAAGTCGGTCAACGGGGGAAAGCAACCCCTTGACTTTGATGTTGAAGCTATAGTCGCCATCTCCAAGAATAGCCCAAGTCTCACGTGGGTTAAAACCATCGGGCTTCTTTTCCGTAGCTACCATGTATTTATCGAAACCGGGATCGTCAACCTCGGCTTAAGTGTAAATGCCCAAGGCCACACCAAAGTCGGCCAAAGAAAGAGATTTCCAAATTCCGCCGAGTCGAAAGGTCATACATTGCTCACGGCACTCCTCAGTGGCCTTGGTGGTATTAAAGACAAACGTAGCCACAAACTCAAGAATTAATTTCCGATAAAGCGACTCATTGATCTCGAACACCCGCTCCCAAGGTTTGCAAATATAATACTCCATTCCATTCTCCCCAAGAGCATGCTTCTTAAGGATAGCCTTCACTCGATTGTCAACTTCCAATGTTTGGAGGAGATTCCAATCGGCCCTCCTCGGAATGACAAACTGGCGACTTGCAATCCGGTTCATGGAATCCCGGAGTTCATTCCTCTTAGGAGCGCTTAATTGTGGATCATTCATGAAGTAGGTAAAAACATGGCTTCCATCGGGTGCACGGTAAGTGGTGGTAGAGGCGGATGCGGTTCTTCGTCTCTACATAAATCAAAAATCCATGTCTTAGCCTAATATGCATCGAGAAAGTATTAAGACATGATTAAAATCCAAATTAATACTATGAGACAAAACTAGCATAACCAAAAGATTCAAGTTCATCTTATATGCACATGTGAATAACCAAATGGGAATTTGGGAAAAATCCTCACACTTGAATTTCTAGTCAAGCCACAAACATCCAAAACTCAATTTTAATATTGCAAAAACAAGAATGGGGGATTTTTGGAGAAAATCCTCACACTTAACATGCAAGTACATCCATACAGAATTAATCTATCAACATAAAAAATTTGCCATGCTCCAAGTACAATCCAAACATCAATCTACCCCAAATCCAAGTACATTGCTACCATCATGCTATCAACAATTTAAGTACAAATTCAATTTCTTTCATGCTATCATTAATCAAGAATGCACAAAACCTAGTAATCCTAGCATAAAGCAATCAAAATTAAAGCAATTGTACCAATCTAACATTCTCAAGACAAAATCCAACTAGAAGAGTGTAGGAAACATACCTTGGATGCCATTGAAACAAGAAATTAAGGCTCAAAAATTCAAGATTTCACGTTGGGAGAGAGAGATTTCGCGGCGCCGAGAGAGTATTAGGGTTTGTGAATTGAAATTTTGAGAGAAAAGGTCTTTTAAAACCCGTCTGCACTCACTTCGCGTCGCGAAGTGTAAGGCCTTGCGATCGTGAAGTCAATATTCTTTTAGAAAAATACCTTAATTTACTCTTTCGCGCCACGGAACTACTACCCTCGCGTCGCGAAACTCGAATATTTTACCTGGCAAACCTCACATCACACTCCGCGTCGCGAAACTTGAAACTTCGCGAACGCGAAGATACTTCTGTCTCCGTTTTTTAATTTTTGCGTTTCCGGTTGGATTTCCACGTCTTCGACTTCTAAGCATCCGGAAAGGTTGTCTAGGAAATAACAAACAAAAAATATTAGTAAAAACATAAAAGAAAATCAAAGAAATGCAAAAGAAAAGAAAAGGCTCGGGTTGCCTCCCGAGGAGCGCTTCATTTTTTATACGAGTCTAGAGCTTGACTCTGGTTATGCTCATTTCATGGCACGACGGGCAGAAGAGCCCTTTTTCTTCCTATGCCCTTTCTTGGAAGTCCCCGCTTCATTTGATGTTTCTCCATTTTGCATCATTGGATTGGGATAATCCTTCGTTTTCTTTTTGTGCTCATGCGGAAATAGCGGGCGGATCGGCCTTTTCTTTGAAGGTTTGGGATGGATCCACATAGGGTTTTCGAAGATGTGTCACCGGCTCTCCATCGGGATTGAACGAGATGCGCTTATCGCCATACCCCAAGCTAGGCACCTAATTACGCATGTCAATGTTGACTTGCGCGGTGTGTAAGAAGGCTCTCCCGAAAATGATAGGATGTTCCGTATCCTTTGGGAGGTCGGCAATGATAAAGTCCGTGGGGTATATGAAGTTCCCGATGCGTATCGGGACGGCTTCCGCTATTCCAAGTGGCGTTGTCATGTAACCGTTGATTCCTCGATACTGGTACGCCGTCGGTGTCAACTTCTTGATCCCTATTTTCCTGCAATAAGACATTGGCATCATGTTTAGTGCCGCACCCGAATCAATTAAAGCAAGACCTTTAAATTTATTAGAAATGGAAATAGGTAAGCTATAACTCCCCGGATCATGCTTTATCGGTGCGACATAAGTTAGCTCGGTATCCTCCTCATCCACCTTCTCCTTTTCTTTGTTTGATGTCGGAATCATGAATTCCGCGTATCCGCCTTGTTTGCTATCTTCCTCCTCTTCATCACTTAAGTAGATTAGGTCATGAAGCAGTTGGTGCTCAAAAGAGACGATAATGCCCTCTGAATCATAATCCGTAGCGTAATCCGGTTCACTCTCACTGTCGGAAGGGACGTACTTCTTAGTGTAGATGTCGGTCCACGCCTTTTTCGTTGTTACTCCATCCACCATTAGCACCGTTTTGGAAGCATCCACCTTAGGGTTGACTTGCGTTTGCGTAGGTAGTTCTCCTTGAGTTCTCCCGCTTAATGTTTGAGCTATCCGCCCAACCTGCAATTCCAAGTTTTGGATTACACTTTGTTGATTACTTAGGTATGAGCTTACCTCTTCATTGATCTTCTTTTGTGATTCCATGAATTGGGAGAGTCGATCCTTGAGAGACATGCATGGCTCGCCATCCATCCTTTGGTTTTGTTGGTTTGGTGCGAAGAAGCCGGGAGGTCTTTGATTGAAGCTTCGATTGTTGTTGTTCCACCTCTCTTAGTAATCGCCTCGGTTAAGAAAGTTGACCTTCTCGGGTGTCATCATGGGTTTGTTCGGGCAATCTTTCATAAGGTGAGGTCCTTTGCACTCCTCGCATCCAACCTGTAAGGCATGAATAGATTTAATTAGATCATCAATATTACGTTCAAACCTTACCTGTTTGTTTTTCATGGCGGCTAACTCATCGGATGGGTCAATGTCGGAGAGATTTTTCCGGCCATTTAGGGATATGTAAGCGCTTGTCCGACTTCTAATCGATGTTATGGATCAACAAGTCCTCAAGGAGATTGTATCCTTATGTGGGAGTTTTGTACATGAACACACCACCGGCGGATGAGTCCAAAGTATCGCGAGAAGAGTAATTAAGCCCAGTATAGAAAGTTTGGACTTGATCACTCTTGTAATTAATACGTGACTCGGGTACGATTTCAAGAGATGTTTGAATCTCTCCCACGCTTAAGAAATAGTCTCCTCGTCATCTTGCCGAAAAGTACGAATTTCGGCACGAAGTTTCTCAATCTTTGATGGCGGGAAGAATCGGGATAAAAATTTGGAACGTAGGTCCTCCCAAGTGGCGATCGAGCTCGGCTCTAACGATCGGAGCCACGCTTTAGCTTCTCCAACGAGTGTGAACGGGAACAACCGTAGACAAATGGCATCATCCCGGTTGTTTCCGGTTTTGAATAGATCACAAATATCGACGAAGTTCTCCACGTGAACGATAGGATTGCTATCGTTTTTCCCATCAAAAGTTAGTTCCTTTATCATGTGAAGGAATTGCCCTTTGATTTCCTTGTCTAGGTCCGGCTTCGTGATCGGTTGTGTGGGACGGTAGGAGCGGTCCTCCGGGTATTCCACATTGGTGCTTCGTCTCCCATCTCAAATTTCAAAGCTCTAGGACGAACTTTGCCTGCTTTGGATTTCTTTTTGTTTCTTTTTCTTAACTCTCTCTGGTTCCACAAATGGCTCCACTAGTTCTGTCGTGACTTCACTGAAACCACAACAAAGGATCAAGGGCAACTTGCGGAAAACAAAGAAAATAGGCAACTAAAAATAAACTAAACTAGAAAGCAAAAACTTGCAAGGGATGAAATCCCTCACAAGGGTCGATTGACTAAACTACCAAAGATTAAAAATTAAATAACTACCGTTCCCCGGAAACGGCGCCAAAAAACTTGATGCGGTAAATTATATATATAAAATCGTAACCAAGTTTTAACCTCAAAATTTCCTAACCACTATTACCACATTCACAGGCAAGCGTACCTGATCGCGAGTAATATACTGTAGGAAAGTCCAGGTATCGTTCTTACCACTGGGAACGGTCAAGTCATTCAAAATAAATCTTTTAAGAGTTTAATTAATCTAAAAGGGGGGGGGGGGTTTGTGGAAAATGGTTTTAATTAACTAAAAATACTAAAAGGACTATTAATTTAACTAAGACTCAAAATAAAGATGATTCACATAAATAAAAGAAAAGATGATTAAGTTAAGCCAAAAGTATAGTTTAGTTGGTTATTGTAAGAATTTAAGCCAAAGGCACTCTAGCATGTATTATCTGAGATTATAAACCAGGTTGGTCTCCCGGCCCAATTATAGGGACTGGTTGTCAGGCAGTCTAGTAAAAGTCGTCCTAATTAATGCCAAGTCGTGGGACCCTACTGTTTAATCTACTCTCGGTCCAAGCGAACTACTTACCACGTCTCTCCATGTCACCAGAGTGAAAGGTAAGGGAGGTTGATTAACCTAACGAAGTCTATCTATTTTATTGTCAGAAAAACAAATACACCCAACCAACAAGTTCAAGTAGCCACATTTAAGACATTAACTTCGGAATCAAAGATAAACATTCAATAAACCAAACCAAAACTAATAATATATTAAAATCAAAACATCATCCAATCAAGGTTCACCAAACCACGATAAGTACTAAAGACAACCTACTCACTAATCATAGCTAAAACAGAAAACCAAGCTAAAAAGAGAGACATTATACCGACCGTGCAACGCAAGATGATCGAACACCGGATAAACGACTCCGGGTAAGAATCGGCTCACGCTCAAGGCTCATAAACTACTCTCTTCCTCACTTCTGACTACTACTGACTCTATATGATAATTGACTATTTGATTTTTAGATGCTCTGAATTAATGGGAGGAGGCCTGTATTTATAAAGCTGTGAACGACCCGTTTCGCGATCGCGAGGCTGCACTTTCGCGGCGCGAAACATTAAAGAAGCCCTATCTTTTATTTTCTGCTTAATCTGGAATCTTCCGTAGAGGGTCTTCATTTACTTCGCGGCGCTAAAATTTCCTTCTCCAACGCGAAACAAGCAAAAGCAAGTACATTCTAGAATCGGCTCACTTGGCGGTGTGAGACTTGAATCTTCGCGTTCACGAAGGGCTCTCTGAATCCAATTTGTGCATTTTCCATGCTTTTTCACCTCTTTTTGTACTTTTCCGTTCAATGGCCTCCAAATCCTACAAAACTCATATTTAGTAGCTTTTGTGAGTAAAACATACTAGAAACGGGTCAAAATGGGGTAAAACAGTGAAAACCAAAACGACCAAAACATGTATAATTTTGGAGTTATCAGTTGACGTTCTCCCAGAATTTTCTGCAAGCCTCTCTGAGATAAATGGTCTTTTTTGTGCAATTCCAAATGTGAAGTAAGTCCCTTTTTCTTTCATAAAGGGGTATTTCCATGGGTTTGCCTTGGTATCGTGTTTGGGGAACGTCCAGTGCCAAAGTCACTGAATGGGTAAGTCACCAATCCCTAAAATGGACTATTAAAATTGAAATATTTAACTATGATATTTATTTTTATTGTTCATTTATAAATTAATTAATTATAATTATATTAAGTGTAAGTTATAAATTGAAAATGATGAATGAATATTTAATAATGGGGTATTTTGAAATTGAAATTGAATCTTCAATCTTGAAAATTGATGTAACACCACTAAACCAAAGTTGGGATTTTAGTATAAATTAATTAAAACAAATCAATTTTTAATAAAAATATTTCTAATATTTTAAAACCAACTAAAATAAAACCAACGGTATCAACCAACGTAACAATCAAAATCCCAATGTTTAATAAATCAAATTATGAAAACGAAGTCATTAGGGCTGCCGGAATCGCCGTCGCTAAGTCAAGCTGGGGCCTTGCCCTTATCCACACCTGAGCCAGATCATGGAAAAAGGTAAACAACGGAAGGGGTAAGCGAAAACGCTTAGTGAGCTAGCACTATATATAAGTTACAACACAACATGCCTACATACCGGAATAGGTACAAATCACAATCCAACATATCATACAGCCAACAATCAACAATCAAGACACACCCGACTCTCATGAGATCGTTAATTAAGCTCCCGTTAGTTTGGACACGGGTCGGCCCCTACAACTCACCAAAGGCATGTGGTTCCCTTACATACACCATTACGCATATATAAACAAACCATGTATAAAATACATATAGTGTACTCACCTGTCTCGCACACAGATAAAAGCACAGATCACACGGTCTCTTTAATCAAATATGTAGATACGATTAATTAAACCAATTATTAGGACTCTATCTAGGTCCTAAACACTCCTTGATCCTCCCGATGTCCCACCAAAATTTCCTAATTAAAAACTCGCCACATACGGAAATTATACACAAAAAATAAGGGGGAAACGAGTGGGTTTAATACGGTTTGACCGTGACCCGACTCGCTCCGCTCAAAGCCGTCGGACGGCAGCCGAACAACCACCGTGTAGCCGCCGGACAGCCGCCGCATAAGGCTGCCGATCAGCAGCCATGGCCCTCGCAGGAGGCTACCGGCAGCAGCCATGGCCATCGATTCAACCAAGCTACGACAACACAACAGCCGCAGCCGCTAGCCACCGCAATCCAACCCAGCGGCAGCCACGGTCGCCGGTCGTCGTCGCACCGGCAGGTACGACGGATCTCAGCCGCCACGCCGCCGCGCTGCAACTACAACCACGACGCCGTGGCCCTTCGCCGGCGCAACAGAAGACCACGGCCACCAGCCCTTGCCGGCGGAACAACCGAAACCAGCACCGGCCTTTGCCAGCAGCAGCCTATCGTCGCCACCCCAACTTCCGGCAGCTACCGACCACCTCCGCGTTAGGCGGTCTCGGTAGCCGGCGCCGCCAGATCGCTGCAACAAACAACAACAACATCGACAGTGTCGCCGGCCAAGGCCGGCGCACCACGCCTCTACCACGCCACCACGATTCCAACCTAAACCAACGAATTCATACGAAAAGCATAACGATCAACGAACTACAACGGAACCCCTTAACTAACCCTAGTTTTCATAACTTAACGTAGTGATTACCTTACGTGAAACGGAACGCAACCGGCACGCGAATGAACCTTCGACCGGCTTTCTCCTTCGCGACGAACTCTCTCTCTCTCCCACGACTCTCTCTCTCTCTCTCTCTCTCTCTCTCTCTCTCATCTTTACTTTCTCTCCAAGCAAAACAATGGAATAATGAGGCTAAGAGAAAAGGATTAGGGGCTTAAATACTAACTGGGCCGGGCTTTCCTTCTAGCCTAAGGTTAATCCTAGCTAAGCCCACTAAAACTCTTACTCCTAAAGAATTATAACAAGGAAACAATAATAATTAATTAAGAGGCTTTCGGGGTGTTACAATTGAAATAAAAATATTATCTTTGTATAATAGGGTTACTTCACGAAAGTGTATCCAACTTGTCACGAAAAGTTATTGTACGTATTGTACTTCTATTTTTACCATTTGACGTATCAAAACTATCAAAACCTACCATTTAATGTATTTTGTGACAAGTTGGATACATTAAATGATAGGTTTTGATAAAGGTAGATACATACAATGACCATTTCTTAAACTTCTATACGCCAAATGGTAAAAATCGAAATACAATACATACAATGACTTTTTGTGACAAGTTGGATATACTTTCGTGAAGTAAACCCTATATAATATAGTTGGATCAAAAAGTATTCAATATTGGGTTTATTTCGAAGGTATTGACGAGATGATTATAATGGTATAATTTTTAAAAAAGAAAACGTAAGTTTAATGCATTTTAGTTCATAATATACGACTATTTAGGTTATATGATAATGTGTAAAATAAAAAATGAAAAAGTAGAGAATTAAAATGAAATCAAATAACTAAGTGTAAATGTGTAAAATTAGTTTCTTGACTAAATAACTAATTTTGTGAGTTATTTCTTTTATATAATAGTAGAGATATATGGTATTAGGATTGGCAATGTTCAATACCATATGAAATCCAACACGAAAGATAAACGGGTTTGGGTTGAGATTTCTGACCCGTCAACCCGTTTATTTCGTGGGTCGTGTTTGGATTGGTATATGGGTTTGTTGGTCAACTTATCAACCCGTTTATCTTTTTAATATTTTTTTAAATGGCTAAATTTTATTATGAGTTTTAAGTTTTATTTTTTCAGTTTCAATTTTGCGCTTAAAATCAGTAAATCGAATTTTATTTTGGTTGTACTTGAAGTTTTGAAGTAGATTTTATTTGACTTGTAAACTCATTTATAATCCATAACCCCGCTTATGACTACCAAACTCGCGATCTGGTATAGTTAAACAGGTTACGCAGGTCGTGTTCAGGTTCACAGGTCGCGGGTTAGGGTTAAATATTTTGACACGATTAGTTAAACGGGAAATGCTCGAGTTAAGCTTTTCTGACCCGCCAACCCGAACACGATACGATTGTCACCTCTATATGGATGGTGTTAGGTCTTAAAATAAGATAGACTAAGCTACATGGAATTGTAGAAGGGGGTTGAATACAATTCTTTAAAATATAAACACAAAGATACTTTTTAAATTCTTTTATTGTAAACTTCTATAAGAATTACACTTAGAAAACATAGAACACTTAGAAAAAGATTGTAACAAATAACTAACAACTATCTGAAACAATCTAAATACTTAGAGAAAATAAAGAACACTACTTAAAACACTTAGAAAAAGCATGAACTTCGGGGGTTTAGAGAACTCTGACGATTTCAACTTATGTAGGAGAGAAGGCTGAAAGTGTATATACATGCAAGTTGCATGGTGTCTTCTATTTTATAGTCCCACATGCGTTGATGGCATGTGACACTTGTAATCTTGCAACTGAAGGAAGCACTTTTGGTAGTGCAAACAAAAGGATCCTTGTTGAGTTTATTTTTTCTTCAGAATAACCATCCTTTGTGAATAAGGTAGTTTTCCAATATATTTATTTTGTAGCTGAAGAGATCCTGACAAAATAAAAGATGATCTATAAGATATGGGTATCAGAGGACAACCCATTCTTTTATCCAAGGAATAAAGATATTCCTCACAAGAGGACAATCATGGCATCATAAAATATGGTTGGCAAAATTGGTACAAGATCTACTGATTTGCCTCTCTTGAAATCGGTAGAGGAAGGTACAACTTGAGAGGAAATCTTCAAACAAAAGTTTCTTAAAAAGTTTTCATGAAACATCTTCATGAAAAGTCTTCAGGAAAAGTCTTCATGAAATCTTCAAGGAAACTCCTCAAGAAATCTTGAAGGACTCTTTAAAGATTCTTCAAGGATTCTTCCAAAATGATCGGCAGAGGTCTTCAAAGAAGTCTAAGGAAATTCTTCAAAGGAATATTAAATGAATCTTCAAGAAATCTTCCCTTACAGATCGGTACAGAGGTCTGCTGATTTCTTCCTGATCGGCAGAAGGTTTGGCTAACAGAGTTCAGCTGATAACTCAGTTTAAATCTTGAACTTCATTTCTGATCCGCTCATAGATGAGTCAAGTTGATATCGACTAGTATTTGATTTACCGATCTTTATGAGGTATCTAAGTTATTTAAAGAATCCCAAAAATATTCTAAGTATGGAAATAGGTTTGGATCAGTAGACAGGACATCTTCAAATTATGTCCCAATAGATGGTATGTCAATTAATAAGAATTGTTGTGTAAAATATAATACTATATGTTGATCAACTGTACTTGGTATCAACTTTTTTGGGTTGGTGTAATTTTGTATGAACATTGCAAAAGTTGAAGTTGCAAATATATTTAAATTAACATTTTTACTCACCGGATCTCGATGCTATAAGGTGATTTAGTATTCAAATAACTTGTTGATCTGTGTTTTTTTTGGAAGGGTATCCGAGACTTTGTCCCGACTAATCCCGGCAAGGTTCACCGACAGCTAAAGCATGCTGCCCTGAGTTAATCCCCAGAGGCCACAATTTGGAAACGCCTGGATTCGAACTTGGGGTAGAAAGGTTATCTAGCTAATTCCCCCACATGCCTTTACCAGTTCGCCACAACCTTATGATTGATCTGTGTTGTATTGTTTATCCCGATATATACAGACATTCAAATAATCTTTATATGATACAAGCATTCATTAATAGTGTAAAATAAATAGTATTTGAGGAACAGCAATGGACCGTGGAAGTGTTTTTTAGTATGTTTTTACGATGATTGTTTGAATTTTTTTTAACATTCACAGTGTTTTGCTGTGAAGATTAATGTAAAAATGGTCTCACCGATATCACGAAAACAACTTGATCTCACCAAAACCCAACTCTATACAAGCATTCAAATAATCTTTATGTCATTTAAACACTTACTAATAGTCTAATACAAATAGCGATTCACGGACAACAATGGATAGTGGAAGTGTAATGATTTACTAACTTGTTAGAGTTATGCTAAATGAATTTAATCAAGTTTTATATATCCATTCATAAGCGAATAATCGTGTGAGAAGTTGAGTTGACGTGAGAAACAAGAGAAGTGATCGCAACGTTTGATGACCTTTAATCTCAAGGCCATCCATGAATCACACTGATACGGGGATTGATATGGTGGTATGGTGTGATTTTTGATTTGGTCACTGGAATGTAGATAACAAATCTTTGGACCTACCTGACCATCCACCAAAGATCAACCTTAGGCAATGATCCAATGTCCTCGCGCCTAGTGCAAGGAGTGAGTCCGCATTAGAACCCTGGACGTATTTCCCAAAAATCCAGTGGCGAATCTAGGAATCAAACATAGTGGGGGCCAACATGTGATAATATGAGTCAGTTGTAAACAAGCCTAATTTTCTTTTGTTATGGGCCAGGTAATATGTTATCGATGGTAGGAGGAAAAGTGGGAGACGAACACATGATGTCGATCACTATCAGACGTGAAAATCTGTTGATTTACGTTAATTACTAGATACCTACCTGCACGCGTTGCGGCGCGAATCATCTTGAATTTAAAACTGATAACCCGAAAGATTAATCTAAAGACGATAACGTGTAAAATGTACAAAATTAAAAGAATATGGATACATCACTGTTGAAAAATCACGATATATATATATATATTTATCATATTTTACAATATTATTAAGTTAAAGAAATATTGAATGATGAGATTATTTCAAATTATCGACAAGATAATTATAAAAAGTACATTTTATAATGTATTACAGTTAATCTATGATTATGTATTTTAAATATGGGTTTAAAATGGAAAATGAGAATGTGAGAATATAAAACTAATTATTTCATATACATATTTGTGATATTTAACACTATGATTAAATCAAAAAATATTCAATATTGGACTCATTTCGAAGGTATTTACGAGACGGTTACAATGATATAACTTGTTAAAGATGAAACATATTTTTTAATTGATTTTACTTTATAAATGATTATTTGTGTTAATATGATAAATGTATAAAATGAAAAATGAAAAAGTAAGGGATTAAACTTAAATTAAATGATTAATTACAAGGATACTAATTGTAATTTATAAATGAGAAAGAAAATTTGGACGTGGGTTAAGAGAGATTTGTGGGAAGTGGGTTGTATATGCTTAACATGTTGTATATTAAGCTTTAGAAAGTATACCTCTTAATGTTTCAAGAATAACCATAGTATATTGAGTAACAAAAATTGAAAACTATAAGGTGTAAGTCTATTATTCTTGATTTCTTATGGGATCATTTTTGTAATTTTAAAGGGGTCCAAAATAAAAGTATAACTATAACAATAAAAAAATAAAAAATTTGGTGGGATCCACACATCCCATACCTCATAACATAGGTTCGCCCCTGCAAAAATTCCTCATTGAATAGGTCAACGGAGCGTTTGCTGCTGGACCAAAGGCCCATTGGCAAGTTTAAGTCTCAACCATTGCATGCTATGGTGAGGACTTGGCGTCTTTGAAAGCGTGACATCACACTATAAACTTGTATGTCGTATATATGATTATACATACATTTATATTTCCTACATATTATTTAATCAGATAATGATGTTAAAAAAGTTACTTTCATATTAAAAGAAGAAAAATCATATATATTACTATTATAAATACAATATTTGATTAAATATCCAAAGTAATTTAGATATATAGCAAGACTTACAAATTCGTTTTAATCATGACTCCACCATGTTTTTGAATTGTATATACTATTGACCCCAAGGAGTCAGAAAATTAAGGGATTAATATCAACCCTTAGATCAACCTTTGATTAAATCCTTACCGTTTAAAATACCCTGTTTTACAGTTACAGGATACCTCCATCTTCCCTTCAGATACAGGTTCACCCATGTTTTGAGGTATGGGTGAATGTGTATCTGATATCGTGGATAGGGAAGATCGAGGTTACATGATCCCAAACCTCCCATCCACCACCCTGAATTCCGGATCATTCCGCTTCCAACTTGCTTGATATAAAAGCACCACTATCCCACAACAGACCATTTCCAATCCGTACGTATTATCTCCTTCAAATGATGAGTAGCCGCCAAAATCCACCGGCAAAACCTTAAAGGTCTGCAACTTGGTGCTTTGTCTTTTATTTCATCTTCCCCATCTCTCCCCACTCCCACGATTTCAAGACGCATTGCAAATTTATAATCGGTCGATGCAACTATGCAAGCAAAAAACTTCGGGTAATAATAACATTCAAGGTATTATGCACACACATTTGCTTTCTGTTTGATTTCTTCGTTATTTTGAATCTTTTAGTTTAGTTTATACATCCTCATTTGGTTACAGTTACCAGAAAGAATTGGAGAGCCATATTACTCCAAAAATAGTTCCTGTTTGTTTTTTTTTTTCCATTTGCTCATCACTCACAGAAGATAGAAATGAAGGTATATATCCTTAACTGTTTTAATAACAGTAACGTCAAAGCAAAAAAAGCGTTTCTTTATCTTTGGTACCGGTAATGTATTGTTTTCTATTTTATCCTAATATTCACTCAAGGTGGATGATGAAAAAACAAGCAATTCACTTCGATATGAGTTTCTTGATTACCATCAATTTTATGCCTTTTTGAACTAACTTAAGATTTTCATGGTTTTCACTTTTCAAGAAAACCCAATTTACAAACTGGATTCTTGTATATCAGTAGGAACAGAAAAATATATGGTATTCATTCACTGGTTTAGCTTTTCTTATTTTTCGACAAGGATATCTGATTATAAGAAAGTCAACTTTGTTCTCCTTTTTAATTCTAACTAATGTTTGCTCTCCAGGCAACGAAGTCCCATCGACGGGATCCTCATTCTCATATATGTCTCTCGGAGCCTAATGTCTAACCGGATCGAGTAATATGTTCTTCTTTCTAAGTAGTTTTCTTCATTCTCCACTGTTGCTTCTTTATCTAACCTTGAACAATTACCAAAATATCCCACAACACTAGTACAAAAACTCAAATTTGCCACGGTTAAAAACCGTGGCCATAGGCCTTTAGTCACAGTTTTTCATTTTTATCAAACCGTAGCCTATTCTTGCGTGACCATTGATACCCTTTTGGTCACGCGTAAAATGTGTCACCATATCAAATTAAAAACCATAGCCATAGTTTAAAAACCGTAGCTATAGGCATATCCAATTTTTATGATATTAGAGCAATTTACCTATAACCGTGGCCATAAAGTACTTTTCGCCTAACAAACACACATAAAACGTGGCATTTAGTTATCTTTTGGTCACACAATCTATAAAAAAACATGGCAATAAAGTAACTATAGCCACATAATGTTTTTAATGTAGCCGATGATTGCTCTATAATTATGTATATTTGTTTTAACGTGGTCAAGACTCGAACTTGAGACCTCATCTTTGATAAGGAATGGACCAACCACCAGGATAATAATGATTTTGTTAAAAGTATCTCATTAAATATTAAAAAGCATGTCCAAATTCATGACATATAGTCACACTTAATTTTTAGAAACGTGGCTACAAGTATCTTTTTTGCCACACACATAATAAACAATGGCTAATTCAAGACATATTGGTTAGCTTTTAGTGACAATAAATTATTTTAATCACGGTTTTAACTATATTAATAGCTACACATATTTCATATTAACTGTGACGAAATCATCACATATTGTCACGCTTCATACGATAAACCGTGGCTACTGGTTATCTTCTTGTCACACAAAATAATAAAACCATGACTACAAATACCCATGACTTTTGGCAACGTTTTACAAATTTTCGTGGCTATATATGTATTTTCTTTTGGTCACGGAAAAATGACTTCATGAGGCCATATGCGATCTATGGTCACAAATAATAATTGTCATAAAAAAACTGTGACTATATACATGTCTATGGCCACGGTTTTTAATTGTTACTTGCCACGACAAAAAAATCGTAGCCACACGAACAATTTAGTCACGGTTTTGTTTAAACCATGACATTATGTTTAAACATGTTTTCTAATTGTCATGGTTATTGAGTTACATCGTGGCTAAAACATTACTCGAATTTTATTTATGACTTTTAGTCACGGTTCTAGACCTAACCGTGACTAACATGAATTTTAAAACCGTGGCAAAAAAGCATATTTGTACTAGTGCAAGTTCTAACTTCTCATTCCTCGACGACTCTTAACTTTACAACTAAACAAAGCTTATTGGGAGTGGGGCATAACTGAACTCGACCAGTTAAATATCAAGTTCGTATTCAATTAACTTTTAGGTGGACAACTATGTAATAAGCATATGAGGTTTCTATGTTACTTGGGAGCAAGATCAGTTGCAAGGTAGCAGTAAACTGCTCTTTGCTTTGTTTTGCCCTATTTTCAATGTTTTGTTTGGTTAAGAGGACATCAGGACAACCTTTTGGGATATGTGCTTGCAGGGGTTTAGGGATATATTTCAGGTGTATGTTGCAGTTAGTAAGCTTACTTGCTACCATTGAGGTCAAACCTAATGTATTTTGATTTAGTTTAATAAATGGAACCATGTCTTTCTTATGCATTAGTGAACCATACTCTTCCAAACAAGATGGTTAACTATGTGTAAGTTCTCAAGTTTAATGGAAAATTAATCTTTCGCATTTTCGAGAAGAACGAAATGATGAGTAAAGGTGATTTTTTATGTTAATTTGTGTTTGTTTACGTTTACTGTTTGTTCTTTTAACTCACTCTTCATGTCATGTTTGTTTCAGTTCATTTAGCACCTGACATCTTGAAAAACACTAGATTTCATTTGGTGTTTCAAAGACAAATACATGGCTTGTTTGTATATCTACCCCTAAGATGTCATTGATGCTCCCCAAAAGTACTCATGGTTTGTCTTTGGAGGGTTTACCCATCTGCCTCCTATATCAGGATGGCTTTTGATTTTCGGTTCCTTTTAATCACCTATGAATTTTGTTTACTTTGTTTTTTCATTAACTAGATTACGTGTGTAAAATCTTTTAGAGTTTGACTTTGTTCGGTTTATTCATTAACTAAATTACATTCATGGAACTTTTCCGAGTTTGTAGCCATGAAGCCTTTTGTAAAAATTTAAGTGTTTTTTGTTGTAAAGGGTTGTTTACCACTATAAAGTATGCAACATTTTTATTTGATAAGTGCTTAACATGTAAAAGTCACCAACCATGCTTATAGGGTATATTTTAATCTATTAAAGCGACAAATATGCAATATTTTTATCTCCTAAGTGCTTACCATGTAAGAGTCACCACTCAATTTACCATGTAAGGTTCTTGGTCCTTTATCTCTTACCTGGTAAGATTCCCAGTTCTTGTCATGTTCATTTAATAAGATATCACTTATTGGTTAAACATTTAGCAAACAACCCCCAAGTGATAACATTGTAGGATAAGGAAGCTGGACAATATACAAATGCGACTACATTTCCTATCTCAGTTCTAAAATTCCCTTGCAACTACCTCACTGTTTTGAGGAATAAATGATGTTGCAGACATATTGGCATTTTCATATGTAAGTTAACCTTTCACATTGTAGGGAAATGACAAGATCTATTTGTTGTCCTTCTCATAGTCCCATGTTTTACAAAAAAACTTAACATATGAATGTGAGGAGGGTTACTCTTGAATTGAAGCAAATAATAATACAACCTTTCTTTTTTTTTCTGCAAATTTTGCAACCTTAAAGTGAAGCACAATTGTTATTTTATTTGCTAACATTATAACAGTCTTTGGTTAGGATGTGTTGTTTTTATTGATGTTGGAAGAACGGATTTTTAGTTATGCATATGGATCATGCTAAATGTGATTAAATTTGAAGTAGGGTGTTATCTAGATTTGAAATTTATAAACATTTTGGGTTTTCAAAACATGAGTGAAGCTAAACATTTTGGGTTTTCAGGCTGGCGATTTGTTTTTGGAAAAAAAAACTGATAATGCTTGTCAACTTGTGTTGATTGGAATAGTAAACCCTGCTATATTTTCATTCGTTATTGGAAAAGATATCATAATTGGAGTTTGTACTTTCTTATTTTCATTGATAACATTGAATTTGCATTATTTTGCAGCAAATCTAGGAAGTTTGATTCAATGGTGGTGCCTATAGTAGCCAGCATTTGCTATTAAGTGGAATTTGTAAGAACCTGAAAGAAAGACATTGACTTCAAGATTGAGGTTGATTTAAGTTTGAAATTGGTTCGAGCTTCGAATGAGTTCGAGTTTAGAAAACTATAAACAACTTCAAGTTTAGTTTTTAACTAATTATGGGTTTCGAGCTTGGGAAATGGCTATATACCAATACTTGAGCTTGAGTTACATTATATAGGAGTTCATAGATCAAAGTCTTTTTTTTGACGTATATAAAGTTAAGCTTAATGTTAAATTAGATTTGTTGATTTAAAAATATTGTCGCTTAAACATGAACTGTTTACCATGTTGCCTATATTGTGCTTTTGGATCATTATATGTGTTGTCCCAAATAAACATAAAATGAGGAGAAATGGAATGAAATCCATGAAAATGGTGATGAACACAAGCTTCAATAAGTATCAATGGTGGTTTGAGTATTTTGCAATAAAGGGTAAAACAACCAAATGATTAGCATTCTTTTTAAACCCTAATACCATCTCTTTCCTTATATAGGAAAGAGGTAAAAAGAAAGATTGTCAAACAAGGCCCCCGAGGTTCCAAACCTCTAAACAAGGGCATTACAAACGGTAACTTGTTCAAAATAAACTAACTGTTAACTAATGAAAGCAGTAAAGATAGGTTTTCTGACTCTTTACAACAAAGAGGTCCAACAATCTGCCCCTTTGTGAAGAAGTCAGAAAGGTGGTGGAAGCTTCAGCGCCGGCTCCCACTTGGACATCTGTATGAACTCGTCCCAGTCTCCAATGATCCTCGCTCTCATCTGCATCGCGGCTTCTACACGTCGGTACATCAGCCTCTCTTTGAGCTTTCTCTCGATCAAGTTCATGCCCTCCAGTAGCTTTCCCTTCCCGTCTATGATCTTCCGCCCAGGTATCTGATCAGCCAGAAGTCTACTTTGCATCCCGTTGTAGACGTAGAGTAGGGTCCCGTCGCAGAACTTTGCAAGCTCGCTGAAGCGCATAAACTTGCGTTCCCTCTTCTTTCTCGTCACGTAGAGGACCCCATGTTCTGGTATCCTGGTTGGTATATAAGGAAGGTAAGCATCAATACCAGGCACGAGCATGTTTGGTCTGAGCAAGTTGACCTTCGGCTGACGGCTCTCGATCGCTAATTGGTAGTCCGTCACACGCGCAAGAGTGATTGCATGACGAACGTACTTCTTCAGAATCTCGGTGCCGTCTCAGTAGTGTTCGGGTTGGAGAATTGGGCCCTGAAGGTACTTGATGAGTGTTAGGAGGTCTTCTAAGTGTACCCGATCCAGATCTGCCTCAGTAAACGTCCAGTTCTGCAACTCTCCTCGAGGAATGCCGGTCCCGTACATACGGACGTCGTACTCAAGGAATAACTGATGACCGTGTTTATAAGGGCGCATCGCAGTTACCTTGATGAATCGACGTCGTATCCTTTAACGACCGTGAGTAGCCCAGTTGCACATCCTCTGGTGCACATACGCAGTTCTTCTCCGCCGCTTCTTGATGTGTGAGATCCCGAAGAAGACCTTTCGGGACCATACGTGTAGTCTCTCCTGCTGAAAGATGCGGGTGAAAGACTCCTCAAGAAATGGCCTGAAGATGACCGAGTGGTTCCAGTTTAACTGGATGACTGTTGGAGCGGAGGAGTCTGGAGTCGTCGTGGAGATAGTCTGAGGAGCTTCTGGAGTGGGAAACTCGAACGCTGAAAGGAAGTTGTTGTAGTCTGAATCCCGGACAATGTCGTCCCCCTTCTGAAAGATCCTGAGGCTCTGAGCAAGCGACCGAAGAATTTTCCGGGCTTCTTCCGGAATCTGGATATCTGAAAGATCTGTCGGTGCTGTTTCCGGGGAAACGACGTCAATCTCTGCTGTCTCGGTTAGATGAGGAAATTGAACTACCTCACCTGCCGGGATCGGCTCGTAGTGCCAACTCCCCATATCAGGAATCTCCTCCGTGTCTGAATCTACATAAGGAGTGTCGGCGGCGGCAGATTCTGATGGAGCACTCGAGCGGGCAGCCGTTGAAGTTGGAGCGGATGAGGAGCCGGAACCGGAGGCTGAATGGAGGTCGGTGCGAAGCCTTTTGGAAGAAGCTTGCACTTGAAAGTTCAGGGGGCGGTAGAGTACATGTCTTGAACTTACAAGTTCGGGGACTAACTTTGCCACTTTCTGATTCTTATGTTCAGGGACTCGTTTTGCACTTTTGTGAAACTTGTAGTCCAGGGTCTGTTTTGAAACTTACAAACAAGTCCTTGAACTTGTAGTTTTAGAAAGTTTTTAAGAACTTGTAAAGTTTTTGAAACTTACAAACAAGTACCAGGTAAGTCTCTTTTCTCACAGATCGAGGACTGAACTTGTAAATTTTTGTGAACTTGAAAGTTCAGGGGGCGGTAGAGTACATGTCTTGAACTTACAAGTTCGGGGACTAACTTTGCCACTTTCTGATTCTTATGTTCAGGGACTCGTTTTGCACTTTTGTGAAACTTGTAGTTCAGGGTCTGTTTTGAAACTTACTAACAAGTCCCTGAACTTGTAGTTTTAGAAAGTTTCAAAACAGACCCTAGACTACAAGTTTACACAAAAGTGCAAAACGAGTCCCTGAACATAAGAATCAGAAAGTGGCAAAGTTAGTCCCCGAACTTGTAAGTTCAAGACATGTACTTTACCGCCCCCTGAACTTTCAAGTTCACAAAAATTTACAAGTTCAGCCCTCGATCTGTGAGAAAAGAGACTTACCTGGTACGTCTCAACGGGGTTTAGAGCGAGTTCTGATATGAAGTAACCAGAAGTCGTCGTGGGGATCCACACCTACAAAATAAAGTATAAACTGGTATCCAAGGTGTTGTGGATCCGAGAATGTTAGCACACACACAACAAAAATCAAATCAAGACTTAGTACTCCCCTCAATACATGCAATCTCTCAGATACTAGCAAAGACTCCCCCTACACACATGCATGCATAAAATAAACTCCCGATTCCCCCTAGACCTCAGGCAAGGAGGTCTAGCATTCCTAACTTGCTTAGGAGAAAGAAGTGACGTTTCTCGTCAAACGGCTTTGTGAACAGATCAGCAAGCTGATAGTCACTCTCAACAAAGTAAAGTTCAACATTACCTTTCTCAACGTGGTCCTTGATGAAATGATATCGGATATCGATATGCTTCGTCCGAGAATGTTGAACCGGATTTGCCGTGATCTGAATCGCACTCTTGGAGTCGCAATAGATGGGAATCCGTTGCATGGTGTATCCGAAGTCGGCAAGTTGGGTTTTCATCCACATAACTTGCGAGCAGCAGCAGGCGGCGGCAACATATTCTGCCTCCGCGGTGGATAAGGATACGCAATTCTGCTTCTGGGATGACCAACTCACCAGCTTGTCTCCGAGAAACTGGCAAGTACCAGATGTGCTTTTCCTGTTGAGCTTACAACCTGCATGGTCTGAGTCTGTATATGCAATTAGTTCAAAACCAGAATCCTTTGGGTACCAAAGGCCAAAATCCGGTGTGCCCTTCAGATACCTAAGGATTCTTTTGACTGCAGACAAGTGAGAATCACGTGGATCACACTGAAAACGAGCACAGACACCCGTGGAGAAGACGATGTCTGGTCTACTAGCTGTGAGATACAAGAGAGAACCAATAATTGCCCGATAAGTCTTCTGGTCAACCGGTTTACCCGAAGAATCAGCGTTTAGTTGAAAATTTCTGGGCATTGGTGTTGCCGCCGAGTTTGAACCACCGAAATCAAAGCGTTTTAAAAGATCTTGAACATATTTGGCTTGACTTATAAAAATGCCATCAGGGCGTTGTCGAACTTGAAGTCCTAAAAAGAACGTCAACTCGCCCATCATGCTCATTTTAAATTGTGATTTCATGGTGTTTTCAAACTCTTGGCACATCTCAGGCTTCGTAGATGCAAAGATAATATCATCCACGTATATCTGAAGTATAATTAAGTCACTACCTGATTTCTTGAGAAACAAAGTGGGATCGATTGTACCTTTCTTGTAGCCAACTCCTAGCAAGTAATTAGTGAGTGTTTCGTACCATGCCCTAGGAGCTTGCTTGAGATCGTAAAGCGCCTTGTCCAACACGTACACGTGGTTTGGATATCTGGGATCGACGAATCCTTTCGGTTGTTTGACGTACACCTCTTCTTGAAGAACTCCGTTCAAGAAGGCACACTTGACATCCATTTGATACACCGTCATGTTCTTGTGTGCGGCATACGCAAGGAAGATCCGAATTGCCTCGATCCGAGCCACGGGCGCAAACATCTCATCGTAATCGATACCCTATTGTTGACGGTAACCTTTGGCAACCAATCGGGCTTTGTTCCGGATGATGAGGTCGTTCTCGTCTTTCTTGTTCTGGAATATCCACTTCAACCCGATTATAGATTTTCCCCACGGTCTGGTTACCAAACGCCAAACTTTGTTTCTCTCGAATTCCGCAAGCTCTTCTTGCATCGCTAAAACCCAATAAGGATCGGTGAGAGCTTGGGAAACATCCGAAGGTTCGAATTCACTAAGGAATCCTCCGAATAGAATCAGGTTCTCCACGTTCTTGGAAGATCTCGTCTGTACAGGTTGTGAGGGACTCCCGATGATTTGGGAGGGGGGATGATCTCGTGTCCACTTTCGAGTGTGTGGAAGAGTGACATAAGCTTGTTGGTTGTTGGAGGCGTCGTTCTCATCTTGCACGGCAAAGACCTCTCGCTGGTTTCTACTCGATGACCCAGCTTCCAGATTAGTCTGCGGTGCTGCCTCCAACCGGGGCTCACGCACTACCTGAGCATAAGTTCTCTGAGCTGAACTGGGTGAGGGTAGTGGAGCTTCTTCCGGGATAGGTGCAAGAACAGGGTGTGGGGTCTGTTCTCGGACGGGTTCCGGTGAGGCAACGGATGAAGTTTCAGGGGGAGAGACCGCCGACTCTGGTGTCACTGAGTTTGTAGATGTGCTTAAAGAAGGCTCAGTGATGAAAGCATCGGATGTCACGGAAGTAGATGTTGAACCAGCATGAGCAGGAACTACAATCGGACCCGTGAGTGTGGGTAGATCATAATCTGCGAGGTCTAAGAAGTCTAAAGTAGAAAAGTTAGTGGAAGAATCTGTGCTCGGTGGTGTGGTGAACAGTTCAGGAAATGAGGCATCTACATTACTTGGACTTGCAACAGAATAAGTTTCGGTTTCGGAAAAATCAACATTTGAGCTTTCCAAGATGGTTCGGGTCCGTTTGTTGAAAACCCTATAAGCCTTTGAGTTATGTGAGTATCCGATGAAGATAGACTCATCAGACTTGGGTTCAAACTTTCCCAAATCATCCCGGTCGTTTAAAACATAGCATTTACATCCAAAAACTCTAAAGTAATCGATGTTAGGCTTACGCTGTTCGACCATCTCGTAGGCGGTTTTACCGGTCCGCTTAACGATCAAGGTCCGATTCTGCGTGTAGCATGCTGTGGAGACTGCTTCAGCCCAAAATGATTGAGGGACGCCAGAATGGGCCATCATGGATCTCGCCGCTTCGACTAACGTCCGGTTCTTCCTTTCCACTACCCCATTTTGTTGAGGAGTGCGCACGGCCGAGAAGTTGTGAGAGATTCCCACGTCTTCAAGAAAGGATTACAACTTTGCATTGCGAAACTCGGTTCCGTTGTCACTTCTCAACTTCTTCACTCGGCGACCCAAGAGAACTTGAATCCGCTTGATGAAGGCAATGATTCGATCGGCAACGTCAGACTTGGCTCGTAGAAATTCAAGCCAGGTGAACCTAGAGAACTCATCAACGAGAACTAACATGTACTTCTTTCTGGCTAGGCTCTCGGTTCTTGTAGGTCCACACAGATCCATGTGAATCATGTCAAGGGGACTCTTGCTATTCGTGTCCATCCTCGGTGGATGAGAGCTTCTCGTCATGTTTCCTTGTTCGCAGGCAGGACACAATGTATCCTTGGAAAGGCGAGTCTCTGGTAGTCCCTTGACGAGGTGTTTCGAAACCAGCTTGTTCATGTCTTTGAAATTCTGATGGCAGAGTCTTCGATGCCACAACCAACTGTCCTCCTTTGATGCCTTTGCAAGCAAACAAATTGCATTCCTCGGATTAGAAAATGCTTCAAACTGAGGGTGTGTCTGAGGGATTGAACGGAAGACGGTGGAGTAAAGATTGTCGTTCCTCCGTGCACTAAGAACGACGTTGTTGTCTTCATCATTCACATCGCTTCCGTATTGAAATTGCTTTAACCCAGTATCCGTTGTCGCAGAACTGACTGGAGCTGAACATGTTGTATCCTAACCCCTCGACATACCTTACATCTTTGATGATGTATCTCCCATCCGTAATTTTCCCATAACCCACCATTGGCTTAGGTGTCTTGTCGGCTGTTTTAACATATCCCTCAAACCTTTCAACATAGTCGAAAAGAAAGGATCTCTGACCAGTCATGTGTCTATATGCGCCGGAATCGAAGTACCACACATGACTGACCTGCAAGACAGACTAAGCTTGTTTAGGGACCCATTGCCAAATGGGTTCCTTTGGGTTAGAGACAGATAAATCAGTCGGTATAGTCCCCTTTTCGGATTTCTCCTTAGGCGGAGGGGACTTCACTGACGAAGAGGACTTGCTTTCCCTCTTTTTCTTCCCCTTCTCTTTCGGGATTTGACATTAGATTGAGGAGCATTGAAAGAGTTAGACACACCATAACGCAGGAAATTATCAAACATAAAGCACATGTCATTGCGAAAAGTATTAAAAGCATCGTTTAAGTTGCGATTACAATTAACAGACATGTTCGAATTCATTCCTACACTAGGTGGAGCATAGCCTAAACCCGCATGGCTAGGACTATGCTTCTTAGGGAAAGCAGAAAAAGAGTTGTTCCTTCCATGATGATCCTTTCTTGGTGGCTTCACATTCTGTCCACCATCTTTCCTCCTCGCATCTGCATGAAAAGCACGGTGTGAGTTAGAGGACGGCTTTGTGGGAATGGAGTTGCCACCTTTTCCAGATGATATTTTAGAAAATTTAGGTTTTGTGGAATTGAAAGTTTGATTGGGTTGTAACTGAGAAGTCTCACTGACTTCAAAGGTACTTGAATGAAAGTCAAGACTTTTAATGGGCTTGACTGAGTTGCGAGAATCGTTAGACTTTGAATGCTTTTTCTGGAGTCCTTTGGGTGCGTGAGGCTTAACTGACTTACCCTTGTCAGTACCAACACATTTTTCACCCTTAGGGTTACTTTTCTCAGAAATAGGAGCTCGTGACTCAGTAGGCTTCTCAGATTTGACAACAACAGATTTTGGCTTCTTTGGAATAAAGCCTGAAGGATCATCACCTTCATCTAAAAACACCTTCATATCATATTCAATATTTGGATCATGGACAGTCTTGGGTTCAGCTATCCTGTGGTGTGAATTAGGGGTTCATCATCATCCGAGACTATGGAGCGATGGTTCTCAGGATCTATCACAGGTTTGGGTTGGGGATTGGCTACCGGATGGTTAAGGATTGAAGCAGTCTTATCGTCAACTGAGTCTGAAAAGTAGAGGTTTTCAAGATTCATAACTTTCTTTTTCAAAATAGAGTTAGACACCCGTTGGTTGGTTAAAGATCGGCGATACATTATCCTTTCATCATGATCAAGTTCTTTTAAAAGTTCAAAATGGATATCTAAGAGAATGTATCGAGTTTGAAGATCCGCAACCTTGATTTGTAAATCAGTAAAAGCTGAGGTTGCGGTCTCACACTCTGAGGAAAGCCTAATTCTCTCGGCATTGACCTCGAGCAAGTCTTTTTCTAGAGTGCGAACCAAGGTGTCTTTTTCCGAAACAATTACTTTCAGATTCAAGATCTGATGTTGACATGCATCCAAATCCATGGCCTTTAACCTAAGAGCAAACACCTCGTTTTCTAGCTTGACTAGGTCGGGACTCTTAGTTGCGGAAGTATCCTCGGGTGGGATAACTAAGGTCTCCTCTGAAAACTCCATTTCCCTAGTATCATAACTTGAGTTCAGGTCTGTATAGTTGATGGGGGGCATTGCTACTCTAGGGGTTCTGGCCTTAATGCCTTCCCTTGTAGGTTCAGAGTTGGACGGATCACTAGCCGGAACAAAGATTGGTCTATTAGGAGGGGGGCTAGTGGGTGGACTACCAGAGGTACTGTTCGACGGACTGGTGGTTCTAGTGATGATCTCACCGTTTATTACTTCGGTGTATGTGACAGTCTGTCTAACGAATTCCTCGGTCACATGTCCTCCTACTAGGGCAGGTTTGGGCTTGGAGGCGGCCATATCCTCAAAATTGTATAGATGAGAAGGTGCTTTGTCTAAAACATGGTTTTCAGATAGACCTAGGCCGGGTTTAGCTTTATAAAAAGGATTCTTTTTGGCATGCTGAGTGAGGATACTTAAAGTCTGTTCAGATTGTCCTCTTTTGAAATTGTTGTCTTCAAGCTCTTGGATTTTAGAAAACAACCGAGTTCTTTCTTTCGAAAGTAACTGGAATTTAATGTTGAGCTCCCCATGATCACTGTTAAGTTCCTCATGGGCTTTTTGAAGACAACCAAGTTTGTTTGATAAATTGGACTCTCTAATGCCAGACTCAAGTGTTTCACGATTATAAACTATAGTCAAATCCTCGAGAGAGCTTTTATAAATGGCACTGTCGATTCTAAATTTCGTGACGAGAGTCCTCTCCGATTGGAGACATCTCTCTAATTCACAAATTTTAGATTCCAACATTGCCACAGTATCAGTTATATCGGGAATAGTGGATACCTCAGACGGATCAATGTCTTGATAAGTGCTTGGTCCAACGGCTTCTGATCCCTCGAAGTCAGCCATCAAGCATAGACCCTTCACCAAATGATCATCCTCGTCTGAGCTCTCCTCTTCACAAACCCAATTCTCTTCATCAACCAACAAAGCAACCCCTTTTTCCTTATTCCTCATCAATGCGGCCTTCTTCTCAAAGTACGCGGCATCCTTGTACTTGACGGAGCAATCTCTGGCGTAGTGTCCTAACTTACCACACTTGTAGCAAGTGGTAGTGGGACTTGCGGCTTGTTGAGGAGCGGGGTTTTGGGTTATGGGAATCTGGGATTGATTTGACCGTTGCCCTCCTTGGTCAGCTTGAACCTGTTGATCTTCCCTCTGAGCTTGCCTGGAACTGTTTCCCCGGGAATCACCTCCGTTGAAGCTTCTTTTCCCGCGATCCATTCTCTCGTCTGCTCTGCTGTCATTCCTATCCTGTTCAAACCCATAGCCTGGTCCTTGATCAATTCTTCCACTCTCATACCTTCCTCCGTACCCGCCTTCATACCCTTGGCGATCGATGTATCCAGACTCAGGAGTGTATTGCCTCAAGTTTCTTCTGTAGTTGATGTCGGAGACCTGACCTCTCCAATCTCCTTGATACCCTGGGCCTCCTTGATAGTCCAGGTATGTGTTGTCTCTTCTGGGTTGATCTCTGAACCTGCCTTGGTCTTCCCTGTATCGGCCATGATCTTCTCGGTATCTTCCTTGATTGTTGCGATAACTTCCTTGATCGTAAGACTGCATCCTTTCCCCTTGTTGATAACTACCTCTGCCTTGATTCCCGTACTGAGCTCTATCCGGCTGGTAATGACCTCCCCTTCCTTGCCCCATTCTTCCTCCACTTGGAAATCCAGATCCCCGTGATCTATTAAATCCACGGTTTGCATTCAACTTTTGCACGTTGTGGGAAATGAGAGCAAGTGACTCATTTACATTGTAGAGTTCCTCATCAGAGATGGTAATGATCAAAGGATCATCGGGATGTTGTACGCTCGATCCAAGGTTCGGGTTGAACTTTTGGTAGAAATCCTCTTGATGATATTGGGGAGGGTGATTGATGTACTGCGAGGGTTGGATAGGGACAGAGTTTGGACCTCCAAAGGGCACTGCCACCAGTGCCAGAGGATCAACTGCTTTCTTGGCTCTTCCCCCGGTGATAAATTCCTCGTGCTGGACCATCATGCTGAAGAGGTCGTGAAGACCCATAACTCCAAGGTTTCTACTTAGCTGAATGTTGATGGCCAGGTTTTGCCATTCTGGTGTGAGATTCTTCAGAAACTTCACATTCACTTCGTATTTCGTTTTCTCAACCCCGAGTCTTCTCAGATCATTGAGGAAGGCATTCAGTCTTTGATAAGACTCTGTGAGGGATTCGTTTTCCCTGGCCTTGAAACCTTCGTAGGCATTAAGAGCGCTTTCTTTCTGACTCTCCAGAGCGGTGTCACCTCCTTGCATTTGTTGCTCAATCTCCAACCAGACGTCTCGCGCGTTGGTCAGACTATCAACTCTCGAGTACATGTCGTTTGGAAGCGCCATAATCAGAAGAGTGAGTGCTCGCTTGTCGATCAAGTGACGAGCTCTCTGTTCTGGGTTGTACATGTCAATAGGCTTCTCAACGACGTAAACCGGTAGTTCGGGGCAGTTATCGGTTCGGGGGACTGCGGCCACGTTGACCGTTGGTCTGATAGGTCCTTCGCGGATGGATTTCATCAAATTCTCATCCAACAGATCGAGGAAGTGTATCATTTTGTGTTTCCACTGTTGATACTCGCCCATCACCAAGACGGGAGGGCGAGATTCGGATCCAATTCCGATGATTTCTTTCGACATCTCTCACTCACTAACAGGATCTCCTCGTATGACTCGCTTGGATTAAAGAAAGGTTTTTTGGAAAACAGGTATTTTGAGCGCCTCGGGACACAAATAGCTTCGAGATTTGAAAGATTTTGAAAAGAGGCTAAGTGTCGAATTCAGGGAACAAATTTTCAAGAGTTCCGGCTCGAAGAGGTGAAATCCGATCTGGAAACTGACGTTTTCCGAATCGGATTTGGCTAAAAAATACAGGATGCGGAAAAGCAACTTTTCCGATTCGGAAAATGGTATTTTCCGATTCGTAAAATGCTAAGATCGGAAAATGAAAATTGGATGCGGAAAATGAGATTTCAAGGAGCAACACCCCAAATCAGAAGACCGTTTTCCGATTCGGAAAAGGGAGAAATTCCGATTCGGAGAAAGTGCAATTCCCGAGTCGGAAATTTGGAACTGATATTTCAGTCCTCGTTTTCCGATTCGGAAAACCTGCACAGAAACTCCGAAAAATCACTTAAAAACCCTCAAAAACACTTAAAAAAATAAGTGTTAAGACCCCCAATTTGTAGGAAATCAGTTAGAAAACAATGAGGAATCACTTAACACTTATACACACCCTTTTAAAACCTCTTTTTGGATTAAAAACCCAAAAAGTTTAGAAAAATAAAAACTTGAAAAACCTTGAAAAACCCTTTTAAAACATAAAAACTAGCCAAGGAATCAACAAGGATCAGCTCTGATACCAATTGTTGTCCCAAATAAACAAGAAATGAGGAGAAATGGAATGAAATCCATGAAAATGGTGATGAACACAAGCTTCAATAAGTATCAATGGTGGTTTGAGTATTTTGCAATAAAGGGTAAAACAACCAAATGATTAGCATTCTTTTTAAACCCTAATACCATCTCTTTCCTTATATAGGAAAGAGGTAAAAAGAAAGATTGTCAAACAAGGCCCCCGAGGTTCCAAACCTCTAAACAAGGGCATTACAAACGGTAACTTGTTCAAAATAAACTAACTGTTAACTAATGAAAGCAGTAAAGATAGGTTTTCTGACTCTTCACAACAAAGAGGTCCAACAATATGTAAGATGTCTAAATTGTGACAACTCAAATAATAAATCAACAGTTATTTGCATTTATGTACGAGTTATCTTTTGGCTATTTGCAAATTACTTTTGCATTTATCACGGAAATAAAAAATTCAAATTCTTTCTGTTTCAATCCAAATCTTCTTCTCTATTTATCACCATGAAAATTTTGGCAGGGGTAGGAATGGGTTTTTTTCGCATTTCATTTGGCCTATAACTTTTTATGTAACAACACACCAATTTGAATTTCTAATCCATCATAAAATTTCATTTAGCCATTAATCTTAATTTGACAAATACTTTTAATCCATCATACAATTCTCGGTTGACTTAGTAAAACATAGGATAAATGACTATTCGAACTTCAAGAATCATTTGGAGAAATTTAGCATGACATACCTTAAGATGGTTTAGACCCAATAAATAGAGGTAAATTTGTTTTCGATCTAAAATAAGAGAGATACCAAACGAACTATTGAGAATCAACATTATAATATATTTTATTTGATGAGATTGTCATTGAATATTATAACGGAATTCTAATGCAACAATTTAGATGATCAACTTATAACAATATATAAATGAATTTATTAAAATCATGTCTTATACCCGGCCTACGGACGGGTATAGCGCTAGTTCATCAAAACTCTAAGTCCCTTTAAACCATGGCATGGCATCCCTTTAAACCTTGGTTTCAGATAATATATATGTCCCTCAAATTAGCATTGCCAGTTTGAATTCCGTTAGTCACCTCATGTGTTAATCACGTGAGAACCTCTAAACATTTTACCCTTCTTTCTTCCCATCGGCGGACCTAAAGAAGTGCATACGTTGGCACATGTGCACGTGCCACTGTTTCATTCTTCCGTCGTAGTGTAAAACACAAGTTTTCTTTGGTATAATTGGTTAGTTCTTTGTTTTTTAAATGTGGGGTCTGAGGTTCAAGTCTTGTCAGAGCATCTCCAACAGCTTCTTCAAAAATTCTCCAAAAAAGAGAACTAAAATCTAAAATTTTTTGTAAGAAAAAGAACTTAACTCCAACAGATTTTCCATTTTGAAGATAACATCATTACTTATATTATTAAAATATTTATATATCTAATGAAATATTATTTCTCTCTCATATACAATTCATTTCAAAAAAAATTATCGGTGGAAGACAATAAAAAGTAATTATCTCTCGTGATAATCATTTTTGGAAATTGTTAGGAAGTTCTCCACATTTTGAGATTTTTGCATTCTCTCTCCTACTTTCTCTATTTTGGAAAAAGTTTTGGAGAATCTGTTAGGAGTCCAAAATTATCCAAAATCTCCATTTTCTCTATTTTAGAGAAACTGTTGGAGATGCTCTTAGAGTCGTTTTTTTTAATTAAGATTTATTTTTTAATTTCAGATTTCTTATGTTTATAAAAAATTGCTTCTACTTGAAATTTCGCTTTTAAAATGCCATTGATCAATCACTAGACTAATGTAGATTTTGTGAAAATCATCTATATATACATGTTTCTTGGAGTCAAATTATGCCACCGGTTAAAGAGTATTTTTTTTATTCACATCCTCCTTCAACCAAAGAACATTCACCACCACTCGCTACCAACAACCGTTATAGAGTAGTAAAGGTTTCAAACATTCATAAACCAAATATGAAATAACATTATGCAAGAATGTTTTTTATAATACAAACTTTAAGAAACTAAAATCCAATTATATCAAAAGCAAAGATAACCTACAGAAATCATCTTTTTTATTAAATAAAAATGAAAGACCCAATGCAAACTTGAAAGCAAAACCTAAAAATCAAATGAAATACTAAATTCAAAAACCCTACAAATCAAAAATAAACATTAATGATAAACCTAGATCGTTCCGGAGGGTTGTTCTCATTGTCATCTACATCAGAGTGGTAATGGTCATGAGTTTGAATGAGACATGAGAAGGGATAGGTTTAGGGTTCCATCTTCGAAGACCTCGAATTCAATGTCATGAAATCACATTAACCATTGATTTCAAAAAATTTATTTTTCGTTACCAAGGATGGGGCCGCGGGGGTGGCAAAGTAAATAAGGGTTGGGGAAGGGTTTTATGATTTTGCATTTCGGTTTAGCAATTGTAACATTCGTGATTTTGAGATTTCCACTTATGCTAGATTTATGGCCTTTTTGTATTCAAATCAACGATTTGTATAGTAAACCAAGATATATGACATACCTTTTGTTGATCAGTAATGAATGGGAAGTTGGAATCTTTACTCAAATCCAAGTCATCTTGCAAGATCTCCAAAAACCAAGACCATGAGTCAGTAGTTTCAGTTCTACAACTGCATAAGCTAGTGGGTAGATGCCTTGATTGGGGTCAACTCTTACTGTAGTAAGAATCTATCCTAGATAAGGCCCTTTCATGAAGGATCCATCTAGACCAAGCAGCTCTTTTCCAATTGCTTTGAACCCTTACTTCAAACCACCAAGACATTTATAGATCCTTTTGAACTGTCTTGTTGTAGTAGTCAGTTTACATTCAGCTTCAACTTGTAGCTTCACTGTTGTGTTCAGGTTAGCTATCTTCAATTCTAACACATAATCCCTCAACTTTGCATATTGCTCAGCATAGTCCCCAACCACTTTCTTCATTGCAAGCTGTTTTGCCCAATAGGCTTTCATGTTTGACACACCAAGCTGGTATTTCTTTTCTATACCTTCTACCAAAGCCTTGAGTGGAATATCTGGATTAGGAACTATGGTTTCTTTGTAACATCCACATTTTCAAAAACGGGATTCTTTGTAACTGCCACGCGGGCACATACCACAACCGGTGCCATCACAATCACACATACCAATCACCTCATATCCACATCTTAACGGTTTCCCGTTCTTCGGACCACCCCGTAGTCCGGCCCTAGTGGTTACCCACTCTTCGGATCGTCCCACGACCCGGCCTCAGTGGTTACCCACTCTTCGGATCGTCCCACGACCCGGCCCATCGAGCACATCAACATATATATATATATATATATATATACAAGTTATAACACAACGTACGTAAAACCCACTCACAAATATAAAAGTGACTCAACCAAATAATAAACCATTCTCATGAGAATATAAATTTCCGCTTGCTTAGGACACGGATCTGCCCCCACAACTCATCAAGGGCATGTGGTTCCCTTCACACACAATCATACATACATACACACGAAACAATATAAAACAAGCACGGTGTAACTCACCTGGAAGCTGCTTAGGTTAGTCCTTGATATTCACACGAGACCAAATTTAATTCACCTAAACAATACAAGCATAAACCATATCAATAAACTAGTTGGAAATCTCAGCTCGACTCTCTTAAAAAAAGGCCTAGCAATATAATCCAATTTCCCCAAAAATTTACTAAACATCCTATTCCATAGTCCCTTAGGGGAGTGTAAGCCAAGAAACCCCCAACAATCTCGTTTGCTAAAATCATGAAAACCATTACCAAAAACATCCGGTTAATGATCAATTGATCAAATATCCCCAACTGATTTCGTACAAACCCTAACCAATTCAACTACGTAAACTAGCAAATCTAACGATACTAGGGCTTAGAATTCATACCTTGCGATCGATTAACAACTACACTTGATTCTCCGACGTTTGCCTTTGAGAATCGCACACATACATACCGCTTAATAATCCAAATTACCGAATTCGCTTTCCTGGAAAATCAGTCCACTTCGGCCGTTTGCTTCTCCTTACTGGAGCCTCCGATGCTCGATCCCTCCGGTCATGTTGAAGAACAGTGAGTCGTGAAGCCGCTGTCCAAATTTCACGACGATCCGATGGTTAACGAGAGAGAACGGGCCGATCTCCCACGGCTGCGCAATCCTGACGGGAATTCCGAAAATCATCCCCAAACTCATTATTCGACTTTCTAACGAGAATTCAACAAGTAAAACGTTCCCCAAAGCATATACCAACCTTGGTAACACAAATCCTAACACAACCCAACGATTCGGTGATCGTTTCATCATCCCACACAACCCTAAACATAATGAAAAAAAATCAACACTAACGAAAGGGACTATTATTATACCTTACTTGATCGACGGAACTCAACAACGAATCTAAGGCCTCCGGTGACTCCAACAAGTGTGATGATTGCTTCAAATTGAATCAAGTGGAAGAGAACTAGGGTTTGATTTCTTCTTCACTCTCTCTGGCGCCTCTTTTCTCTCTTCCTTTCTTTCTCTCGGTTTCTCTATCTTTCTTTATTTCTTTCTCTCCAAGCAAAAGGAATGGAATTATGAGAAGAAACTTGGAGAGTTGAGGCATTTATAAACCCGGCCGGGCCTCTCTCCTAGGCTAAGCCCACTCCTAATCCTAAGCCCACAATACTTCCTAATTTAATTACAACTCCAAATAATCTTTAATTAACTTAATACAATAACTTTAATAATAATCTAAAATTTGGGATGTTACATTCTTCGACCTGCTTAGAGAGGAAAGTGGCTGTACACTGCCTAACATTTCTTGATTGCAAACATTAGTGTGTATCAATGAAGATCTTGACTACCCAACTTTTATCATCTTTGACTATGGATATGTACAACACCCAGGGACAAGTGGGCCCATCAGATGAAGACCCACTAGTACTTTTAAGTTGACTTGAAGGCACACCAGATGAAGGCCCACTATTCCTTTTAAGTTGACTTGAAAACCACAAGATGAACTCTCTCCAATTACAATCATCTTTCCTTTGCATTCCACTCTTAACCTTCTGCCATCATTTTTTTCTAACCACAAATCTTTCCTTGTTTGAATTAAATGCATGGTAATGGCATTTCAGGCATCTTCCTTGCTTCCAAATACTTGACCAACATAAAAATTTGTTGTCCCACTTTTTTTTTTTGTTTTCTCAACTTACGAAGGCTTCTCCTCCTCTCTATATCAAAGTCAGATTCTTCACCACTTTCAAAGTCAGAGTCATCCATATCTATAGTCTCTAAATCTGTATGATCAAAGTCAGAGTCATCACATGTTTCATCTTCAGGTGGCACCTCTATATGCATTTTATAGAAATGTGGTGATATCTCTGTATGCAAATTACCATCTCTTTCACCAAATAAACCATAGAAAGGGTCAAAGTCTTCAAGGTCATCATTAAGCACAGGTTGTTCATCAAGCACAGGTTGTTTATCAAATGCAGGTTGTTTATCAAACATATGTTGCTTCTCAGTGGATGGTTTCTCAATCAATGGTTCATCAACCCTGCTTTCACTAGACCACTCTAGAAACAATTTCTTCCCAACACTTGACACTTTCCTACCATGGGGTTCCTCATCATGCAATTCCTCAATAACAACATTACTTCCGTTAGGGGACTTTAAGTAGTTTCTCAAAGTGGTCATCCCATGTTCAATGTATACATACTTAGATGTATACTTTAACTGGTTTATTATATCTTCATCATTTCCTAAAGGTTCAAGACCAAAGTCTAGATCTGTTTATGGAACCATAAAGTGATAATACATATGTTCATCCCCTGTGTACCCTAACATCAATACCATATGGTCAATTTCATGCACACTTAACTCATCACAGTCTATTAGGTCAACGAAATGCTCCTTACCAATTATTGTACCTCGTACCCGGCCATTAGGTAAAATACCCACCATGGTTGATCTTTAAAGACACCAAATTCGGATAATGCACTGCAAAAAAACAACAATTTCATCAAATCCTCCATAAACGAACTAAAAAAACTACCAGAAGGTTAGTGTACCATAAACGAACTCCACATCAAAATCCTCCATGCTTTTTCGCAGATTCCATGATTTTGGGGACATTGTTGTTGATTTTAAATTTTTTCTTACACAATAGCAAGAAGCGGGAAGATGAAAGCGTAAACCAGAAGACGACATCGAATGAGGGTTTGTAAAGGGTTTTTTATTCAAGAATTAAGGGAGAGAGAGAGAGAGAGAGTTGGATAGATTTGCCCTCGTGTGCTATGCACGCGGGCTGAGTTAACGAGCATAAACAAACGTCCGTCTGTGGTAGGGACCAAATCCAATACAAACTTGAAACCACAGGGAGCAAATCCTTAATTATCAAAGTTTAGGGACCAATTCCGTAAAATGTATCAAACCATATGGACTAAATTCGTAATTTACTCTTGAGTTTATAGGACGTCGTTACTTTTTAACTTCTTAATAGACTGCTTTATAAGACATAGTTTATAGGACCACAAAATATAATGTCATATCTAAAGGCGTTGTAATGAGTTATAAGACGTTTTTTTGGTGTCTTAACAAATATTTAGGATACATTTATTAGAAAGCGTCGCTTGGCTATTTTATAGGATATTTTATCAAATGTGTCCTATAAATCCATCATTTTATAGGATCCTATTTTTATAGATATTTTTTTTGGAAGAGGTATCCCAGATCACACATTGGGCCCAGACTAATCCTCGGCAATTTTGGACCGAAACCCAACTGCTAAAGCATGCAGCCCGGGGACGAAGCCCCCCATACCTCTAGAATGCGTCCCCCAGGGCTCGAACTCGGGTTCACCACTATGTAGTGCCCAAGCCTTACCACTAGGCTAACACTCCTTTGGTTTTTATAGATACTTTATCAGAAGTTTATTGTAAAATAAGTAACATGACATTTCTATTAATAGCGTGCTAAAAAACCTTGTTATGACGCTCAAAATGCCCTATAAACTTATTACAACACCTTGAGTTAGGACGTTCTACTATTGGTCCTATAAATTAAGTCTTATAAAGTTGGCTTACTAAAAGCTTAGAAATACTTAAGATTCTTATAAACCTAATTTTGTTGTAGTGACAACTAGGTATTCTCAGTGATGGACCACTCAGTTGGTGTACCTTTTTAGGTGGATTAAATATCTGCAAAGTTGCATCTTAAATTCGGGGAACGGTTAACGCAGTTTGACCAAAAAAGTCAATTATGTTGATTTGGAGAATAAAATACATTTTTTTCAAATAGAATCAATATTTTTAGCAAGAGTGAAGACTACATCTTATACCATTATTTCTATGAATTCGACCATTTTAGAAAACGTTTTCTACTTTTTTTTGATTTCATAAGTTTTACCAGTTTTAGGATTTGTTTCTCCTTAACTCTTACTCGTTTTTTCTTAGGTTTCTAATTTGGTTTTCTAATGCATACAAGAGTTTTAGTATTAAATATAATGTTTTGGAAATTAAGAATATTCGAACAAATTGTTGTTTGAAATACCACCAAGGTTAGTATTAGATGAAAACTTATCAACAAGTTGACATAACATTGGTATAAATGAAGAATAGAGGGGTGAGTATTAAATTCTTGGTAGATAAATGCTTACTTAAATATGTAGCATCCTTAAATTTGAAGGAAATGACTAATTTAATTTTTTTGATAATACATCAATTAATGTTGGTCCTCTTTTGATGGCCAATAAGATAGTTTATAGTAATTGATATTGTAGAAGGGGGGGGGGGGTGAATACAATCAACACAGTTTCTTCTATATTTTAATCTATGACTCCTATGGAGCCTTTGTATAGATTATAGTTAGATAGTTTGATGATAAAGATCAAGACTATGTCAAGACCTCAAACTATCTTTTTAATATAGACACACAACTTTTGCTTATGCACAAAGCAAGTAAAGAAGAGATAGAAAGAACTTAGAAGAATTAAGAAGGGAGGAAAGGATTAGGGGTATAGAAGATGGACCAAGGTGTGTTTGAAGAACAACACTACGTTCATATTTATACCCCATGCATTAAATGCATGTCATCCCCAACTTTACACGTGTCGTGTAAAGGTTGGGTTTGGTGTACTATTGTACCATAAAGTAATGCCCATGCGTGGTAGGGTCATGGCGGTAAATAGTTGCCTTATGGGTGATAAGTACGGAGGCAACAGTAAAGAGACATCCCTTTTGTACTATTGTTAGAAAGGCAAATCAAATCCTTTTTGTGCATATAGGACAAGAAGACAAATATAGTATTCTTAAAGTACAAGTCACTGATCAGGCCTTAGAGTCGCTGATCCTTGGGAAGGATCAGGGAGGCACTGAGACTTGTTCTCTTTGGAACGTCATGTAAGAGTAGTCAGCTAGCTATCACTGATATCAACTTCAGATCATTAGCATCGCTGACTCTATCATCAGCTTGCATCAATAGATGGTGCTGATGGTTTCATAGTGACATGACAATTTGTCTTCAAAGGATACTTAGCTGATGTCAACTTTCACTGATACTGAATGGAGTCAGTGATCAGCGATCGCTGATGTATAATCTATCAGCCAGACAGACTCGCTAAAGTATTAAACTTCATCACAACAGTGCTAAGTATTTTTCAGTTATTGGATAAAGGATCATTGGTATTTCATCAAGTCATAGAGGAGCTGGATCAACAATTTCCCCCTAAATATCAATGATAAGACAACAAAGAGGTTGCCTTGATTCTAGTAACTTAAAAATTTTCTAAGTCTAGATTCAACAGTTAGGAAATAAAACATGTGAAAGGTACTTGTATTATTTAACTGTTAGAAGTGATCTTTTTCAGTGAGGAGAATCAGGGATAGAGAAACACTTGTATTCATTTCATTTCAAAGTAAGGATTACAATACAGAAAGAAATAAATTACAAGTCACTGAAAGAAAAAGAACATATCACTCCAAAGTTTCATCCTTTACATATATAGTGTCTATGTTCTCTCCAGCGAGCTTTCTCTTCCTTAGCTCATCTCTTATAGCACGAGCGAACTCCAGTGAGTCGCTTAGATCATTGGTGAAGGCAAGCAAATTTGTTAGGTGCATGGAAGAAGAGATTTGTATCTCACTGAACCGTTGAAACCTGAGTTGTCTGAATCTATCAAGGAAACATAGCCCATAATCAGGTTCTCTGATTACTTGTCTTTCATACAGAGTCAGACCTTCAGGGAGAGACAGGTTCAGAAAAGATGTGTCGGCATAAGTATAAGGAAGGCCGAGAGCGGGACCAGCAGGTGTAAATCGAGGGCCAGAGGCACCACGTCTTGAAGTAGATGGCTGAGAAGTAGAAGGAGTGGACGCAGCGATTTTAGCTTGTTGGACCTCAGGGAGTTGGTTGAATTTGAAGTCTTGAACTCTTTTGACAAGATTGCCAAGTAGTTCCTCCACCTGAGGTCTGGCCTGAGACCTTGATTTCTTCAGACATCTAAGCAGTTCATACCACTCCATCAGTTCGTAATCCTCTAAGGTTCTTAGAGAGTGAGTGATATCTCTATCATCCTCTCTGAAAACTGTGATTCTTACGTATGAGGGGGCATTCTGCTTAGAACTGGTTTTGTTCAGCTTTACTGCGGTAATTGTCGCTAGCCTTCTACTTTTAGTGATGCTTTCCAAGCACCAGCTAGATTCCGCTTCTTTAGAGGTGAGCTCTCTCTGATCCCTTATATTTTCGAAAGCTCTAAGCGTAGCTTGCTGAGCTCGGATTGAATCAACATTTATTTCGGGATCCTCTCTGACAAACTCTTCACAAACTCTTCAGCGAGTTTTTGAGCTGTCAGAGCATCCGTCTTCACGTCCTCTAGCTGCTTTAGAGCCAACTCATGCTCCCTAAGCTCTTTTTCTGAAATCCCAGGAGGGATTTTTATTCTCGTACTCTCAAGTTGAGAGACGACCTCCTTCAACTTCATTTTCCTGTCATTTTGATCATTGAGGTTAGGAGGAGAGAAATCAGAGTCTTCATCAGATTCATCTGAGGAGGTTTCAATGGATTCCTCGGATGAAGAGATGGTGATCATATTTACGGGAAAAGTTTCTGTATTGATGGGAGTGACTGAGAAAGTCATTTTGTTAACTTCAGCTCTTGTCCTTGCTGAGACACTATTCTCCATTAGGTGAATAATGTCACCAGTGACAGAGCCATAGTTAACGTCTGGGTTTTGAATTTCAGGTTCAGGGGAATGGTTTTGAGGAGGTTGAAAGACTACCATTTGGAAGTTGTTTTGAGAGGGATTAGAAGTTTCGGAGGGTTCAGGGGTTGAGCTAGAAGATAAAATAATTTGAACCTCAGGGAGAGAAAGGATAGAAGAGGTACCTTGAAGTTTTCCCCCCTGAGATGGAGGCATATTTAGTGTTGATGAAGCCGTCATCATCGCCATCCGCTTGTTCTTCAGCGGGACTACTCGGAACCTCCCCCTTAGATGCAGCACCCTGTGATGCAGTTGACAGGTACCACTAGAGGAAGGAGGCCATGTTCACCTGGAAAGTGCCTTCGCAAATCATACCAACCGCTATTGATTTCAGCAAGCTTCTATCTCTGGCAGTGAAGCTTGGGGTAGCTAGAGGTGGAGGAGGAGGTAGTGCAGCGATCTTAGTATCGAGATTCTAGACCTGATCTTGGATGGCCTTATCCTGAGCATCCAGTCCTTGAAAGACTTCTCGCTGGAAGGACGGGAGATCAGCAGGTCCAGTCCGGATGGAGTCGTGGAGCTCAGGGATCACTCGGGTAGTTAAGTCGTCCAGTGAGTTACCCAGGACCCCTGAGGCTTTCGCCAAAATCTCCATATTCCCATTAATGGAACCTAGGGCAGGGATTGATAGGAACATCCCTAGGTTCTCGGAAGAAGAAGCAGAGTCAAGAATGGCCTTCTTCTCAGCGTTGGCCTAGGCTGCAGCAGCTTTGGCTTCGGCTTGAGCCTGTTGGAGCTCCTGGACCTTTCTTTCATGCTCCAGCTTGTAGGCCGTAACTTTTTCTTCAGCGGCCTTCTGAAGAGCTGCTTTCTTTGCAGCGATATCATTGAGCTCAGCCTCAGCGACCTTAGGTGGAGTGGATAAAGATCCTGAGCCTGAAGAAATAAGAGAGTTAGAGTGTTTTGTAGAAAGAGAAAAGAATTATAATGAAGTAAGTAAAACATAAAGATAAGCGATTTTTAGGAGTTAAAAAATACCCGAAGATTTGTCTTTTGAAGTATTGGAATCCTTAGTAGGATTTCCAAGTTTGGCCTTCTTTGCCTTTGGAGGTGGAGAGGTACCTGGCCTCTTCAGCGATAAGCCAGGCTTTGTCGCTGTTGTCTTCTTCTTGAAGGTAGGAGGCTTCTTCGATTTATCGGCGGCAGCGATAGGTGGAGCCACGGGAGGAGGGACACCGCCCTCAGTGACCAGTACATTCTGCAGCTGGACAGTGATGTTGGTGATGTCATGTTGCAGAGCCTTGCCCCCGATTGTGGAGTGAGAATAACCAGGAGTGGCTGCTGGGTAGGTTGCACCCAGATAATCAGTGATGATCGCTGAAAAGAAACGTGGGTATGCCACGTTCTTCTCCCTCTTGGTCCTCTTGAACCTAAGCAGCATATCGTCATAGATATACTTGGCATAGTTCAGAGGTTTGTTGTTGATGGCTGCCCACACCATCACAGTGGTTGCGAAGGAGGCTTGATCCAAGATGCCCACCTTTGCTGTGAGGCATTGGATGAAGTGAGTCCATATGAACCCAAAGACAGGGTTGTGAAAGTTCTTTTTGATAGTGGAGGCGTTCTTGATGGGCTCTCCAGTCTTGCGGTCCTTAGGCCACTGGATGTGGAGTGTATCCAGCCAAGCAATGATAGCTTATTTGGAGGGTTCCTTGCAGTAAGCATCAAGGATAGGGAGTCTTAGAACATTTCGGAGTAGACCAACTCCAAAAGTGAGAGTCCCTGGTTCATCTCCTTTGGGACTCTTGGGTAAGCGAAACTGAATGTATTCAGTGTCCTTCCCGCTGGAGTTCTTCAGCGTCACCACCTTTGCGGTAACCCAGAAAGCACTCAGCAGCGCTCTATTAGGAGGGAAGTTAATGGAGAAGGCCGTCTTCAGAGGGCAACGTAAAAGAAAGTCCCTTGAGACGTTGATTTCTTCAGACATCTAAGTAGTTCATACCACTCCATCAGTCCGTAATCCTCTAAGGTTCTTAGAGAGTGAGTGATATCTCTGTCATCCTCTCTAGAAACTGTGATTCTTACGTATGAGGGGGCATTCTGCTTAGACTGTTCAGCTTTACTGCGGTAATCGTCGCTGGCCATCTTCTTTTGGTGATCCTTTTCAGGTACCAGCTAGATTCCGCTTCTTCAGAGGTGAGCTCTCTCTGATCCCTTATATTTTCAAAAGATCTAAGCACAGCTTGCTGAGCTCGGATTGAATCAGCATTTATTTCGGGATCCTCTCTGACAAACTCTTCAGCGAGTTTCTGAGCTGTCAGAGCATCCGTCTTCGCATCCTCTAGCTACTTTAGAGCCAGCTCATGCTCCCTGAGCTCTTCTTCTGAAATCCCAGGAGGGATTTTTATTCTCGTACTCTCAAGTTGAGAGACGACCTCCTTCAACTTCATTTTCCTGTCATTTTGATCGTTAAGGTTAGGAGGAGAGAAATCAGAGTCTTCATCAGATTCATCTGAGGAGGTTTCAATGGATTCCTCGGATGAAGAGATGGTGATCATATTTACGGGAAAAGTTTCTTTATTGATGGGAGTGACTGAGAAAGTCATTTTGTTAACTTCAGCTCTTGTCCTTGCTGAGACACTATTCTCCATTAGGTGAATAATGTCACCAGTGACAGAGCCATAGTTAACGTCTGGGTTTTGAAGTTCAGGTTCAGGGGAATGGTTTTGAGGAGGTTGAAAGACTAACATTTGGAGGTTGTTTTGAGAGGGATTAGAAGTTTCAGAGGGTTCAGGGGTTGAGCTAGAAGATAAAATAATTTGAACCTCAGGGAGAGAAAGGATAGAAGAGGTACCTTGAAGTTTTCCCCCCTGAGATGGAGGCATATTCAGTGTTGATGAAGCCGTCATCATCGCCATCCGCTTGTTCTTCAGCGGGACTACTCGGAACCTCCCCCTCAGATGCAGCACCCTGTGATGCAGTTGACAGGTACCACTAGAGGAAGGAGGCCATGTTCACCTGGACAGTGCCTTGGCAAATCATACCAACCGCTATTGATTTCAGCAAGCTTCTATCTCTGGCAGTGAAGCTTGGGGTAGCTAGAGGTGGAGGAGGAGGTAGTGCAGCGATCTTAGTATCGTGATTCTGGACCTGATCTTGGATGGCCTTATCCTGAGCATCCAGTCTTTGAAAGACTTCTCGCTGGAAGGACGGGAGATCAGCAGGTCCAGTCCGGATGGAGTCGTGGAGCTCAGGGATCACTCGGGTAGTTAAGTCGTCCAGTGAGTTACCCAGGACCCCTGAGGCTTTCGCCAAAATCTCCATATTCCCATTGATGGAACCTAGGGCAGGGATTGATAGGAACATCCCTAGGTTCTCGGAAGAAGAAGCAGAGTCAAGAATGGCCTTCTTCTCAGCGTTGGCCTAGGCTGCAGCAGCTTTGGCTTCGGCTTGAGCCTGTTGGAGCTCCTGGACCTTTCTTTCATGCTCCAGCTTGTAGGCCGTAGCTTTTTCTTCAGCGGCCTTCTGAGGAGCTGCTTTCTTTGCAGCGATATCATTGAGCTCAGCCTCAGCGACCTTAGGTGGGGTGGATAAAGATCCTGAGCCTGAAGAAATAAGAGAGTTAGAGTGTTTTGTAGAAAGAGAAAAGAATTATAATGAAGTAAGTAAAACATAAAGATAAGCGATTTTTAGGAGTTAAAAAATACCCGAAGATTTGTCTTTTGAAGTATTGGAATCCTTAGTAGGATTTCCAAGTTTGGCCTTCTTCGCCTTAGGAGGTGGAGAGGTACCTGGCCTCTTCAGCGATAAGCCAGGCTTTGTCGCTGTTGTCTTCTTCTTGAAGGTAGGAGGCTTCTTCGACTTATCGGCGGCAGCGGTAGGTGGAGCCACGGGAGGAGGGACACCGCCCTCAGTGACCAGTACATCCTGCAGCTGGACAGTGATGTTGGTGATGTCATGTTGCAGAGCCTTGCCCCCGATTGTGGAGTGAGAATAACCAGGAATGGCTGCTGGGTAGGTTGCACCCAGATAATCAGTGATGATCGCTGAAAAGAAACGTGGGTATGCCACGTTCTTCTCCCTCTTGGTCCTCTTGAACCTAAGCAGCATATCGTCATAGATATACTTGGCATAGTTCAGAGGTTTGTTGTTGATGGCTGCCCACACCATCACAGTGGTTGCGAAGGAGGCTTGATCCAAGATGCCCACCTTCGCTGTGAGGCATTGGATGAAGTGAGTCCATATGAACCCAAAGACAGGGTTGAGAAAGTTCTTTTTGATAGTGGAGGCGTTCTTGATGGGCTCTCCAGTCTTGCGGTCCTTAGGCCACTGGATGTGGAGTGTATCCAGCCAAGCAATGATAGCTTATTTGAAGGGTTCCTTGCAGTAAGCATCAAGGATAGGGAGTCTTAGAACATTTCGGAGTAGACCAACTCCAAAAGTGAGAGTCCCTGGTTCATCTCCTTTGGGACTCTTGGGTAAGCGAAACTGAATGTATTCAGTGTCCTTCCCGCTGGAGTTCTTCAGCGTCACCACCTTTGCGGTAACCCAAAAAGCACTCAGCAGCGCTCTATTAGGAGGGAAGTTAATGGAGAAGGCCGTCTTCAGAGGGCAAGGTAAAAGAAAGTCCCTTGAGACGTTGATTTCTTCAGACATCTAAGTAGTTCATACCACTCCATCAGTCCGTAATCCTCTAAGGTTCTTAGAGAGTGAGTGATATCTCTATCATCCTCTCTAGAAACTGTGATTCTTACGTATGAGGGGGCATTCTGCTTAGACTGTTCAGCTTTACTGCGGTAATCGTCGCTGGCCATCTTCTTTTGGTGATCCTTTTCAGGTACCAGCTAGATTCCGCTTCTTCAGAGGTGAGCTCTCTCTGATCCCTTATATTTTCGAAAGATCTAAGCACAGCTTGCTGAGCTCGGATTGAATCAGCATTTATTTCGGGATCCTCTCTGACAAACTCTTCAGCGAGTTTCTGAGCTGTCAGAGCATCCGTCTTCGCATCCTCTAGCTACTTTAGAGCCAGCTCATGCTCCCTGAGCTCTTCTTCTGAAATCCCAGGAGGGATTTTTATTCTCGTACTCTCAAGTTGAGAGACGACCTCCTTCAACTTCATTTTCCTGTCATTTTGATCGTTGAGGTTAGGAGGAGAGAAATCAGAGTCTTCATCAGATTCATCTGAGGAGGTTTCAATGGATTCCTCGGATGAAGAGATGGTGATCATATTTACGGGAAAAGTTTCTTTATTGATGGGAGTGACTGAGAAAGTCATTTTGTTAACTTCAGCTCTTGTCCTTGCTGAGACACTATTCTCCATTAGGTGAATAATGTCACCAGTGACAGAGCCATAGTTAACGTCTGGGTTTTGAAGTTCAGGTTCAGGGGAATAGTTTTGAGGAGGTTAAAAGACTACCATTTGGAGGTTGTTTTGAGAGGAAGTAGAAGTTTCGGAGGGTTCAGGGTTGAGCTAGAAGATAAAATAATTTGAACCTCAGGGAGAGAAAGGATAGAAGAGGTACTTTGAAGTTCTTCCCCTGAGATGGAGGCATCTTCAGTGTTGATGAAGTCGTCATCATCGCCATCCGCTTGTTCTTCAGCGGGACTACTTGGAACCTCCCCCTCAGATACAGCACCCTGTGATGTAGTTGACAGGTACCGCTGGAGGAAAGAGGCCATGTTCACTTGGACAGGGCCCTGGCAAATCATACCAGCCGCTATTGATTCAGCAAGCTTCTTCTTCTTCAATCTTATATCCCAAATCCTTTCTCTCTTTATCCCTCTAAGTTCTTTTCTTTTCTTAATCATCTTCTCACTTAGTGCATAGTGAAAGAATTGTAACTTAGATTGTTTTTAGATTAGGTTTATCATTTTCTATCTTCCACAAAGAATATGTAAATTCAGTGTTTATGTAAACAAGAATTTAAAAGTGACTAAAGTGTGTGATTATATTCAACTCCCCCTTCTATAATCCCATTAAGTTATTCCTTATTACTTGAAGTCTTGGGACCAACAACTTTTTAAAAGCTAAATCAATAAATAATAATCCAAACCTTATATAGTCTATTTAGATTAAGGGCAGGGGTTACTAAAACTCAAAGGCTATCACTATCACCAATGTGCCGAAAACCATCTTCGAATAGCTTTAGCCTTTTCGTATCTATCTAGCACTCAACTCTTCTCAATGTCGCTAGGACCGTTTTCAACAACAATCTAATGCACATGCCGACAAATAAAAAATGTTACGTGTTTAGTGAGTTCAAAACTTTCCATCATTTATATAAAACGGTAAACTGAAATAATGTTACTTACATGACGGTTTCTAAAGTTGAAATGTATAACATATAAAGGAAACATCCTTTCCGAAGCCAACCATTGTTATGAAGAAAATCACAATACCAAATACTCATTCAAATATGAACTCGAAACTTTATAGTCAACCAAAACGTGAATAATGATTATTGCTCAATTACAGAAATTGTGACAAAATTTTATTAACCAAAATAATAAAATATAAGATTCAATACCAAATATCATAACTTGTGGAGAACACTTCATACTTAAAAACATCACCGAAAAATATGAATAAAACTCAATGTCCAAAACAACAAATTTTGGTTGGGGAGACCCCGATTTCCATGGTAGTTGCGGAACACAAAGATAGGCTACCGTTCCACGTCATAAAGCTCATTTAGAGGATCAATGGCCCTAAGGAGATTAAAAATTTGCGATTCATAGTTCAAGACCCTTGATGATCCCCATGTATACCCATTCAATAGAAATTACAACATGTGTTCAATGACTAGTATCTGGCCCCCATAAGACGGTACTAAGTTGACCCCGATGGCTAGTATCATGGGAACAACCATCATATAAAAGTTGGATCGCGAATGGCAGATGTTTGACTTCACAAATCTACACCATAAGATCCAGTGACCCAATTCCCATGGCCATTAAACCGGCAAAATTTGTTCCATTTAAAACAATAAAAACTAACTCTTGTACCTATGAACCTAAAGCATTATACTCTAAATTACATGACTCTAAATGAATGACCGAAATACTCAAAACATTTTACAATTGAATATGTCATTGGTGCATATAACTTCAAAATCTCAACATGGAGCAAATTAAACCGGACACATGTCCCTAAAACTCTTCTTAGTTGTAGCCCAACAACACAATAACTCCACACTGATGTGACTAGTCAATAAAAGTTAAAATAAGTCAATAAAATGCATTCAACCAATGTTTACGTTAACACATATTTCAAACGTATGATTAATGGGACATTGAAAACGATAAATTTCAATCCGTCGAATATCGGTCAATGATCCGCAACAAATTTTCTACTAAAATAATCCATTAAACAAAGTGCTTTTGTCTAGCCGTCATTGTTTCTTCAAGACCCTATCAATTCAATCAGGCACTAACTATCTATTTTCACTGTTCAACTCTTTAATAACACAAGTTAGTGGGAAAAAACCATTTTTCAAATCTTTGACCACATGATAATATATATAATTTTAGCTTAAAAGCTTAATAGGTAGCCAAGCCAAGATGATGACTTTTACCAGGCTACCACCAATTGTGTAAATTGTTGCATATGATGTGATTTTTATGAAGGTTAAAGTTCTACCCAGTAAGGTAAGTGATAACTCCAAAATAATACATGTTTTGGTAGTTCTGTTTTGTAATGTTTGACCCTGTTTTAGCCCGTTTTCTGGATGTTTTACTCATGAAAGCTATTAAATATTGGTTTTACAGGTTTTGGAGGCCCTTGAGCGGAAAAGTACTAAAAGTTGCGAAAAATTGGGAAAAAGTGCAAAATATGAAACAGAAGGCCTTCGCGTCCGCGAAATGATAATTCTCGCGCCGCGAAGTGGAGGATTTCTAGAAGATTCCTGCTTTTTGTTGACTTCGCGTTCGAGTTCAGAGGTTTGGCGTTCGCGAAATATTTAAAGACCCTTGATGGAATATTCTAGAAGAAGCTGATTTGAAGAATTAGGATTCGTTAAGTGGTTCGCGTCGCGAAGCTGCTCTTTACGATCGCGAAGTGGATCGAGCAACTTCTTTAAATACTGGTTCCAGACCTGGTTTTGAGATAGAGAGTCATAAATTAGATAGCTTTATTCAAGAGTCAGTTTGCAGTAAAAAGAGAGAGAGGAGAGATTTTATGAGCGTAGATCGTGGAAAGATTGTTACCCGGAGTCTGCTTTCTGGTATCCGATCATCTCCAGTTTCACGGTCTGTCTAAAGTCTATCTTTTTATTCTTAAATTGCTATTTTTAGTCATGTCTAGTGAGTAGTAATTTTGTTAGTGCTTGTTATGGTTTTGATGAACCTTGTTGAATGATGTTTTGATACTTAATTGATTTAGTGGTTTTGTTTGATTAATTGAATGTTTATCTTTGATTCCAAGTTGATGTTTTGACTGTGGTTTTTCTGAACTTGTTGGTTGGGTGTATTTATCATTAGATAGGTAGACTCCTTCGGGCTAAACAACCTTCATTATCTCTTATTCCGGTAAAACGGAGTAAAGTGGTAATTAGTGTGCTTGAACCATAAGTGGACTATTTAGTAAGAACCCACAACATAGCATTAATTAGGATATCCTTTTGTTAAGATAACCTGTCTTTGCAATTGGACCGGGAAACCAACCTGGACTATAATCGGAGATAATACATGTTAGGGTGCTTTTAGCTTAAATTCCTACAATAATCAAATGAACTACACTTTTTGACTTAAATAACTCATCCACAAAGGATTCAACCTAAACCAAAATAAGTACTATCTCTGTCAATTATTGTTTTAAGTAAAGTTTTAATCTTTTTCTGCTTTAAAATTGCTTTCAAAAGAAAACCCCCTTTTAGGTTAATTGAACTTTTAAGATTTGTTTTGAGTAACTTGACTGTTCCCAGTGGTAAGAACGATACCCGGACTTTCCTAGACTATATATCTATCGATCAGGTACGCTTGCCTGTGAATGGTGATTAGTTAAGGTTATTTTGTGGTTAAACTTGGTTATGTTTTAATATAAAGTTTTTACACCATCAAGTTTTTGGTGCCGTTGCCGGGGAACGATAGTGATTTGATTTAAATCTTTGTAGTTTGGTTAATCGATCCTTGTGAGGGATTTTATCCCTTGCAAGTTAATTGCTTTTTAGTTAATTAGTTTTTGCTTTTTGCTTTCTTTGTTTTCCGCAAGTTGCCCTTGATCGTTTGTTGTGTTTTCAGCGAAGGATTAGTGGAGCCTTTTGCGGAGCCGGAGAGAGAGTTAAAGAAAAAGAACAAAAAGAAATCAAAAGCAGAAAAAGCTCGTTCGAGAGCTTTGAATTTCGACATGGGAGACGAAGCACCTATGTGGAACACCCAGAGGACCGCTCCTACCGTGCCAACGTGACCGATAACGAAGCCGAATCTAGAGACCGAAATCAAGGGTCAATTCCTCCACATGATAAAGGAGTTGACTTTTGACGGAAAAGATGATAGCAATCCTATCACCCACATCGAAAGCTTCGAGGAGATATGTGACTTGTTCAAAACCGAGGCAAACCAAGACGCAATCCGTCTTCGGTTATTTCCACTCACGCTTGCGGGGGACGCTAAAGCTTGGCTTCGTTGTTTGGAGCCTAGTTCGATTGATACATGGAATGACTTACGATCCAAGTTTTTGTCTCGATTCTTTCCGCCGTCAAAGATAGATATGCTCCGGGCCGACATCCGTGCATTCCGACAAGATGAGGACGAGACGATTTCCGAAGCATGGGAGAGGTTCAAACATCTTCTCAATTTGTGCCCGAGTCACGGATTGAATAAGAGTGATCAAGTCCAAACTTTCTATAGTGGGCTAAATTACTCCTCTTGTGGCACTTTGGACTCATCCGCCGGTAGTGTGTTCATGTACAAGACTCCCATGCAAGGATACAATCTACTTGAAGATATGCCCATACATAACATCGATTGGAAGTCGGATAAGCGTTTGCACATCCCGAAATTGGCCAGGAAAATCTCTACTGATTTTGATCCATCCGAGGAGTTAGCCGCCATGAAAAACAAACAGGTAAGGTTTAAACGTCAAATAAAAGAACTAATTAAAAGTGTTCATGCTTTACAGGTTGGATGCAAAGAATGCCATGGACCTCACCTCACGAAGGATTGCCCTAACAAGCCGATGATGACGCCCGAGGAGGTAAATTACATCAACCAAGGAAACTACCAAGGGAGGTGGAACAATAACCGCAACTTCAACCAAAGACCTCCCGGTTTCTTAGCACTAAACCAAAGAGCGGATGGCGAGCAACGAGCATCACTTGAGAATCGACTCTTCCAATTCATGGAGACTCAAAAGAAATTGAATGAAGAGGTAGGCTCATACTTGCGTAATCAACAAAGTGTAATCCAAAATCTTGAATTGCAGGTTGGGCGGATCTCTCAAACTCTAAGCGGAAGGACTCAAGGAGAGCTACCCACACAGACACAAGTCAACCCGAAGGTGGAGGCTTCAAAGACGATGCTCATGGTGGGTGAAGTCACAACAAAGAAGGCGTGGACGGATATCTACAATAGAAAGTACATTCCGTCCGATAGCGAGCCGGATTATGCTACTAATTATGAATCGGATGGGATCTCCATATCGTTTGAGCATCTAGGACTTCGTGGTCCTATTCAACTGAGTGACAAGGAAGATGAAGAAGAAGAGGGCAAACAAGGAGGATATGCGGAGTTCATAATCCCAAAGAAGGACAAAGGAAAGGAGGAAGCAAAAGAAGAGGATGATGAGCTAATCTATGTTGCACCCATAAAACACGATCCAGTGAGTTATAGCTTACCTATTTCTGTTTCTAATAGATTTGAAGGTATGGCTTTAGTTGATATGGGTGCCGCACTTAACATGATGGTTGTTTCTTATTGCAGTAAAATGAAGATCAAAACGCTCACACCCACAACATACCAGTATCGGGGAATCAACGGCTACATGACACGACCGCTTGGAATATCCGAAGCCGTCCCGATACGCATCGGGAAGTTTGTGTATTACACGAACTTTGTTGTTGCCGACCTCCCGAAGGACACTGAGATGCCGATCATTCTTGGGAGAGCCTTTCTACATACCGCGCAAACAAATGTAGACATGTGCAATCAAGTGACTACATTGGGATATGGCGACAAACGGATAGCTTTCAACCCCGATGGAAAGCCGGTGACACACCTCCCTTCGTCTTATATGGATCCTTCCCAATGCTTCAAGAAGAATTCCAACCGACCTCTACTTCCACATGAGCACTTGTCGAAAACGGAAGACTACCCTAATCCCGTCATGCAAAAAGAGGAGATAGTGCTTGACACGGGATCATCTAAGAAAGGGTATAGAAGGAAGAAGGGCTCTTTTCTGCCCGTCGAGCGAAAAAATGAGAAAAGATTGGAGTCAAGCTCTAGACTCGGACAAAAATGAAGCGCTTCTCGGGAGGCAACCCGAGCTCTTTTCGTTTCTTTTTCATTTTTCACTTTCTTTGTGTGTTTTTACTAATTTCTTTCTTTGTTATTGCTTAGATAACCCATTCGGAGTACCAGAGATCAAAAACGACAAAATCCGATCGGAAACGCAGAAATCGAAAAACGGACACAGAGAGACTTCGCTAACGCGAAGTGAGTAGTTTCGCTAACGCGAAACCAGTATGCCTTGGTTCAGGTAAAAAAATTTCGAATCTCGCGGCGCGAAGGGTATGTCTCGCGAACGCGAAGGAGGGTTTCGTGGGCTTAATTTGAATTAATCGCACTTCGCGATCGCGAAGCCCTAGGCTTAGCGGCGCGAAGTTCGGCCAGACGGGTTTTTAACCCTTGTTTTCTCACTTTTTAAAACACAAATTGCCCTAATTCTCTCTAGCCGCCGTGAAACTTCCTTCCCCGACGCGAAATCTCGAGTTTTTGTGCTTCAATTTCTTCAATCAATGGCATCCAAGGTATGTTTCCTACAATCTCAAGGTTGGTTTTCATGTATAGATTGATAAATTAGTGCAATTGTTGAGTTTAGTTGCTTGTGGCTTTGAATGTTAGAATAGAGTGTTATGGATGGATTGTATGCTTAAAGCAACTAGCTTGGTGCCTAATTGTTGATAATTGTTGGTTGTACTATGTTGGAATTAAATTTGGGGATAAATTTTGGTAACCTAATTGGTATATGCTTGCATGCTAAGTGTGGGGAATTTTCCAAATTCCCTTCCACTTTTGTTTCACCAAATTAGGATTGCTAGTTTGTGTTTAGTTGATTAAAAATTCAAGTGTGGGGATTTTCCCCTTTTGAGCTTTTTGCATTGCATATGGTTGAATCACTTGAATTTTTGGTTTGGATGATTGTTTTAACCATGTTATGAGCTAAAATGAGTTGAATAAACTAAGACATGGTTAATTGTTTTTTGTAGAGAACAAGGTCTACATCCACTTCCGCATCCGCACCTAACTCGAACTATCGGGAGCCGGATGGCTCTCATGCATTCACATACTTCATGAACGATGCTACTTTGGATGCATCCAAACAAACCGAGTACCGGGAGATCATGGACCGGATTAAAACTCGTTCGATTGTGATTCCTAGGAGAACCGATTAGGCCACTTTACAAGCTTTGGAGATCAATGGAGAGGTCAAGGCGACTCTTGAAAAACACGCCATCGGTGAACATGGGCTCGAGTACTACATATGTAAAGCTTGGGGCCAGGATTTCAACATCAACGAGGTTCTTTACCGGGAGCTCATCTTGGATTTCGTGACCACCTACACTTTCAACCCAACCAAAGCACAATTGGATTGTCGGGATAAGTGTATGACTTTCCGACTTGGCGGAATTTGGCGTAATCTCTCTTTGGCCGAGTTCGGGTTTGCTTTGGGTATCTACACCCAAGCCGAGGTCAATGACCCCGGTTTTGTTGAGTATATGGTGGCTACTTCGAAAACTCATGATGAGTTCAACCCTCAGGAAATTTGGAGCATTGTTGGTTGTGGTGAGTATTCGTCGAACATCAAGGTTAAGAGTTTGAAGTCTCCTGTGGATCGACTCCTCCACCGCATGTTGGTTCACGCGGTGAATTCGCGTTCTTCTAGTGAGGAGAAGATCTCGGTTTACGATCTTCGGTTACTTTTTGAGCTCTCGTCGGCGGATCGCTACCCCAATGCACCCTATATCATCGACGTGCAACTTCAAAAGGCGGGTGGTTATAGGGGTAGTAGCAAAATGGTGGATGGCCAATATGTGACACGACTCGCTAAGCACTTTGGTATTCTTGGCCGAGGTGCCGTGGCTTTGATGATAAGCCTAGGCGAGATGGGTCTCATTGATATGGAGCAACTTAAAGGCATGGGGGTGGTGAAATCGGTCCGTACGACGCATGGGATTCGTTACTGTTGGGAGACCCGACCGGAGAGACAAGAACTGAGGGAATGGCCGACGGTAGAGCACGGTGCTAGTTCGAGTGGGGCGGCGGCGATGGAAGAACCGACAGATTGGAATGCATATGCGGGATATCAAGGGATGACGCAACAACTTTCCAACTTACAACTCTCCTTTGATCGGCATCATCAACGGATGGAGTACAACTCCACGGAAACACTCCACCAAACCAATTGGCAAAGTGGAGTGCTCAACCAAGTGGCGGAGCATCTTGGTGTTCAACCGACAACCGCCTATGCTCCATCTCCGTTGTGGCCGTTTTCCGATGAAAGTCCGCCCGGTTTCCCGTCATTCGAGGAGTGGAGGAATCATCCTCGTGGCCCCTTTTGATCACGATCTTTTATTGCTTTAATTTGATTGGGTTGTTTAAGACAATTTTTATTTGTTGGTTTGTTTGGTTTTATTTGTTTTTAGGATATTTTTATTTGTTTGCTTGTCATAGGATTTTAAGTACTTGTTTTTATTTCTAGTTCATTTTTACTGTTGTTTTCTTTTCTTTTTGGTAATAGATGAAACCGGTTATGATCGAGCACCACGTAAGGTTTCGGGAATCTCTCTTGATGGATAAAGTCTCAAAACCCGGGAAGTTTCTCTTTTTTCCAATACTCCTTACTTGTTTTTAATTGTTGCATTGAGGACATTGCAAATTTTAAGTGTGGGGAGGGGGTTTTGTAGACTTAACTGCTAATTGTTTGGGTTAACTTTTGCTATTGTTTGAAGTCTGTCGAGAATCTGAAAGCTTTGAAATTTTGACCCCAATTTTTTTCGAAATTTGGGATTGTTTTTGGGACTTAAGAGTACTTGCATAGGAGGACACTGAGTGAGATGATTGGAATATGAGTATTGCCTTGGATTTACTAATTACCATGAGTGCCTCATCCGATTCCTTTGAGAGTTTGAGCCTTATTGATTATTTGTTTCATGAGGATTTACCAATTGAGACCCAAGGTAGAACTTTTCATTTCAATTCTTTTCGAGATCACATAAGAGAAGTATTTATCACCATTGCACTGATAGAGGCATTCGTTTCAACCCTTTTAAGCCTTTCGTTACATAACCTCATCTTAAGGTTATTTAATTTGCCTAGCCGAATTGTTGAAAGTGTTCATCTTTAACACTTTATCCCTTGAAACACATTTGAAGCCGCCTTAGCCTTTTCGTTTCTTTACCCAATTTCACTATATTATCGTTTAGCCTATTCTTTTTATCTATCTTTTGGTCGTGACTTAAATTTGAAGAGCTTGAGAAGTTTTCATCCATTTTGTGTAGAATCTGACAAAATTAGAGGGATTGTGAAAAAGCATAGAAAAAAAAAGAAAAAGAAAAAAGAAAAAATAATGGAAAAGAAAAGTTCAAAAGTCGACTTGAAAAAAAAATATCAAAAGAGTCGAGAAAAAAAAGAGAAAAGGAACTTGAGCCCAAATGAGTAATATACTTAGGCTAATTCTAAAAAGAGAAGAAATGCTCATCCCTAAAAGAAGAAAGTTGAAGTTAAAGTCAGATAGCATTCTCAATTGTCTTGGATCATTACTGATTAAGTTTTTTAAGTTTTTGTTGCATTATTCTTAGCCTAACGTTACAACCCTAAAGTCCTCTTGACGGTTGACAACTTCTCAATGGTGGGGATTCGATTTGGTGACAAGCTTATGCATGCGGGAATTAGTTGAGTAATTGGTGTGATCACTATTCATACATACACTTTTACTCTTTGAGAGATACACTTGATATTTAAATATATTGTGAGGGTAAAAGGTGGGTCCTTGGCAAGCGATTGTTCTTTGAGTCTTGCGGTGTGTTTGAATATGTTTGTTGCTTTTGTGTTCCTTAGATGATTTCAGATGAAGATAATTTTGGTGTTATCTATCTTATCTTTCAGTTATTTGATTGAGGACAACCAAAGCTTAAGTGTGGGGATTTTGATAACTCCAAAATTATACATGTTTTGGTAGTTCTGTTTTGTAATGTTTGACCCCGTTTTAGCCCGTTTTCTGGATGTTTTACTCACGAAAGCTATTAAATATTGGTTTTACAGGTTTTGGAGGCCCTTGAGCGGAAAAGTACTAAAAGTTGCGAAAATTTGGGAAAAAGTGCAAAATATGAAACAGAAGTCCTTCGCGTCCGCGAAGTGATAATTCTCGCGCCGCGAAGTGGAGGATTTCTAGAAGATTCCTGCTTTTTGTTGACTTCGCGTTCGAGTTCAGAGGTTTGGCGTTCGCGAAATATTTAAAGACCCTTGATGGAATATTCTAGAAGAAGCCGATTTGAAGAATTAGGGTTCGTTAAGTGGTTCACGCCGCGAAGCTGCTCTTTGCGATCGCGAAGTGGATCGAGCAACTTCTTTAAATACTGGTTCCAGACCTGGTTTTGAGATAGAGAGTCATAAATTAGATAGCTTTATTCAAGAGTCAGTTTGCAGTAAAAAGAGAGAGATGAGAGATTTTATGAGTGTAGATCGTGGAAAGATTGTTACAATAATCAAATGAACTACACTTTTGTGACTTAAATAACTCATCCACAAGGGGATTCAACCTAAACCATAATAAGTACTATCTTTGTCAATTATTGTTTTAAGTAAAGTTTTAATCTTTTTTTGCATTAAAATTGCTTTCAAAAGAAAACCCCATTTTAGGTTAATTGAACTTTTAAGATTTGTTTTGAGTAACTTGACTGTTCCCAGTGGTAAGAACGATACCTGGACTTTCCTAGACTATATTGTCATCGATCAGGTACGCCTGTGAATGGTGATTAGTTAAGGTTATTTTGTGGTTAAACTTGGTTATGTTTTAATATATAGTTTTTACACCATCAGTAAGCGATAGTATTATATCATACCAGTTTAAGCTTCAGGGCAAGTGTTTTTGTAAATGGTCCCAACAACTCAAAACCTTAAAACTATAAATAAAAAAAGTGTAAATGAATTTGTTATATTTTTGTACTATTTTAAAAAGGTTTTTTGGCAGGGACCCATGGCCCCGTGGCCCACATTTGTGGACCCTACAAGCATATCCGTATCGCTTGCACCGGTAAAGACATCATTTCTCCTTCTGGATTCGAACCCAAGTCTGACAACATTCCAGTAGGAAGCGTTTGTGGATGAGGGGTGGCCACTAGGCCAAGACCTAGTGGTTTATTTTTATTTTTTTGTACTATTACATATGAACTAGTAAAAAAACCATTGGAATAGTACTATAACATTGTTATGAACTAATAAAAAACCTTTAGATTGATAGTATAACATTATATACCAACTTAAACATTATTTCTTTATATTATTTAAAAATTATTTATTGTATATAGTTGGTATTAAGAGCACCTTCAAGAGCTATGTTATAATTTTTCTAAGAGTTAATTACATATTTGGTCCCTGTGGTTTACACAAATTACGATGGAGGTCCCTGAACCCTAATTTTCATGCCTACGGTCCCTGTGGTTTGTATTTCGTTACTATCGTGGTCCCTTGCCCTAACTTCTGTTAAAAAAAGCTGTTAAAAATAGGGGAAAAGATGAAAATACCCTCACTATAAAACCAACCCTTCCCCCTCTTCCCCTCTTCCCCAACCCTAAACCCACCCCAACATCTTGATGCAGCAGCCACCATCTCCACCGCCGGCGACCTCCATCGCCGGCCGCCGGCCGCCTCCCACCTCCATCTGCTACCCACCCCCTCGCCCGCCACCACCACCCCTCGCTACTGCCAGCCTTCGCACGCCCCCTCCTCCTCCTACCTCCACCTGCTACCTTCGCCACCACCACCCCTCGCTACCGCCGCACGCCGCCGCACGCCTCCCACCTTCTTCTACCGCACGCCGCTCCGGCCTCTCGTCGTTGCAGATCTGAGAGATCAACGATGGCAGTGGTTGGTTTCCTCTCGTCGTTGCAGATCTGAGAGATCCTCTCGTTGTAATATTCTTCTTAATGCATTTCTAGTTGGTTTCCTCTCGTCGTTTCTCACCGCCGCACGCCGCACCCACCTGCTACTGCCGGTCGCCAGTACGAAGCAGATCTGTCTATGGTCGATTTATGGATGTTTTAGGGTTTGATCTGTCCCGCAACCCACCTCAATTTGTTTTTTTTTGTTGATTTGATGATATGAATGCGAGAATATGGAAGTTTTAGGGTTTGATTGAGATCTCATGAATCATGAAGCACTAATTTAGGAAATTGATTTTGTGCTTAATTTGATCCAGATTTTGCAGATTTTCGAGATATTTTCAGATTTTGTACTTAATTGATTTTGTGCTTAAATGATCCAGTTTTGTTGATTTTGTTGATTTGTTTTTTTGTTGATTTTATGGTTTCAATCTGTTTGTTTTTGTTGAATTTATGTTTTCAATTTGTTTGTTTTGTTGATTTGGTGGTGGTGTTGGTGGGTTGAAGGTGGTGGTGGTGGGTGGTGGTGGGTGGTGGTGGGTGGTGGTGGGTTGAAGGTGGTGGTGGTGGTGGGTTGAAGGTGGTGGTGGTGGTGGTGGGTGGTGGTGGGTGGTGGTGGGTTGAAGGTGGTGGTGGTGGGTTGAAGGTAGAAAGATGTTAATGGAAAACAAAACCAAATTATGAAAAGACCAAAATACCCCTGCCCTAACGGAGTTTTTTAACGGACGTTAGGGCAAGGGACCACCATCATAACGAAATACAAACCATAGGGACCGTAGGCATGAAAATTAGGGTTCAGGGACCTCCATCGTAATTTCGTGTAAACCACAGGGACCAAATATGTAATTAACTCTTTTTCTAAAATAGAGTACCAAGAGTTAAAATCTTAAAAAAGTTACATCACACTCCAACAGCTACTCTATTTTACCAATTTTATCATTAACTATATTATTAAAATATTTAATATCTCTAATAAATTATTATTTTTCTTTATCTCTTATACATTAGTTTAAATGTCTCCTATTGGTGAGAAAATAATTAAATATTATTTCTCTATTTTACATATAAAATTTTAGTATTTCTCCATATGTAGAGATTTATATCTTCTCCCTCTTTTTTTATTTTTATTTTAGCATAGCTATTGAAACAAAATTTTACCTAAAATCTCAATTTTAATATAGCAGTTGGAGATAACTCTAATAATTTAATATTTAGTGCATGGAAGAAAAAATGGCACAAATAGAAAAATTGCAATGTAAGGGATCTGAAGCTATGTCTTCAAGGATGTGGACGTAAGGTGAGTAAAAAAACGAGGAGGCCATGCCCCGAAAGGCTGGGTTTCACCACTATAGCTCTCTACGGCCATTGTTCGGGCCTGGTTGGGATCAGGACAGACTAGTTTGGTCCGAGGACCGTTTGGACCTTGGTTTCGGCCCGTTTATGATATTCCCTCAAAACAAGGACCCGTTTGTCATTTATAATTTATTTTAAAATGTATTTGATTAAAGACCAAAATATACTTTTAAGTGGATTTTATAAAATGTATTATAATTAAAAAGAAGTATTTTGTAGTGTATTTGATTGACCAAATAAATATTTTGAAGTATATGTAATTGAACAAATTCTTTATAATAAAAACATTTTTATTAATGTATTTGATTGACCACATCCTTCAAAAAATATAGTTTATATGTTAAAAATTAATTTAAAATAAATAAATAACTGGGATGGATTTGGGCCCGACATGGGACCCGTAGCGGGGTTGGTTCTCAATACCGAACCTTGTAAAGCTTAACTATATCGAAGTATTTAGGTAAAGCCCAGAACCGGTTACAACAAACGTTGTCCGGGTATGGGACCATATTGGACCTGTTTTCAGCCACCTTTAAATGTCACTACTAGAAAAAACCTTATTTCCGACGATTATTTCCGACGGACAAAATCCGTCGCAAACTTGTGACGAAACTCCGACGGTTTTCCGACGGAAACCAATTTTTAGCGACGAAAAATATTACCGTTGGAAATCCGTCGGAAAATACTTAATTTTCCGACGGATTTACGACGGATTCTTTAAAAAATATTTTTTTAATTTAAAAATAAATAATCCGTCGGAAAATCGTCGGAAATTAGCGACGGATTTCCGACAGAATATTAAAAAAAATTCCTTCTATTTTTAATCTTATAAACTTAATACTTAACATTAACTCAAACAAAACAATCGTGTTTATAATTATTAATTAATATAAATTAACTACGTTGTTTATAATTAGCAAGTTAAAAACAAAAACAAAAAAGTGAAAATTAAAGAATCCGTCGAAAATTAGCGACGGATTTCCGACGGACTTTTTAATTTTTCTTTTCCTTTTAATTTTAGTTATATAAAATCAATACTTAATATTAGCTTAAACGAAAAATATTATTTACAACTATTAATTCATATAAATTAACCACATTATTTATAATCAACTAATTAAAATTGACAACTAATTAATATTGTTTATACATGTAGCCCCCAATAAAATCAAGTTTTGGAGTCGTATCTCTTATATGTTTAATGTTTTTATCATGAGGCCATCCTCTATGGAACCTGCCATACCTGCCATACCTGCTGCCACATCAGCTGCCACATCAGCTTTCCCACTACCCTACCAACTCCATACCTTTCATCCACTATCATACCCCTCATACCCTTCCCTTTATTTTTTTAATTTTCATTTCATACCCTTCATTTTATTTTATTTTTATCTCAAACCCTTCATTTTATTTTTTTAAATAAATATTAGAATTAAATTAAATAAACAATAAAATTTATAATTATATTAAATAACTAACATTAAAATTAAAATTACATTAAAATTAAAATTACGTTAAAATTAAAACTAAAAAAATACAATACAATTAGTTATTGCCGTGTGACGAAGAGTTCCACACGTGTATAGATAAATCGTGGCGAAGGTTGGCGTGCCTCTCTGAGTTTTTCACTAGGTTGACGTTTCTTGCTCGGTCTTCTTCGGAGATAGTTGTTTCAATCTCTCCCGGTAAAACCTCCGTCGGATCAAAAGGATAATGTGAGAAGCCTTCGTCTTCACGAATCATGTTGTGTAAAATTATACACGTGTGCATGATGAGTGATAATTTCCGTTGTGTCCATACTCGCGCCGGGTATTTTACAACGTGCCATTTATCTTTAAGCGTGGCGAATGTCCGTTCGATGTCTTTTCTAGCCGATTCTTGACGTGTCTTGAAATGCACTCGTGGCTCTTCAACTGGGTACCTAAATGCTTTCACGAAGGTCGTCCACTCGGGATATATCCCGTCGGCAAGATAATACCCGTGATTGTAGTGTGTGTTATTCAGTACAAAAGAACTATCGGGCGCTTTATTTTCGAATAAATCGTTGAAAATCGGTGATTGATTCACAACGATTATGTCGTTCGTGGCACCCGGTACCCCGAAAAATGCGTGCCAGATCCATTGATCTTGCGAGGCGACCGCTTCTAGAATTACCGACGGTCCAGTATGATCACCTCTATGGAATTGGCCCCTCCATGCCATGGGACAATTCTTCCAGTACCAATGCATACAGTCAATGCTACCAAGCATGCCGGGTAAACCGTGGGTTTGTTCATGCAATGCGTAAATCGCCTGAACATCGGTAGCAGTTGGCTTTCGTAAATATTGGCGCATATAGAGGAAAATAATACCTTTGCAAAAATGTTCAAGGCAATCCCTTGACGTCGTTTCGCTCATCCTCAAATACTCGTCGAAAGCATCCGAAGCCGACCCGTACGCCAATTGACGGATAGCGGACGCACACTTTTGGAGCGGAGAAAACCCTTTCACGCCTCTTGCATCCCATTGTTGCTTGAAAAAATCAACCTCTCTGTCAAGATCGTTGACTATCCGTAAGAAGAGTCGACTACTCATACGAAACCGGCGGTCAAAGTCGACGTCGTTGTACACCGGGTGTTCGGCAAAGTAGTCGGCGACAAGTTTATTGTGTCCCTCTTCACGACCTCTATCTTTACGCGGCCCTCTCGGTATTTTCGACGTTTCTCCAACCTCGTCTTGGAGAAGGTTGTTATCGTACAATTCCTTAATCAACTCCGCCGCTCTAACGTTGTTCATTACAATCTGATTTATCGCGAGATCTATATCATCGTTATCAGAATCAGAAGAAGAAGAAGACGACATTTTTTTGGTGTGGAGAAGAATATAGAAGAAGAATGAGAATGAGTATGTGGAGATGTGGAGAATGAGAATGAGAATGAGAAATATATATAGAAGATTAAAAATAAAAAAAAAATAAAAAAAAATATATTTAAAACCCCCAACGGTCATATAGCCGTTGGGGGGGGTATTTTGCCAAACCTCGAAAAACAAAGGGGGCGTTTCACATCGGCATGGCCACACCGGTCGAGACCATACCGGTCTCCCTACCGGTCACCCGCGGCGGTGTTCCCGCCGGTGCCGGTAGGGAACCGGTCCTCCATACCGGGCCGTAGAGGATGGCCTGATATTCTCTCTTCCTTACGGTTTGTATTTTCGATAAAGTCCTAAAGTGCATATAATTATTACACCATTTCAATTTTGGATAAAATCCTAAAATGCATATATAATTACACCATTTCAGCTTGTATAACTAGTTTTAATTCCTTTTATTGATGGTTCGTTGATATATTCCTATTCCACTTCGAGGATATCGTATCCTAATGTCACGCATATCATCCTCTCAATCTTCTGAAAATTGATCCTCCGATGTTCCAAACCTCAGACCTTTTTGATCATATTTTACGGTACATTGAAAATGATAAAATAAACTCATTTTCCATTATGTGGGGACGGATACAATTAAGTTTGACCTTGTACATCACCAATGCATAACGATCTAAAATATGCCTAATTTGTGGTCGATGGTTCATACATTTCTTGTAGGTCCATGCAAAACAAGCCAATTGTCAAATGTCAAGCCCCTATCGAGATAATTTGGCATCATTTGAATTGGTCGGTAAATATCATTTATTCTTTTGTTTGAAAATGCCGACTATTAATTTTAGTCTCGTAGTGTAGTTTATTTTACGTAGTTTTGGGCTATGATGAAGCACTTGTAAAACAAACATCAAATTAAACCGCACCATTGTTATGACAAAAATCGGTTTATAGGATGTTTTTCCAAATGACAAGGTACAACTTAACTGAATAAGACAAAACAGTTGTATATCTATATAAATGTATTGCATTAAGTTGATAGAACGTTTTTTAGTGTCTTAACAACCTTTTAGAACCATGTTAAAATAAATTGTCTTATAATTAGTCATGTTATATAACATTATATGAACAAGTTGTTTTATAAAAATACAATTAATGTTCACAATTCTATTTATGTTTGTCGCGAAATAAATGTCCAGTATAAAAAATACCCTTAACTAATATAAAAATATTTAAGAGTCGTGAAGAGAGAGAAACTATACAAGAGAAAAGAGTCATTTGGTTAACAAAAAGTATAATAGTTATGTATATCTTATATAAATATGTGAATACAACCCCTTAGATTAAAATTTTGGCCACGTCCCTAAGCTTGATCATCGACAATTTAAAAAGAAAAAAGAAAAAAGCAAAAAGAAGGGTGTTCACTAGAGGTGCACAAAAAAATCGAATAACCGAAAAATCGAAAAAAATAACCGAAATCGGTTTTAAAATAACCGGTTACAATTTTAACCGAACAAGTTATTTTTTTAACCGGTTATGAATTTGGAGGATTATTGTATGAATACCGGTTTTTTAACCGGTTAATAACCAGTTTTTTATTAACCGGTTATTTTCAATTAACTAAAAATTACGAAAGATAGGGTTGTGGCCAGGGATCGAACCCAGGTTGGTAATTGGTATCGTATATGTACTTTTATTTGAATTTATATTTATAATATTTGTATACTAATGGTTGATAATTGGTATAATGATATTTATATAATTATATGTATTGTTTTTATTATATTTATATTTATATATACTTGTATAATTATATTTATGTATAGAGAAAGGTTCAAATGAGAACTGCTAAAAAAATTAGAAGTAGAGAATTGATTTCCACCAATCATCCGGTCAATAAGGGTGGCTTTGACCGGTTACGGCGGACGCGATCACGGGGGATTGATGCGATTCATGGGAGGGTAACGATTATTAAAGGAGGGGACCCGGTCAAAGCTGTCTTTATTGACCGGATGAGTGGTGGAGATCACTTCTCTACTTCTCATATTTTTTAGCACTTCTCATTTGAACTTAATACTTTATGTATAATTATTATATAATTATAAAATTAAATAAACAAAACAACTAAACAAAAGAAAAATCCTGAAAAAATCAGATTTTTAACCTAAGCCCCAAAAAAAGCCCAACCACACCGGTTTTTTTCTAAACGGTTTTTTGTCCTAACCGGTTAATCCTATAACCCAACCGGTTGCATGTACTATTGTATTCGATGTCCATAACCGGTTATATGTTTGCTCGGTTTTTTTCATAACCGGTTCCTAACCGGTTTTAAAATAACTGGTTAGGTTATTTAACCGGTCGTGTGCATAACCCCTTATAACCCTTTAGGTTAAAATTTTGGTCACCTCCCTAAGCCTGATCACCTACAATTGAAAAAGAAAAAAGAAAAAAGAAAAAAGAAGGGTGTTCACATGAACAAACTATTACACTCTAAGATAACAAAATGTTTGACTTTGGAGCTCAAAAAATTGAGGACTTAATCCAACCAAAATAATGTGGAACAAAATGTCTTCATCCTTGGAAGTCAAATCTAGCTTGTGGCATATATTTCTCAATGGAAAAAAAAGAAGGAAAAAAACATCCTTCATCCCCATTGTAGGTTGATATCTCTAGATGTCTCTATAAATATCATCTTCTATCTAGCACTTTATTTTTCATATAAAACCTCCTAGTCTACATATACACATTTCTTCATATTTTTCCTTCACTTCCATTAATTTTTTGTAATATGGGTGTCACCATTTATGATATGGAAGTTGAAACTAAAGTTCCTGCAGGCAAGTTATTCCAATCTTTCATTCTTGATGGTGATAACCTTATCCCAAAGGTAGCTCCTCAAGCCATGAAGAGTGTTGAGATCCTTGAAGGAGATGGTGGTGTTGGAACCATCAAGCTCATTACTTTCGGTGAAGGCAAGTCACTAACTTGATTCATGATACATTAATTGTCATCAAAAAGAAAGAAAGAAAAGATGAGTTTTATAAGATGTAAAATATGTCTAAATATTTTAACCCGTGTTCAAAAAGGAGCGTCGTAGCGTTATATGGAACAAGACGTGTCTACACCATTACAAAACGACCTATAGCGTTTCTGTAAGGTGTGGTTCGTGCTATGACACGTTTTTTTTGTAAGATGTGAATTTTTTTAATCTTTTGTGTTTTTTTATATTTTTAACTTTAGATTTTACATTTTTATAAATTGACCTAATCACATCAGTTACGGTTTTTAAAACGTTACGGTCTCATGATTAAAATGAAGTTGTAAAATTATCATTCTAAGTTCTATTTTAATGTTCAATCAAAAAACAAATTTCGGTAACAATAATCTATATGGTTTTTGTTTTTTCTAGTATGAATGTACATTTTTTAATACATTATTTGATTAGAATAACATATATAACATATATGTATATATAATTCTATATATGACATACAAACTTGTTGCCTTTTGTCACATCTTGGCAAACATCACATCTTCGCCAAGGCTTAAAGCCTGATCTAACCGCTATGCCACACCTCACGTCATTTTGAACCTTGGTTGTAACTGACAACTTTATAAAACTTCAAGTTTATAAGACCAAACATGTATGTCTTATTGTCTTCTATGTAAATTTGTTAATACAAGGTGTTTATTTGGATGTAATCGGGGCATGTGAACGAGTTTTCTATAACACTTTTCAAAAAGTGTCCGGTTAATTTTTTTAATGACATTTTCTAAGATAATCCTTATAAATAAATCATTTTAGGGGAGACTTGTTTTTGTAACAATTTCCCATTTCAAATAATCATTGTCATATAAAAAGAACGATATAACCTCTTATTTTAAAAAAGTTCTAAAAACTTATTAAGGCTCTCTGAAATAATCCTATCAACTTCACATTAGATGTTCAATCGTTTGAGGCCCAATAACGAAAACTTTTAAAAGGTTAAACTTGACGGATTTTTCAGGAAGCGAGATTAAGAGTGTGAAGCACAAGATTGATGAAGTTGACAAAGACAGTATGTGCTACAATTACAGCATAATCGAAGGCGATGTCCTTGTTGACCCACTGGAGTCGATATCATACCAGATAAAGCTTGTTTCGACTGATGAGGGAGGATGCATACTGAAGCATAAAAGCATTTACACTTGCAAAGGTGATGTGAAAATAGCCGAAGAAGACATCAAAAAGGGCAAAGAAAAGGCTCAATGGCTCTTCAAAGCGATCGAGGCTTATCTCTTGGCCAATTAAGAACACTTTGATTTAGGTTCGATACATGGTTGGGTATTTATGGTTGCACAATATATGGTAATCTTTCTGTTGCGTTTCAGAGGATAATATTTTTCGTTTTGTATGACGGTAACAATATAAGATTGATGTTTTTAGTTCGTTTTTATTTCAAAGATAAATAATATATGTGTAATACTACAATAAAGATGTTCTGAATAAAATTATATATAGAGGTTTGCAACGGTGTCATTGTTTATTAAACTAAAAATTGCTTTTTCTTTTTAGTAAAACCAAAGCAGCAAACTAAAGTATTTCAAAGATAAATAATAATGTATTCAACATTTTTTCAACTTGCATGTAAAAAATATTCTTTTTGGCCTAAAAATTGCAGCATCAAAGTTATGCTTTAGAATTCTTTTTTGGGCTGCTTCACATGATAAAGAATCCTTATAAACAAAGAATTGCATCATCTTCTTAGTTATATCGCAAAAATGTCTCAAACTTCGTGTTTTTCCATTCACCAAAGGCAAAAAAACAAAGGTGAACCTTTAGGAATCCTAAAGTGTTTTTGGCCAAAAGTGTATGTTAATTTATGGTGGTAACATAAAGAAATTTTAAAAAATATGTTTGGATTAGCTTTTGTGGTGGTAAAGGTTAATATGTTTATAAGTATTTGGATTAAAAAGTAGGGTTATGTGAAAACGAAAAACCAAAAGCCAAAAGCCAAAAGCCAAAAGCCAAAAGTGAAGTGTTCTTTAATTCTTAAAATCTCTCTTTACATGTGTAAAAAATATATTTTAAAAAGTGCTTTTAACTTTGCTAAATATCTTTTTTAACTTATTGGGTTTTTGAAAAGTAAATAAGTCATTTTGAAACACACTCCCGAAGACCCTCTTAAACTACTTGATTAGAAAACATTTAAATTTAGTACTAAATTGGTTTTATAGAACACCTAAAATGTCTAAGCTTCATAATAAAATACTTCATGCTTTATAGGACTCAAATTTATACAACCAAACCAAAAGTTTCATATCCCTGGATCGTCAAGATTGTAACTTCAGATGATGTCGGTATATAATCAAAGCATTAGTAGCCTAGTGGTCGGTAACATTATTGAGAGCAAATTAAACCAAGTCAAATGCTCAACAACTCAATAGCTTTGCACTTATCTGACTACTCAATAAAAGTCAACATAAGTCAATAAAATGCATTTAACTAACGTTTACGAAAACACATATTTCAAAAGTACTAGGATTAATGGTACGTTGAAAATGATAAAATTTCAATCCGTTGAATATGATCCATAGCAGATTTCCTGCGGAAAAATCCATTAGACAAAGTATTTTGTCACGTAGTCATTGTTTCTTCAAGATCCCATCAATTCGATTGGATACTAACTATCTATTTTCATTGTTCGTCTCTTTAACAACACGCAAATAAAGAAAAAAACCATTGTTCATATATTTGACAACATGATAATAGGATTCCAGGTAAAAGCTTAATAGGTATTAGGTAGCCAAGATAATGACTCTTATTAGGTTACAATTCATCGTGTAGATTGTTACATGTGATTTATTTTTATGGGTTGCATTAGCAATATCCCACTGATGAACTAATAAAAATCTTTTAGATTAATAATATAATATTATATATCAACTTAAACATTGTTTTGTTATATTATTGGCGCAGCGTAGGTTTGCGAAAGGATCGACAAGCATCTAAATCTTTTGTGGGGTTGAGAATTACAAACAGGAAAACTCAAGAAAACTAAAAAATAATCTTTAAATCTCTCAAAGAGAATTTATATTGAATAAAAATTAAAGTGAATGAATTACAACGAAAGGGAAATAGCCTATTTATAAGCTAAATTTAGAAAAAATAAATGCTAAATAAATCTAATCCTAAAATAACAAAAACACTAATCAACAATAGAGGAAGGTCCAAACAAGAATGACATCAATTTAAAAGAATACGAGAATGAATCTCACCCAATCATATATGAGAATGACTTTTGTGTACAAAATCATATATGATTAACAAAGGAAAAGTTTAGGTACAAAAAACATGTACAAAATCATATATGATTCATATAGAAAATCACATGTGATTAACAACTGCTCGACTTGCCCCGTGACCTTAAGTCGCGTGTACATTTTTTTCGTCCAGTGCTTAATCACATGTGATTTTGTACACAAAAAATCATTCTCGCATTCTCTTAAAAAGATATCATTCTCATTTGAACCTCTTTCATCAACAATAATCCTTAATAATAATGGAAAACTAAATAAAAATAAATAAATAGATAACTACCAAGTCTTAGCCGTGTAATTAAGAAGATGGTCAACGATGGTAATTAAGCAATACTCAACGAAGGAAGCTTTGCATGTGTCCTTTGACATGGGAAACAATATACTACGGGTGTGCCGACTTTCCTCGCATGGTACCTTCTTGCATAGTTGTTTTGATTTTCAACTTTGTTCTTCGATTTCCAATAATGAAACAAGTAAACAAATGCAATCTGTACAAGATAGCTTATAATATGTGCACGCGATAAATCCCGTAAACGACGACTCAGTTTGTGATGTATGATTTCGGGGTTCTTTCGGTAACGCTTTCTTCGTTTCCAACGATTTATAAAGGCCATGGTTAATGCACAAAACCTCCCTGTATCAAATATGTAAAAAGTTTTTATTGTATATAGTTGGTATTAATAATTTTAATATGTAGTGCATGGAAGAAAAAATGATATAAAATAGGAAAATTGCAATGTAGGGGATTTTAACTATGTCTTCAAGGATGTGGACATAAGGTGATAAAAAATTAAGTGTCCTCTTTAGTTTATATATGATATGTAAGTCAAAAAACAAATTAAGTGCTGATCGGAGCTGCTTAACTCTGGGCCTCTTTGTGATCGCGATCAGTGTTGGTTGTTTGATTTGGTCTCGTTGCAGCAACTGCGGGCAGGTTCAGCTGTGGAAGGTGTTGGTGGCTGTTGACGTTTCGTGGGAGATCTCTCTGACGGGTCCTGTCTACGGTGCGAATCTAGAACAAAAAACCATGTGGTTTTCTACAGAGTTTAGCCGGGAAAAAAATGAAAGTGTCAACTATACTTTCGTCGGGTCGGGTCATTAAAATTAAAAATCAAACATATGATTAATTTTCATTCAAATTGAACATTATTAATAATTAATTTACTCTCTTATGAATATGTTGAACACAACCAAACAATTATGAATTAACAAATATTGTTGGGCCTAAACAAAATTTTTTTAGTAAAATAATAACCTTTGGAGTATTGAAAGAACTGAACCTAAGACCTTCCATACATAGCATAAGATGCTATCTACCACAACACCATATATAGTTTTACCTTAAGCTAAAAAAAAAACACTAAGGTAGTTCCTCTAAAAATTTTTAGGTAGGTCCCAATTTTTTTTTCTATATAACTTTTAACTAAAATAAAAAATTAAACAGATCTCGGGACCTACCTAAGCTTAACCTATATTCGCCCTTGCGGCTGTCTAGTATATTAGTCCGGGTTCTCTTGGTGGTAGTGGGCTGTTTCTAAAATCAGCAAAAGGTGTTGTTTACAGGATACAAATTACCTATCCTAAAATTCCATGTGTCATTCATGTCCACCAATCAGATGATATACATCATCAGAGAGAATATGAAGAGAGAGAAAATTTATTTTAATTATAAAGAAATCTGATTTGTCATTATCTCATTGGTCGGATAGGGATGAGACAAGGAAATTTGGTACAGCAGATTTCTATCCGTTGTTTACCGCTTTGGCCGAGGTGGAATGTTCGAAATATGCTTTCTTTTGGCTTCAACAGTGCAAGTCCAGCAACTCTGTATTGGTAGTATCGTCGTCATACTCCAGTTGAATCAGAAACCCGTAACAGCAGACTAATGTTTGGCTGTTTGCATTAAGCCAGCTGCTTCACGGATGCTGATCTCAATTTTGCTCACAATGCAGCTCCTGGTTTCGTCAATTGCATTGTCGGTCGCTCTGTGTTCTACAGAAGGTAACATCGACCCATGAGGTGCAGCAGGTTCAGCTCCTGACAGGGGCGGATCCATAGTTTACACTATGGTGGCCTGTGCAACCATAAATTTTTTATTTTTGGGGGTTAAGTGTAAATTTTTAGGGTCTATATATGTGAAACCATTAATTTATTGAGGGGTGAGACCATAAAATTTATTGGGTGAAACCATTATCTTTAAAAAATTTAAAGGGTTATAGGTAAAACTTTATAGATAAAGATTGTGAGAGAGTTATAATAATTATAGTTTTCACCCTTTAAAAAGTTTAACGTTTTTAGTTTACATCCTTTCCCTTTTTCATTTTTCATTTTATACCCATATCATATTAGTCAATTAATTAAATATTAGCTAAAATATACTAAAAAATACGTATTTTCACTTTACAAGTTATACCTTTAGAAAGGTATCGTCGATAGCTTCGAAATGAGCCCAATATTGATAATATTGCGTGCATGATAAATGCAATATTTAATCATTATTAAACACATATTTGTTTGGATGTTTGTCCTTGATTGTTTTTTTTTTTTTTGAATAAAATTTAACGAGTGTAAATAAAGTGAATTTTTTATTACTTGAATACAAAATTTTATTAGTGTCTTTTTGGTTAAAGTTAAATTGTTTATACAATGCCGCGATCAATTTTTTTTCCCAAACATAGTCTAATTTTGCTTAAGGATGCTAATTTTTTTTTGGTGGGTGCGATGGTGCAACCACAAGAACATTTTCCTAGATCCGCCTCTGGCTCCTGAACATTCGTACCTGAATCACTGTTGTGTGTCCACTCAGGGTTGTCGGAGTTTTGTTATCTGCTGTTGTGTTCGTGCATTTTCTAGTTTCGGGGTCATCTTACTTCAAAGTCTCGGCGCTTCAATATATTTTTCTAATTAATGTTGGTTTGGTTAATAGCAGCTAGATTCTTGTCTGTTTTGCGGTTTTTTACATCTAGTAAATCACCGTTTTGGTTGGTCATATAGATGGGTTTGTTCTCTGGTTTGTGTTTGGTTAAGGTCTCGCTGTCGTTTTCCTGTTTTTCGTGTTTCTGGCTGCTTCTTGGACCCTCTTTTTTGGTCGGTTCTTGGTGTTCTTTTTTTGTTTGTTTTGGTAATAAAATGTTTGGTTGTCGTTAAAAAAAACTATCATTTTTAGTGCATTTGATTTGCCCACTTATAATAAAAATGTATTTGTTAGTGTATTTGATAGGCCACATTCTTCAAAAAGTATTTTTTATACACCATTTCAACATGTATAACTACTTATAGTTCCTTTAATTGATGGTTCGTTGATATATTCCTCTTCCATTTTGAGAATGTCGTATCCTAATGTCACACATATCATCCTCTCAATCTTCTGAAAATTGATTCTCCGATGCTCCTAAGTCCTAACCTCGACCTTGTTGATCATATTTTAGGGTACGTTGAAAACGATAAAATAAACTTGTTTTCCCTTACGTGGGAACGGATACCATTAAGTTTGACCTTGTACATCATCACTATAACCGTTAATATGACTTTAAGAACACCAATGCATAACGATCTAAGATAAGCTTGATTTGTGGTCAATGGTTCATGCATTTCTTGTAGGTCCATGCAAAACAAGCAAATTGTCAAATGTCAATCCCCTATCAGGGATAATTTGGCATCATGTGAATTGGTCTTTAAATATCATTTATTCTTTGGTTTGAGAATATCGACTAGTAATTTCAGTCTCATAGTGAAGTTCAGATTATATAGCTTTGGGCTATGATGAAGTACTTGTAAAACAAACATTAAATTAAACTACACGTTGTTATGACAAAATCGGCTTATAAGATGATATATATATATATATATATATTCAAATGGCTAGCTTTATACAACTTGTTAGGACCAAATTGTCGTACTTAGTGAAAGTTTCATAAAGGTATTTAAGTCTAATTGTAATATTTATTATTGTAATTGGGCTTGAGATTAATGGGTTTGGGATAGATGTAAATGGACCATATATAAAGTAAAAAAGGTGTCTAGGGTTTATGGAAGGGTAACAATTCAATGAGAGTCAATTAGCAAAGAGGTGTGTGTTCTTGTAAGGTTTGAGAGTTCTCCCAATAATGCAAGTAAACACTTTCTTCTCCATGATTTCTTTTGAATCCTTCTATCCTACTTGAATCTTTGCTGAACTGGGCCAACACAACTTAACCGTATTAGACAAGCCAGTTGTGTATCTATTAATAAATTCAAGTTGATAGAACGTTTTTTTAGTGTCTTAACAACTTTTTAGAACCATTTTAAAATAAAGTGTCTTATAATTAGTCTCATGTTATATAACAAGTTGTTTTATAAAAATAAAATAAATATCCACGGTGCGATTTATGTTTGTCGTAGAATAAATGTCCACTATCAAAAATACCCTTAACCAATGCATAAATATTTAAGAGTTGTGAACAAATAAAAACCAAATAAGGGTAAAGACGTTATTTGGTTAACTAAAAGTGTAATAGTTATGTTTACGGTATGTCATTTTACTTGTGGATGCTAATTTGAGACAGAAAGAATATCTCATAAAAATATGTGTTCACAACCCCTATGATTATAGTTTTGGCCACGTCCCTGAGCCCAATCACCAACAATTAAAAAAGAAAAAGAAAAATAAAAGGTGTTTACATGAACAAAACATTACAATCTAAGATAACAAAATGTTTGGCTTTGGAGCTCAAATATTGAGGACTTAATCCAAACCAAAATAATGTGGAACAAAATGTCTTCATCCTTGTATGTCAAATCTGGTGGCATATATTTCTTAATGGTAAAAAAAGAAGGAAAAAAACTTCCTTCATCCCCATTGTAGATTGACATCTCTAGATGTCTCTATAAATATCATCTTCTAGCTAGCACTTTAGTTTTCATATAAAACCTCCTAGTCTACATATATACATTTCTTCATATTTATCCTTCACTTCCATTAATTTTTTTGTAATATGGGTGTCACCATTTATGATATGGAAGTTGAAACTAAAGTTCCTGCAGGCAAGTTATTCCAATCTTTCATTCTTGATGGTGATAACCTTATCCCAAAGGTAGCTCCTCAAGCCATGAAGAGTGTTGAGATCCTTGAAGGAGATGGTGGTGTTGGAACCATCAAGCTCATCACTTTTGGTGAAGGCAAGTCACTAACTTTGATTCATGATACATTAATTGTCATAAAAAGAAAGAAAAAAAGAATCCGGTTTATAAGATGCAAAATATGTCTAAATGTTTTAACCAGTGTTAAAAAAGAAGCGTAATGGTGTTATATGACACAAGGCGTGTCCACACCGTTATGAAACGACCTATAGCGTTTCTGTAAGGTGTGGTTTGCACCATGACGTGTTTTTTGTAAGACTTGATTTTTTTGATAATTATTTATGTTTTTTTCTTATATTTTTAACTTTAGATTTTTCATAAAGTGTTATGGTCTTATGATAAAATTGAAGTTGTAAAACTATCTTTCTAAGTTATATTCTAATGCTCAATTAGGAAACTATTTTTTTGATAATAATCTATATGGTTTTTGGTTTTTATTTTCTAGCACCAGTGTAATTTTTTTAATATCGTTATTTGATTATAATAATATATACAAAACATATATGTATGTATAATTCTATATATGATATAAAAATAAGTCGGCTTATGTGACATCTTGGAAAAAGTTATGTCTTCGAATAAGGCTTGAAGCTTGACTTGTTGACACATCTCACCTCACATCATTTTGAACTTTGAGTTTATTGTCTTTTAAGTAAATTTGTTAAAATAGGATCTAATTAGGATGTAATAGGGCAAGTTTTTATGAGAATTTTGAAATAAAGTGTCCTATTAACTTCTCTAGATAATATTTTTTAAGATAACCCATATAAAAAAAATCTTTTTACGTAAAAAACTTTTTTTTTCAATTAATTATTGAGTTATAAAAAAAATAACAGAACATCTTATTTCAAAAAGTGTTTTAAAACTTGTTAGACGTCCAAAAATAATCCTATCAACTTGTTTGATCTTACCTTATAAAGATTTCTTATTAGGATATTTAGACATATGATATCCGTTACCCTATAAAGCTGATTTTGTTCAGTGCAGTTGTAAATAAGGCCCCATAATAGATACTTCAATTTTAAAAGTTAAAAGTTAAACTTGATGGAATTTCCAGGAAGCGAGATTAAGAGTGTGAAGCACAAGATTGATGAAGTTGACAAAGACAATATGAGCTACAATTACAGCATATATAATCGAAGGCGATGTCCTTGTTGACCCACTGGAGTCGATATCGTACCAAATCAAGCTTGTTTCGACCGATGAGGGAGGATGTATACTGAAGCTTAAAAGCATTTACACTTGCAAAGGAGATGTGAAGATAGACGAAGAAGACATCAAAAAGGGCAAAGAAAAGGCCTAATGGCTCTTCAAAGCGATCGAGGCTTATCTCTTGGCTAACTAAGAACACTTCAATTTAGCTTCACTACATGGTTGGGCTTTATATATGGTTACACATTAATTATTTTGGTGAATATTTGTTTTTTTCTTTTTGTTCTTTAGACGATAATCTTTTTCATTTTGTGAACATGTAACAATAAAGGATTGATGTTTTTACTTCGTTTTTGTTTAAGAGATCGATGGTATGTAATAAGTAATGAAGATATATTCTGAATAAAGTTATAGAAGTTTGCAACGTTTTTGTTAAAGTACTATATTAGTTAGACTTATATCAACTTTCCACTATATATGTTGAAACTTTCCTTCTTTCTTCAAGATCTCTTGTGGAGATTAAATACGGGATGTTACACATATTCTCGAAGTTTCGATGTTTACTCAAAACTAAAAAATTGCTCTTTTATAGTTTAACTAAGTAACAAACTAAATCATGAAGATCTCTTGTGGAGATCTCTTGTTGAGATTAAATATGGGAGGTTACACATATTCTCACACTTTCGATGTTTACTCAAAACTAAAAAATTTCTCTTTTATGGTTACTAAGTAACAAACTAAATCATGAAGATGGAAAACTTAGGGCCTGTTTTTGTTTGTAGGAATTGAATGGAAAAGAATGGAATGGAACTGATTAAATTTCATATAGGGATTTGAATTTTGAACGATATGAAATTCTTTTGTGTGTTTAGTATGTAGGATTTGGATTAGGTTTGAATTCTATCATTTAAAAAAACATTATAAAATTATTAAAATAGTTAAGTTATTTTCATTTTACTAATTATTAGAAAACAAATGTTTTTAACATATTTTAAAACGTTATTATATACAAATTCTATAAAATCCTATGAAATCATATTCACATATTGAGATTTCAAAATTCTATGTTTGAGGGATTTCAAATGTAACACAAAATTTTAAATGTGGACAATTTGAAACCAAACTCATAACTAAAATGGATTTAAAATCCAAATCCTTTTAAATTCATTCCATTTTTGGCAAACCAAACAAATCCTTAAAAAGATACGAGAAGATATGAGATTGATAATTTGAGCTAGGAGGTAAGATAGTTTTATTTTGCCTTGAACTTGGCAAATTGCAATTGTTTTTGGCTTCCGCATTGGTTTGATTTCTTCTTAAATTTCCGTTGGAAAAGATATTACATAAAGTTTCTAAATTAATACTAGTTTGTTAAATAGACCCATAAATAAATATTTACAAGTTTTATGGAATTTGGCCAAAATAACCTAAATAAATTAAGAAATTCACCTTGTAGCCGGTTCTTTCTCAACTTTACGAAAATAGCCACCAACTTCGTGATAATAAATCCGTGATCACGGATTTGGACCAATTTTATAAAAAAAAATCAACTTCAGGGAGTAAATCCGTGATATCACGAACTCAAGGATTCGTGACTCCTTGATATAGCCAAGATTACGGATTCATGACTCCTTGATATAGCTAAATCACGGACTCGTGACTCCTTGATAATCACTGAATCCGTGATATCATGGATTTACCCCCTGATGTTGGATTTTTTTTACAAAATAATCCGTGATCATAGACTTATTATCACAGAGTTGATGGCTATTTTCATAAAATTGGAAAAGAAATGGCTAGAAGATCAATTTCAACATGTATTTGGGTCATTTTGACCAAATTCCTTAGGTTTTATATATCAAAAGTCTAGTCCAAACTAAAAGACTTAATTTCCACAAAATCCAATATTTTATTCTAACGAAGACTCTCGAAAGCTTAATCTATTCTTGAACCGCAAAGTAGTTGTTCTTTGAGGGTGTTTGGCTACTTGAAAATGACATATTAGCTTATTAATTTTTTTTAAAACAACTTTTTAACGTTATTGAAAAACAAGTTTTTAAAAAGTAAGAGATACCTGATTTTTTTTATCAGCTTTTAGCTTTTTAACTTTTGCACTCCACATATACCCAATTTTTTGATCCATACACCTTTAAAAAACAATTTATTGACTTATTAGCACTTACCATCACAAAAATTAACCCAAACACTTTTTAAAAACTATTTTTGCCATCGCCATAAGTCAATAAATACTTTTGGCCAAAAACACTTTTGAAGTTAAAAAAAATACTCCCAGACACCCTCTTTGTTTGAGGAAAAAAAATAGGCGTCGAAAATGAATTAAACAATACTCAAATTTGATTTGACTTTAATTAAATTTCTCCCTTTGGAATGAAAATGAGGATGGACAAAATTGCACTTTTGTTGGTTGTGATCATACATATTCAACTTTCTTGGAACGTGAAACGTATCCATTTTTGCATTCTTTATTTTTTTCAACTTGTTCTTCTTCATATAGCTTGCAAAAAAAATCTTTTCGGCCTAAAATTGCAGTATCAAAATTATTGTTTTGAATTCACTTTTTACGCTTCTTCATATGATAAGGGATCTTTATGTTAAATATTGTATAGTTCAGGGACCCTCTTGTAACTTTTGTATCTTTATATTGTTGTCAATACACGCAACCCTAGCATGGGTTTTCCACAATCTCACATGGTATAGAGCCTACTACGATAAACCCTAATTTTATTTTTTTTCACAACTGCCGCCGCCGCCGCCGACCTCCGGCAGCCGCCGCCGTCTGAACTACCGGAATTCTTCTCTCCGGCGTCGTTATTCACTCCGACGTCCTCACCTTCTCAGGTCGTTTCTATCGTCGGACTCATCTCTCCTCACGACCGCCGCCGTTTGCCCTGCCGGAGTCGTTCCCCCTGTAACCCCGCCGTACGCTCTGCCGCCGCCGCCTGTTGCTATTCCGGTCGTACGCCTTAAACAACGTCGCGTACCGCCTCCTGCCTGCACCACGCCACGTCTCTTCCCCCTCCATCTCCGCCGTGCTGTTACGCGACCGGATCTGCATCTCGCCGGATTCCACCCTCGTCGCCTGACCTTCGCCGGCATACTCGCCGGAGTCTGCAACCACAACCTTTCAACACAGCCGTTGAAAAGAAACCGGTTGCGTTCTCTTTTTTCTTTCTTTCAGATTCGAAGTAGAGGAGAAGAATAGAAAGGCTGCGTTTGGCCATTTATTGAGAAAAGAACCCAATCAGCCCCCCTTTATATTATTATTATTAAAAAAAAGGGTGATGTTTTCTCTTTCAGATTGCGTGCGAGCGTCCCAACACCGTTTTGCAATCGGTTACCATCTCCATCATTGCGTATAGGGTTTGTGGTACATTACTATCCCTATACCCACGGTTAAGCTTGACGCTCATCTATTTTCTCGCACTTTATTAGCTTTATTTTTTTGTGTGTTCTCATTTTGTTGCAATGTCGACCGCTTCACAAAACAGTACCCTCACTAGCCCCTCTGCTAGCCAACTTGTCTTTGCTCTCACAAATGTTTACTCCCAATTTAGTTTTAAACTTTCCACCGACGGTTCCAAATACAAACTTTGGCGTCGAATTTTTCTTGATATGTGCAAAGGTGCCAAAGTCCACGGTCACATCACCGGCAAGTCTAAACCTGCCGGTGATGATGATGAGGACTGGGAAGCAATTGACTCCCGCATCAAATCTTGGTTTTACTCTACCTGTGATGCAAATCTACTGCAAATTATCTCGAGTGATAACTGTACTGCCAAAGACCTTTGGGATAAACTTGACGAGTTCTTTCTAAATAATAAGATGTCTCGAATGCTTCAGCTACAAGAGCAATTTCGTAACACCAAAAAGGGTGCCTTGTCCATTACTAATTTTTGTCACCAATTAAAAAACCTAGCTGATGCCCTTGCTGATTGTGACTCTAAAATTGATGAAGTTGAACTTGTTATGCAAATCCTGCGTTAGTTACCTCCCTCATATCACAGTATTGTAGATGTCATCACCAACACCAAACCCTTTCCCTCTTTTCTTGAAGCGAAAAACATGCTTCTTCTTCATGAGTCTCGTGAAGAGTCTATTGAATCCCATGCAGATCCTCCTCTCACCTCTTCCGCTGCCTTGTATTCCTCTGCTCAAAATGGAAAACCGAAAAATAAACCTAATAGAGGGAAAAATAGTGGGCGTTTTGTTTCCAAGGGGGGGGGGGGGTAATACTAATGTTTCTGCAAGCTCTCACTCTTTTGCAGGTAATCAGGGACACTCTTAGGCGTACTTTGGGGCTTCTCCTCATACTCCACCAGCTCAGGCAGGCCTTCTTGGTGCATCTCCTGTGCATTCCTTTGGGACAGGGGCTCCTCAGCCATCCCCGATGATGTTCAGTGCTCCTCAGACTCCCTCACCGCACACCTTTCATCCGCCGCCAGTGCCGTCATCTCCGTACCTTTATGGGCAACATCAGTCTCCACACCTAGTGCCCGTTCCGTCTCCGTACGGCCAGCCCATGCCGCAGCCCACACCTGTGCCACCGCCTCCTCCGCCTTCCTTTGGAGGCCATGCCGCTCAGTACAGTCAGCCTCAGTATACTGATTTATCTTCTGTGTTTCAGGCCATGTCTGTTCAGGCGCCTCAGGACAACAATTTTTACATGGATTCGGGTGCAACCAGGCATATGACCTTCAATCAAGGTACAATGCACTCTCTAACTCCTTGTAATTCTAATTTCATACAGGTTGGTAATGGTGCTATGGTTCCTGCTAGATACATTGGTCAATGTACATTACCCTATTCCCTTCACCCCCTTCATCTTAAAAACGTTTTAGTCTCTGATAAACTAATCAAAAACCTTATCTCTGTTCGTCGTTTTACCATAGATAATTCTGTTTCTGTTGAGTTTGATCCGTTTGGTTTCACTGTGAAGGATCTTAAAACAGGTTCTTTTCTCCAGCGTTGCGACAGTGATCACCATGATCTTTATCCTGTTCACCCTCCCGCACCTCGGTCTACTCTTGCCTCGGCTAACGTTGCTGTCTCCTTTGACGTCTGGCATAGACGGCTTGGTCATTCGGGTGCTGCTATCTTCCAGTTTCTCGTGTCGCGCAAGTTCATTGCTTGCTCTAGTCAAACTTCTACTTTATGTCATGCGTGTCAGTTAGGCAAACATTGTCGTTTACCTTTTTCTTTATCTACTACTAAAACTTCTCGTGTGTTTGAACTTATTCATTCTGATTTATGGACTTCACCTGTTACTAGTTTGAGTGGTTTTAAATATTATATTCTCTTTTTGGATGATTTTTCTCACTTCTTATGGGTGTTTCCTTTACGTGCTAAATCTGAGGTGTTTTCTGTTTTTAAAACGTTTCGTGCCTATGTTCTAAACCAATTTAAAACGGACATTCAGCTTTTCCAATGTGATAACGGTCGTGAGTTTAACAACCAACCCTTCTTGGATTTTCTCAAAACTCATGGCATCAAAATACGCTTTTCTTGTCCCTATACGTCTCAACAAAATGGAAAAGCTGAACGCACTATTCGCACTATCAATAACACCCTCCGCACGTCCCTCATCCAAGCATCTCTCCCGCCCAAATTCTGGGTTGAGGCTCTTCTTTCTTCTGTTCACACCTTCAACCTGCTTCCGTCCACCACCATTGATGCGGTAATTATCGTATATAAAAAGCGTAACAAGTTTTAACCTCTAATGCCTAGCCACCGTCTTACCACATATACAGGCAAGCGTACCTGATCGTGAGTAATATAGTGTAGGAAAGTCCAGGTATCGTATCTACCACTGGGAACAGTCAAGTTATCGTAGACTAAAGTCTGAATCGGTTTAATTAATCTAAAAGGGGGGTTTTGTATGAAAAAGTTTTAAATACTTAAAAAGGTAATTAATTAAGTAAAAACTAAGAAAGCAATTACAATAAAGATTTAAGTTTATAATAAGGGAAAACAGCAGTACTTATCATGATAATGTGAATCCCCAATATGGATGATAGGAAGAGGTCAAAGGTTTGGTTGTTTTGACTATTGTAGGAATTTAAGTCTAGGACACCCTAACATGTACAATTTATGGTTATGAACTAGGATATGGTCCTCCTAATTCCAATCCTAAATCGTTTGGTCCACAATCTAGAATCGGTAAACCCTTCCCAATCAGTATTGCAATGGCTCTTTTACTATCGGTCACTATTGGTCAAAGTAACCCCTTAACACAACCTTTTGGTCCAGGTCAAACTAAGGTAGGTTGATTATCCTTTCGGAGTCTATCTGCTTTGGTCTAACAAATACACCCAACCAAGTGAATTCAAATTGCCACAATGACAATAATCAGAAAAGAACCATAAACGACATTCAATTAATCAAAAACAAACCAATAAACATTAATTGCAAAGTATCATCCATAAAGGTTCATCTATCATACCAAGCACTACTAATAGACTACTCACTCATAATGAAAACAAAAACATAAACAAAAGTGGACATCGACATGATATCGACAGTACAACGATAGATGATCGGAGATCGACTTCCGCAGCGTATCGGCACCTTTCGTACTCTCACTCTCGTTCCTCCCTCGTGTATCGCACTTCGAACATGTTTAGAACTGAAGGAGGAGGCTGATATTTAAAGAAAAACGACCAGGCTCCATCTGGCGATCGCCAGGCTGCCAACTTGGCGACGCCAAACACTTAAATCAACCGTAATCTGCAATTCAGTCGAACTTGGCGGCGCCAGAATGAGGACTTCGCGATCGCCAAGTGTCTTCTGTGTTGACTTTGTGCATTTTTCACGTTTTCTCGCCTTTTTCGTACTTTTCCGTTCCACGGCCTCCAAATCCTTCACAATCAATAATAAGCTCATTTAGTGCATGAAATGATCATAAACGGGTGAGAAATGGGTAAAGTCATACGATTACGCGCAACCAAAACATGTATAATTTTGGTGTTATCAAAATCCCCACACTTAAGCTTTGATTGTCCCCAATCAAAAGACTGAAAGATAAGAAAGATAAGTCCAAAATTATCTCCACCCAAGATCATCAAAAAGAACAAAGTATACTCACACAATCGAACACACAAACAAGACTTATCAAGCAATCGGATACCAAGGCCAACCTTTTACCCTCACATAATATGCATAACAGTATAAAGTGTATCTCTCAGGGGTAAAAGTGTATATATAAGTGATCACACTGTTGTCCCACAAATTCAATAAAACCAAGAGAAAAGGATGGAAATCACAATCAAGATGATGATATAAAGCTTCAAAGCAACAATGGAGAAAATGCCCAAAATGGTAAAGTGTTTCCAACATTAAAACCCTAATCATCCTTTACCTTTTATAGGTAAGAGGAAGTTACACAAAATGTCAATAAAGGCCCCCGAGGTTCCAAACCTCAAACAGGGGCACTAACAAAGTTAAGTGTTTACAAATAAAGGAAACTGAACTAGAAAGCTAGTTAAAGATAGTGTCTTTCTAATTCTTCACAACACAAGAGGTCCTACAATCTCCCCCTTTGTGAAGAAGTCAGAAAGGTGGTGGAAGCTCCAGTGCTGGCTCCCACTTGGACATCTGCAAAAACTCTTCCCAATCTCCGATGATCCGTGCTCTCATCTGCATCGCCGCCTCGACTCGTCTGTACATCAATCTTTCCTTAAGCTTCCTCTCAATCAGTCTCATGCCCTCTAGGATCTTTCCCTTTCCGTCAATGATCTTTCGGCCCGGTATCTGATCCGCCAAGAGTCGACTCTGCATTCCGTTGTAGACGTAGAGGAGAGTACCATCACAGAATTTGGCAAGTTCGCCAAATCTCATAAACTTTCGCTCCTTCTTCCTCCTCGTCACGTAGAGAACCCTGTGCTCTGGTATCCTGGTTGGCATGTAGGGAAGGTAGGCATCAATACCAGGTACGAGCAGGTTCGGTCTAAGTAGGTTGACCTTCGGCTGGCGGCTCTCGATCGCGAGCTGGTAGTCCGTCACCCGCGCAAGTGTGATTGCGTGGCGAACATACTTCTTCAGAATCTCGGTGCCGTCTCTGTAGTGTTGGGGTCGGAGAATTGGACCCTGGAGGTACTTGATGAGCGTGAGGAGATCTTCCAAGTGCACCCGGTCCAGGTCGGCTTCCGTGAACGACCAGTCTTGTAGCTCACCTCGTGGAGTGCCGGTCTTGTACATGCGGACGTCGTACTCAAGAAATAACTGATGACCATGTTTGTAGGGGCGCATAGCAGTTACCTTGATGAAACGACGTCGGATTCTTTGACGTCCGTGGGTGGCCCAGTTGCACATCCGCTGGTGCACGTAAGCTGTCCTTCTCCTCTTTGTCTTGATGTGCGAGATCCCGAAACAGACCTTTCGAGACCATACGTGCAGTCTCTCCTGCTGGAAGATACAGGAGAAGGATTCCTCAAGGAATGGTCGGAAGATGACTGAATGGTTCCAGTTGAGTTGGATGACGGTTGGAGCAGCAGATTCTGGATCTGTCATGTGAATGGTCCGAGGGGCTTCCGGAGTGGGAAACTCAAATGCCGATAGGAAGCTGTTGTAGTCCGTATCCCGTACTATGTCATCCCCCCTCTGAAAAATCCTGAGGCTTTGAGCAAGCGACCGAAGAATCTTCCGGGCTTCCTCCGAATCTGAGCATCTGATAAGTCTTTCGGCGGTGCTTCCGGGGGAACGACGTTGATCTGCGCCGTGTCGGTCATCTGAGGAAACTGTACTGTCTCCCCTTCTGGAATCGGTTCATAGTGCCAACTCCCCATGTCGGGAATATCCTCCGTGTCTGAATCGACATAGGGAGCATCGGGGCAGCAGCTTCTGAAGGAGCACTGGAGGGGGCGGACGTGGAAGCTGGAGCTGGAGTAGAACCGGAATCGGAGGCAGAATGGAGGTCGGTGCGAGGCCTTTTGGATAAAGCCTGCACCTTCCCCTCATGAGGACCCGGTGCCGAGTCATCAGGGTCATCATGCCTCCGTTTGGAAGGCTGAGCCTGAGACCGACACATGGCCTCTAGTTCCCGGATGCGCTGCTGCAGGATCTCAATCTGGGCTTTCCGATCTCTAACCTGGGCGGAGAGGCGGTCGTTCTGAGTCGTGTAGGATGAGATAACGAAGGCATGTTCCGCCTCAGTAACGTAGCCCGGTATCGGAGGTAGTTCGCCCGAAGTCGGAGGGGCGAGCCTGAGAACGTCTTTGGTCTGACGGGGGATCGGAGTCTCAGAGTGTTTGCCCTTGATTCGCCGTTTGAGCTCGTAGAGCTCCGCATCCCTGTCTTCCTGAAGCTTCCGAGACGCTTCAAGATCCGCTAGTCTTTTCCTCTCTGTCTCGGCCAAGGCTTTCTCCAGTGCCTCGACCCGCGCATCTCGAGCCCGGTTGGCTTCCTCCACCGCAAGTAACCTGGTTTGGACGACTTTTAGGATTTCGTCCGAATCCGTCGGACCTTGAAGTCCCGTTGGTGCAAGGGTGGTTTTAGGGATTCCACCCGAATCCGTCAGGCCTAGAAGCCCCGTTCTTGCGTGAGCATCTTTAGAGACTTTGCTCGAGTCTGTCGGACCATGTCCCGGTAGTACAACACCCGGTGCCTCTTGGGCTCCAGTTGTCGAGAAGAGTCCTACTGAGGTGCTCTCTCGGCCTGATATCACCGCTGGTATGATGTTGACGGTGTCAGGGCTTCCGGCGGATCCTCGAAGGGCGTCACCCGACGCACCAACTCTCCCCGTTCCGGCGGAGTCCCGCGGGATCTCCGCTTGTGGTACAATAGAGCATGGCCTAATAATAGAAGGGATCGTAAACGTCCCGGGAAGTGGCTCTACGACTCTATGTGCAACAAGTGAAGTCGAGAGGTGGGGCAGTTCCTCTCTTATCTCAACACCGGCAGACTCCGATTGAGTGGCCGGTGGAAGTTGTGCTTGATCCCCGTGTGAGACTGAAACGACCATCTATTGAGAGATGGTCGAGTGGCTGGGTTGGGTGTGCAAGTGCACTAGTTGGCTGCTAGCGTCTTGACCAGACACCGTAGGGTGCCCGGTCTCGGTGTGGGTTGCCTCTCTGTTGGATGGACTTGAAGTAAGGGGAACTTCCGTTTCTAACCTGTGCGGCTCTACTTCTTCGTCCGCATCCTCTAGTTGAGCCCAAAGCTCGCCAAATTGGACCTCAACATCTTCGGTCTCTTTTTCTCTTCTCTCTCTCTCCTTTTCTCCCCTCTCTCTCTCTTCTTCGTCACTGTCTTCTCTACCCCAGCCGGTAGCAACCTCGGCCTCACCTACTTCCTCACGACCGACGGTCCGGTCATCTGATGCAAGATCCTCAGCAAGTACTGGATCTCCGGATATTCTGTCGTCGTTGAAGGAAGAGGTGGCTTCATCCACATCAAAAATCTGGGCCTTCCCGCCCTTCGCTGGTTCTGAAAGTTGGAACTCAGAGTCAGATCCGTAATCCACCATCTCTTCATCGGTGGCTTCGTCATCGGGCTCACGACGGTCCGAAGGAGTGTGCTCGGGGACTCGGGACCGTCGGAGTCATTGCCTGAAGGATCGCCTGAGGGTTCGCCTCCTTGAGAAGCAACGGCCGCCGCGTGTGGTAGTGAAGGAACGTGTGCTTTTTCTTGTGGGGAAGCTTCCACGTCCTCACTAGTCGGTTGAGGTTGTTGCGGCGGTGTCGGCGATCGGCGCTCTTCCGATGACGAATGAACTGGGGATTGTTGGAGAATCCCGGTGTACTGCTTCACCCGGAAGTGACTCGTGAGTTCACGTTCGCGGGCAACTGGGGATGTCTCCTCGATGTAGGTCGGCGTTCGAGCTCTACGGGTGCGGTTTCGGAGCATCATCTGATAGGCTTCTGCTCGAGACATGTGCGGCGTGGCGGACGTACCAACGACTCTACCCATTTCACCCCTAACGTCCACTCTCATCACTCCCGAGCCTTGAGCTCCCCCACTGGAGCTCTGGCCCGCCGTGCCAGAGACACGGCTTCTAGGAAGGACGGGTCGCGCGTCCGGGGTAGGGCTCCTCGGTTCTGAGGAGTCCGTGGACGCGTCTTCTAAACCTATCGACGCACGGTACATCCTAACACTCTCAAACCTACGGTCCGCCAAGCCAAGTACATTATCAGGGATAGGCATTTCTATCTGACCTGATCGCAGAGTTCGTCGGTTCATCCTGCCTATCTGAATGCTCTCGAAGCGCTGGTGGCCGGATCTGCGTCTGACGGCCGGATCTTGTTCCATGTGCTCGTGAATGATCAGACTGAACAACCTCATCCAAGGAATGGATGTATGACGGATTCTTGCAGGCCCTTGTCGGACGTCGGTGACCATGTCAGCCCAAAGTTGTTGGGCGAAGTCGATACGCCTCCCGTAGGCGACCGCATGAATGATATGCCAGAACTGAGTGGAAGCCTTATCCACACCGTGGGTCTTTGACGACAAGGTCCTGTTGAGTATGTTGAAGAAGGAAAACCAGATTGGTGGCAGCATCCCCTGGGTGACCTGGGAAATCCCGTTCGGTCGGTTGTTTGCAGTGTAGTGGACCCCGAGAGCGAGTACTTCGCTGAAGAGCTCGGGGCCGGAGACCAGTGGTTCGAACGGGGCCTCAGGAGTGGCACCAGGCAGATGGAGGACGCGCCTCAAATCCTCCACAGTGATAGTGATGTCGGTGTGATCAACACGACCGACGATGGTCTGCGCACCATCTCGAGTCTCCACGGTAGATGAAGCAAAGAACTGCTGAAGGTAGAGCATGGGAATGTTGGCAGTGGCTTGCATCGCGTACGCCAGTGGATGCGCACGAAGGATCTCCAGTACCACCTCATCCTGAGCAGTGAAGTTGGACAGGTCAACGTACCCGTTGTTTTGGAGGATGGGACGGATGTCAGATGGTGCAATGAGTGCCCGGTCAGCAGCGTTGTTGACCGGGGAAGAAGGAGCAGGAGCGTTCGATTGACTGGCCATTTCTGTCATGTCACAAAAGGATCAGTTAAGTGTTTAGAAAGATGTTGCATTAAAAAGACTATACCCTCGACTAGGCGCGAGTCGGAAAACCTCGAAAACCCAAAAATGAGTATTTCGTATTTTCCGAGTCGAAAAACGAACAAACACACGAGGGGGTGTTTTCCGATTCGGAAAAGATGATTTTCCGAATCGGGAAACTCCAACACATAGAGAAAATTCAGTTCAATAAAACACAAGTTTTCCGATTCGGAAAAGGTACTTTTCCGATTCGGGAAACTCCCACACTTAGAAAAATATAGCATGAAGAACAGGTAGGTTTTCCGATTCGGAAAACGTAGTTTTCCGATTCGGAAAATGTGCAAGACTTAGAAAATTTTGGCATGACTTGGTCTCATAAGGGATTCGGAAAACCTCAGAAACCCATAAGGGTAATTCCATGTTTTCCGAATCGGGAAAACTTAGCTTGAAAACCGAGACACAAGTAGGATTCGGAAAACCTGATAATCCGATTCGGATTTATCTGGTTTTCCGAATCGGAAAACATATATGAGTGTTCATCGTTGAATGATGCGGAAAACTTGAACATTCAAGTTTTCCGATGTTCAAGTTTTCCGATTCGGAAAACGGCGTCTGTTCGAGTTCTAAACAAAAAAAACCGTTCACCAAACGTCGATCTAAGGCCCTAAACTATCAACATGCATCCTAAATCAGTTGATAACAAGTTTCTAATCAACAGAGGATCGATTTAAAGCCCCGAAATCCCATTCCAAGAAGTTTGGGTTTCGGGTAAGTTTTGAAAAGTTTAGGCTTCGATCCGAACCTTAAAACGACAGATTTAGATGTTATAACAATATAAGGATTGATCGTAAACTTACCAGGAATCCGAAAACGTAATCTGATCGACGAACGGAGCAAAAACGAGTGCAAACGAATCGAGCGCGAGAGCGGTTATCGGGTGAGAGTTCAGAGAGAAAAAGTGAAAATTTGAATTTTTGTGAAAAGTAAATCTTGAAACCGGTATTTATATTTTTACCGAGTTACACTGTGTTTGGGTCAAAAACACTGTGTTTGGCTCTCCTGAAGACTCTCTTAACCCGACTTTCACCTAATGGCAAAAACCACCCCTGGACTTGAAGTTTCAAGAAACTTACAAACTAGTCCCTGAACTTGTAGTTTTAAGAATTTTTCAAAACAGACCCTGGACTACAAGTTTCACTTAAAGTGCAAAACGAGTCCCTGAACTTTAAGAATCAGAAAGTAGCCAAGTTGGTCCCCGAACTTGTAAGTTCAAGACATGTACTCTACCGCCCCCTGAACTTTCAAGTTCACAAAAATTTACAAGTTCAGCGCTCGACTCCCGAGAAAAGAGACTTACCTGGTACGTCTCGACAGGGTTTTGTGCGAGTCCTGATCTGAAGTAACCAGAAGTCGTCGTGAGGATCCACACCTACAAAAGAAAGTATAAAATGGTATCCAAGGTGTTGTGGATCTGAAAGCGTCAGTAAACACACCGAACATTGAAAACAAGACTTAGTACTCCCCCTCAATTTATGCAATCTCTTGAGAACATCTATAGACTCCCCCTACACACATGCATACATAAAATGAACTCCCGACTCCCCCTAGACCTCAGGCAGGGAGGTCTAGCATTCCTAACTTGCTTAGGAGAAAGAAGTGACGTTTCTCGTCAAACGGCTTAGTGAACAAATCAGCAAGCTGATAGTCACTCTCAACAAAGTAAAGTTCAACATTACCTTTCTCGACGTGATCTTTGATGAAATGATATCGGATGTCGATATGCTTCGTCCGGGAATGTTGAACTGGATTTGCCGTGATCTGAATTGCACTCTTGGAGTCACAATAGATTGGAATTTGTTGCATGGTGTATCCGAAGTCAGCAAGTTGGGTCTTCATCCATAGAACTTGCGAGCAGCAGCAGGCGGCGGCAACATACTCTGCCTCCGCGGTGGATAAAGATACGCAATTCTGTTTCCGGGATGACCAACTCACCAGCTTGTCTCCTAGAAACTGGCAAGCACCAGATGTGCTTTTCCTGTTGAGCTTACAACCTGCATGGTCTGAGTCTGTATATGCAATTAGTTCAAAACCAGAATCCTTTGGGTACCAAAGGCCAAAATCCGGTGTGCCCTTTAGATACCTAAGGATTCTTTTGACTGCAGACAGGTGTGAATCTCGTGGATCACACTGAAAACGAGCGCAGACACCCGTGGAGAAAACAATATCTGGTCTACTAGCCGTGAGATATAAAAGAGAACCAATGATTGCCCGATAAGTCTTCTGGTCAACCGGTTTACCAGAAGTATCTGCATTAAGTTGAAAATTTCTGGGCATTGGTGTTGCCGCAGAGTTTGAACCACCGAAATCAAATCGTTTTAAATGATCTTGAACATATTTGGCTTGACTTATGAAAATGCCATCAGGGCGTTGTCGAACTTGAAGTCCTAAAAAGAACGTCAACTCGCCCATCATGCTCATTTTAAATTGGGATTTCATGGTGTTCTCAAACTCTTGGCACATCTCAGGCTTCGTAGATGCAAAGATAATATCATCCACGTATATCTGAACTATAATTAAATCTTTACCTGACCTTTTGAGAAACAAAGTGGGATCGATTGTACCTTTCTTGTAGCCAACTCCTAGCAAGTAATCAGTGAGTGTTTCATACCATGCCCTAGGAGCTTGCTTGAGACCGTAAAACGCCTTGTCCAACACGTAGACGTGTTCTGGAAATCTGGGATCGACGAATCCTTCCGGTTGTTCAACGTACACCTCTTCTTGAAGAACTCCGTTCAAGAAGGAACACTTGATGTCCATTTGATACACCGTCATGTTCTTGTGTGCGGCATACGCAAGGAAGATCCGAATTGCCTCGATCCGGGCAACGGGCGCAAACGTCTCATCGTAGTCGATTCCCTCTTGTTGGCGATAACCCTTGGCGACCAATTGAGCCTTGTTCCGGATGATGAGATCGTTCTCGTCCTTTTTGTTCCGGAAGATCCACTTCAGGCCGATTATGGACTTTCCCCACGGTCTGGTTACCAAGCGCCAAACTTTGTTTCTCTCGAATTCCGCAAGCTCTTCTTGCATCGCTAAAACCCAATCAGGATCGGTGAGAGCTTGGGAAACATCCGAAGGTTCGAATTCACTAAGGAAACCTCCGAATAGAATCAGGTTTTCGACATTCTTTGCAGATCTCGTAGTGACAGGTTGTGAGGGACTCCCGATGATCTGGGAGGGGGGATGATCTTTTGTCCACTTGCGAGTGTGTGGGTGAGTGACATAAGCTTGTTGGTTGTTGGTGGCGTCGTTCTCATCTTGCACGGCAAAGACCTCTTGCTGGTTTCTACTTGATGATCCGGCCGCCGGATTATTCTGCGGTGATGCCTCCAACCGGGGCTCACGTACTACCTGAGCATAAGTTGTCTGAGCTGAACTGGGTGAAGGTAGTGGAGCTTCTTCTGGGATAGGTTGTGGAGTCTGTTCTTGGACCGGTTCCGGTGAGGCTGATGATGAGATTTCAGGGGGAGAGACCGCAGTTGATTCTGGTGTCACTGAGTTTGTAGAAGTGCTTGAAGATGGCTCAGTGACAAAGGCATCGGATGATACTGAAGTAGAGGTTGACCCAGCATGAGCAGGAACTACAATCGGACCCGTGAGTGTGGGTAGATCATAATCTGCGAGGTCTAAGAAGTCTAAAGCAGAAAAGTTAGTGGAAGAATCTGTGCTCGGTGGTGCGGTGAACAGTTCAGGAAAAGAAGCATTTATATTACTTGAACTCGCCACAGAATAAGTTTCGGTTTCGGAAAAATCAACATTTGAGCTTTCCAAGATGGTTCGGGTCCGTTTGTTGAAAACCCTATAAGCCTTAGAGTTATGTGAGTATCCGATGAAGATAGACTCATCAGACTTGGGTTCAAACTTTCCCAAATCATCCCGGTCGTTTAAAACATAGCATTTACAACCAAAAACTCGAAAGTAATCGATGTTAGGCTTACGCTGTTCGACCATCTCGTAGGCGGTTTTACCGGTCCGCTTAACGATCAGGGTCCGATTCTGCGTGTAGCATGCTGTTGATACTGCTTCAGCCCAGAATGATTGAGGAACTCCAGAGTGAGCCATCATGGATCTCGCCGCTTCTACCAACGTCCGGTTCTTCCTTTCCACTACCCATTTTGTTGAGGTGTTCGCACAGCGGAGAAGTTGTGAGAGATTCCCACATCTTCAAGAAAGGATTGTAGTTTGGCATTGCGAAACTCGGTTCCGTTGTCACTTCTCAACTTCTTCACTCGGCGACCCAAGAGGACTTGAATCCGCTTGATGAAGGCAATGATTCGATCGGCAGCGTCTGACTTAGCACGTAGGAATTCAAGCCAGGTGAACCTAGAGAACTCATCGACGAGAACTAACATGTATTTCTTTCGGGCTAAGCTCTCGGTTCTGGTAGGTCCACAAAGATCCATGTGAATCATGTCAAGGGGACTCTTGCTATTCGTATCCATCCTCGGTGGATGAGAGCTTCTCGTCATCTTTCCTTGTTCGCAAGCGGGACACAGTGTATCCTTGGAAAGGCGAGTCTCCGGTAGTCCCTTGACGAGATTTTTCGAAACCAGCTTGTTCATGTCTTTAAAATTCTGATGGCAGAGTCTTCGATGCCATAACCAACTGTCCCCTTTGAAGCCTTTGCGAGCAGACAGATTGCATTCCTCGGATCAGAAATTGCTTCAAACTGTGGGTGTGTCTGAGGGATTGAACGGAAGACGGTGGAGTAAAGATTGCCATTCCTCCGTGCACTAAGGATGACGTTGTTATCTTCATCATTCACATCGCTTCCGTATTGAAATTGCTTCACCCAGTATCCGTTGTCGCAGAACTGACTAGAGCTGAACATGTTGAAACCTAACCCCTCGACATACCTTACATCTTTAATGATGTATTTCCCATCCGTAATTTTCCCATAACCCACCATTGGCCTAGGCGTCTTGTCGGCTGTTTTAACATATCCCTCGAACCTTTCAACATAGTCGAAAAGGAAGGATCTCTGACCAGTCATGTGTCTATATGCGCCGGAATCGAAGTACCACACATGACTGACCTGCAAGACAACTAAGCTTGTTTAGGGACCCATTGCCAAATGGGTTCCTGTGGGTTAGACACAGATAAATCGGTCGGTGTAGTCCCCTTTTCGGATTTCTCCTTAGGCGGAGGAGACTTCACTGACGAAGAGGATTTTGCTTTTCCTCTTTTTCTTCCCCTTCTCTTTCGGGATTTGACATTAGCATTAGGAGCATAGAAAGAGTTAGACACACCATAACGCAGGAAATTATCAAACATAAAGCACATGTCATTTCGAAAAGTATTAAAAGCATCGTTTAAGTTGCGATTAGAATTAACAGACATGTTCGAATTCTTTCCTACACTAGGTGGAGCAAAGCCTAAACCCGCACGGCTAGGACTATGCTTCTTAGGGAAAGCAGAAAAAGAGTTGTTCCTCCCATGATAATCCTTTCTTGGTGGCTTCACATTCTGTCCACCATCTTTCCTCCTCGCATCTGCATGAAAAGCACGGTGTGAGTTAGAGGACGGCTTTGTAGGAATGGAGTTACCACCTTTTCCAGATGATGTTTTAGAAAACTTAGGTTTTGAGGAATTGAAAGGTTGATTGGGTTGTAACTGAGATGTCTCACCCACTTCAAAGGAACTTGAATGAAAGTCAAGACTTTTAATGGGCTTGACTGAGTTACGAGTATCGTTAGACTTTGAATGCTTTTTCTGGAGTCCTTTGGGTGCGTGAGGCTTAACTGACTTACCCTTGTCAGTACCTACACATTTTTCACCCTCAGGATTACTTTTCTCAGAAATAGGAGCTCGTGACTCAGTAGGCTTCTCAGGTTTGACAACAACAGATTTTGGCTTCTTTGGAATAAAGCCTGAAGGATCATCATCCTCATCTAAAAACACCTTCATATCATATTCAATATTTGGATCTTGGACAGTCTTGGGTTCGGCTATCCTATGGTGTGAATTAGGGGGTTCATCATCATCTGAGATTATGGAGTAATAGTCCTCAGTGTCTAAGACAGGTTTGGGTTGGGCAGTGACTATCGGATGGTTAAGGATTGGAGCAGTCTTATCATTAACTGAGCCTGAAAAGTAGAGATTTTCAAGATTCATTACTTTTCTTTTCAAAATGGAGTTTGACACCCGTTGGTTGGTTAAAGATTGGCGATACATTATCCTTTCATCATGATCAAGTTCTTTTAAAAGTTCAAAGTGGATATCTAGGATAACGTATCGAGCCTGAAGATCCGCAACCTTGTTTTGAAAATTAGTGAAAGCTGAGGATGCGGTCTCACACTCTGAAGAAAGCCTAATTCTCTCAGCGTTGGCCTCGAGCAAGTCTTTTTCCAGATTGCGTACCAACGTGTCTTTCTCCGAAACAATAACTTTCAGATTCAAGATCTGATGTTGACATGCATCCAAATCCATGGCTTTTAACCTAAGAGCAAACACTTCCTTTTCTAGCCTATCTAAGTTGGGACACTTAGTTGCGGAAGTATCCTCGGGTGGGATAACTAAGGTCTCCTCTGAAAATTCCATCTCCCTAGAATCATAGCTTGAGTTAAGGTCATTATAGTTGATGGGAGGCATTGCTACTCTAGGGGTTCTGGCCTTGATGCCTTCCCAAGTGGGTTTGGAGTTGGTCGGATCACTAGCCGGAACAAAGATTGGTCTATTCGGAGGGGGGCTAGTGGGAGGACTGCTAGAGGAACTGTTTGTTGGACTAATGGTTCTGGTTATGGTCTCACCGTTTATGACTTCGGTGTATGTGACAGTCTGCCTAACAAATTCCTCGGTCACATGTCCTCCTACGAGGGCAGGTTTGGGCTTGGAGGCTGCCATATCCTCAAAATTGTATAGATGAGAAGGTGCTTTATCTAAAACATGGTTTTCAGACAGACCTAGGCCGGGTTTAGCTTTGTAAAAGGGATTCTTTTTGGCATGCTGAGTGAGGATACTTAAAGTCTGTTCAGATTGTCCTCTTTTGAAATTGTTGTCCTCAAGCTCTTTAATTTTTGAAAACAACCGAGTTCTTTCTTCCGAAAGTAACTGGAATTTTATGTTAAGCTCCCCATGATTACTGTTAAGTTCCTCATGGGCTTTTTGAAGACAACTAAGTTTGTTTGCTAAATTGGACTCTCTAATCCCAGACTCAAGTGTTTCACGGTTATAGACTATGGTCAAATCCTCGAGAGAGTCTTTGTAAATTGCACTGTCGATTCTAAATTTTGTGACGAGAGTCCTCTCCGATTGGAGACATCTCTCTAATTCACAAATTTTAGACTCCAACATTGCCACAGTATCAGTTATATCTGGGATAGAGGATACCTCAGACGGATCTATATCCTTATAAGTGCTAGGTCCAACGGCTTCCGATCCTTCGAAGTCAGCCATCAAGCAGAGACCCTTCACCAAATGATCCTCCTCGTCTGAACTCTCCTCTTCACAAACCCAGTTCTCTTCGTCGACCAGCAAGGCAACCCCTTTTTCTTTCTTCCTCATCAGTGAGGCCTTCGTCTCAAAGTACGCGGCATCCTTGTACTTGATGGAGCAATCTCGAGCGTAGTGTCCCAACTTACCACACTTGTAACAAGTGGTAGTGGGACTTGCAGTTTGTTGCGGAGCGGGGTTCTGGGTTATGGGACCCTGAGGATGATTTGACCGTTGAATTCCTTGGTCAGCTTGAGTCTGTTGATCATCCCTCTGAACTTGTCTGGAACTGTTTCCCCTGGAATTGCCTCCGTTGTAGTTGCTTTTCCCGTGATCCATTCTCTCATCTTGCCTTCGATCACCTCTACTCTGCTCATACCCATAGCCTGGTCCTTGTTCTAGCCTTCCACTCTCATGTCTTCCTCCATACCCGATCTCATATCCCTGACGATCGATATACCCAGATTCAGGAGTATATTGCCTCATGCTGTTTCGGTAGTTGATGTCTGAGACTTGACCTCTCCAATCTCCTTGACTTCCTTGGCCTCCCTGATAGTCAAGGTATGTGATGTCTCTTCTGGGCTGATCTCTGAACCTCCCTTGGTTTCCGATAACCTCCTTGATCGTATGCCTGGATTCCTCCTTGCTGATAGCTTCCTCTCCCTTGATTTCCGTACTGACCTCTCTCCGGCTGGTAATGACCTCCTCTACCTTGCCCCATTCTTCCTCCACTGGGAAAACCGGATCCTCGCGATCTGTTGTATCCACGGTTTGCATTTAGTCGTTGTACACTGTGTGAGATGAGGGCAAGGGACTCATTTACATGGAAGAGTTCTTCATCTGAAATGGAGATAATCACTGGTTCATCGGGATGTTGTACGCTTGTTCCATAGTTCGGATTGAACTCTTGACTGTATTCTTCTGGATAGTACTGGGGAGAGATGTTGATGTATGGCATTGGTTGGACAGGTGCAGTGCTTGGTCCTCCGAAGGGCACGGCCGACAATGCCAGAGATCGACTGCTTTCTTGGTGTGTCCACCGGTGATGAATTCTTCGTGTTGAACCATCATGCTGAATAAGTCGTGCAGACCCATGGCTCCAAGATTCCGGCTTAACTGAATGTTGATAGCCATATTTTGCCATTCCTGAGTGAGATTCTTCAAGAATTTAACGTTCACTTCGTACTTTGATTTCTCAACCCCGAGCCGTCTCAAGTCGTTGACGAAGGCATTCAGTCTTTGATAAGACTCAGTGAGGGATTCGTTTTCCCTAGCCTTGAAGCCTTCATAGGCATTGAGCGCGCTTTCCTTCTGACTCTCCACAGCAGTGTCTCCTCCCTGCATCTGTTGTTCGATTTCCAACCAAACGTCTCGTGCGTTGGTCAGACTGTCCACTCTCGCATACATGTCGTTTGGAAGAGCCATGATCAGCATGGTTAGTGCACGCTTGTCGATGAGGTGTCGGGCTCTTTGTTCTGGGTTGAACATCTCAACAGGCTTCTCGACCACGTATGCCGGAAGTTCGGGACAAGTATCTGTTTTAGGGACTGCGGCAACGGTGACGGTCGGTCGGATAGGCCCTTCTCGGATGGACTTCATCAGGTTTTCATCCAGCAGATCTAGAAAGTGGATCATTCTGCGTCTACATTGTTGGTACTCGCCCATCACCAGGACGGGAGGACGAGTCTCGGATCCGATTCCGAGGATTTCCTTCGACATTTCTCTCTAACAGATAAGACCTCCTTAAATGACTCACTTGGCTTTAAAAAGAAAAAGGTTTTAAAAAAAAACAGATATCTTGAGCGCCTCGGGACACAGATAGCGTTGAGATTTAAAAGGTTTTGAAAAGCAGCTATGTGTCGGATTCGGGGAACAATTTTGCAAGAGTTCCGGCTCGAAGAGGCGAAATCCGATCTGGAAACTGAAGTTTTCCGAATCGGATTTGGCTCAAAATGCTGGGTGCGGAAAAGACTCTTTTTCGATTCGGAAAATGCTGTTTTCCGATTCGGAAAAGGTGGAGTTCGGAAAATGCACACAAGGTTCGGAAAATGATATTTTCAGGAGCAAAACCCCAAATCAGAGGCCTGTTTTCCGATTCGGAAAATGCTATTTCCGATTCGGAAAAGAGGTGTTTTCCGATTCGGAGTATAGTGCAATTTCCGATTCGGAAAATTTGAACTGAAATTTCAGCTCTCGTTTTCCGATTCGGAAAACCTGCACAGGAACTCCGAAAAATCACTGAAAATCACTAAAAAAACACTTAAAAGATAAGTGATAAGACCCCCAATTTGTAGGAAAAACACTAGAAAACAGTGGGGAATCACTTATCACTTATATAACCCTTTTTAAAACTACTTTTTGGATTAAAAACCCAAAAAGTTTGTAAAAACCCAAAACTTTAAAACCTTTAAAAATCTTTGAAAAACAACACTAATGCCAAGGAATCAACAAGGTATGGCTCTGATACCAATTGTTGTCCCACAAATTCAATAAAACCAAGAGAAAAGGATGGAAATCACAATCAAGATGATGATATAAAGCTTCAAAGCAACAATGGAGAAAATGCCCAAAATGGTAAAGTGTTTCCAACATTAAAACCCTAATCATCCTTTACCTTTTATAGGTAAGAGGAAGTTACACAAAATGTCAATAAAGGCCCCCGAGGTTCCAAACCTCAAACAGGGGCACTAACAAAGTTAAGTGTTTACAAATAATGGAAACTGAACTAGAAAGCTAGTTAAAGATAGTGTATTTCTGATTTTTCACAACACAAGAGGTCCTACACACACCAATACTCGACTAATTCCCGCATGCATAAGCTTGTCACCAAATCTAATCTCCACCACTGAGAAGTTGTCAACCGTCAAGAGGACTTTAGGGTTGTAATGTTAGGCTAAGGGTTAAAGGTAGAATAAAGGATATATAAGTGACTAAGGGTTTTGCAACAAAAACTTGAAAACTTAATCAATAATGATCCAAACAGTAAAGCAATCTGACTTTCTGATAAGTGTCTAAATGTTGCCACTTATGGAGTCCCTTTTATGTCAAATTGTGTCTTTATTTTGCCCAATAATGTAGTTTGAGTCTAGTTTACTTCTGTTTTTACTATAATTTCAATTCTCATGACTTATGCGCTTAAATGTGTATTTTAGTAGTTAATTAGTGTTATTTCCTTGTTTTTCAGGCTTTGGAAAGGAGCAGTTGCAGGACAGCCCTTTGGGAGTGCTATAGGAATGCCACCGGACTGCTGCAGGAATGCTGAAGGAAGGTTTCTGGGCCAGCTCATTACTTTTGATTCAAGGAACTGCTTTTGGATCTGACCCGACTTTTGACCCATAGGTTGCTTTTGTCAGACAATCAAGCCTGTTTACAGCTGTCTCCCTCTTTCAAGCCTTTTATTTGCCTATAAATACCATGTAGTTGTAACCTTAATTTCTTACATTTGATCCATATCACTTTCTAGTGATTTGGTTTCTCTTGTCACTACTCTTTAGTTCTTAGCTGCTATTTAGATTTAATTTTCTGTTCTTAAACTCTTGGTTCTTGAAACCAATCCGTAGGTTAAGCTTTTGATCCGCCTAGTTTGTGTCTTAATCTCTATACGGGTTTAAGCATTTAAACTAGTGTTGTTGTTATTCTTAGTAGTTCTTAATCCATCTTTTGAAAAAATCATTTTGTGTGTGTTCTTGTTGTTAAAGTTCCAGCTTGTGATCTTAAAGTGTTCTTGTTCTTAAAAATCCAAAGTTTGTAGTTTTAATCATCTTGTTTCCTTGGAGTTGTTTTACACTCTGATTCTTTCTTAGTAAAGAACGTATTGTGTTCCAACTACCTAAATCAGTGTTTTCAAAATACGTGTTAGTAATTTAGCTGTTATAAATTGGTTGCTTAAATTCCAAGTATCAAGTACATCCTAGATTTCACCCCTTGTACTTTCAAGTACATGTGTAAGTACTTTGGTACTTTCTTGTTCCCTAGTTGTACTTTCAAGTACCTTTTGTCTCCCAAAATATTTACAAACAAGACTTTTGTTCCAAGTAACTTACCAGTATTTTATTTACCTGCTAGTTGCTAATTGCTGCTAACTCTCTAACTCCTTGGAATTACTACACTCTGTTTCTCTCTAGTAGAGAACGTATTGTGTAGTAATTACCAATTTACTTTTATTGCAATTTACTTTCCAGCAATTTTACTGGTCATAAATCCAGTGTTTAATTTCCTGTCAGTTACTTTTCTGCAACTTACAGTGCTAAACTATTCATTGCAGGGATTTGAAAGGTTACATTGAAGATTAAGTTGGATTAGTCTAGCTTATGAAAATGCATTAACTTTCAGAGTTAAGGATAACGGGAGAATAACTGTAGTAATATGTGTAGTCTGTATATGGTTTTTATCTGGCGATGAAGGTAACACTGGTTGTGCTAGGGCAAGTGACTAATATCACACCTGATTGCATGTTGACCAATGTGCACTGTGGTCGGCCGTCTAGCCAGTGGTTTCACAGTTTTATAAAGCATCTTTAAACTACAAACAGCCCTTTTTGTATCTCTTTACTACCTGCACCCTGGGTTCTTTTTCTCCAATAGATTTTACAAACACACTTACTCACCATTTGCTAAAACAAGCATCGGTTAAAATCCTCGAATTCGCCATCTGAAATCATCCCTTAACTGCTTTACCAACAACTGAAAAGACTCTTGCATTATTCCTTCTCTGTGGAAACGATATCTGGTATTTACTTACTATTATTACTTGTTACGGGACGACAGTAGTTCAAGGTGTATACTTGCGCCTGGTTCTATTTTCCAGTTGAATCTCACAGTTCACCTCAGTCGTTGTTCTTTTGGTAGTTCCTTTGCTCTTTATTCTCCTTATTCCATTATAGGGGATTGTAGGGTAAGGAAAACTGACAAGCAAGTTTTTGGCGCCGCTGCCGGGGAAGGAAATTAAGAATTAATTCAGTTTTAAGTAGAGTTTTTAAGTTTTGATTTTTCTAACACCTTTTTCAGAAAAGAAAAGAAAAATATTATTTTATGCCAAGAAAAGCACGCGGGGAATTTTTTGAACTTGATCCAGAGATTGAACAAACTCTCCGTTGGCAAAGAAAAGTACAAAAAGATCTTTTGAAAACCATCCAGATGTTAAACCAACAAGAGGAAAACCCACCCCCACATCCTAGTGATGATGAGGAGGAGTACAGTGATGAGGAGGAACTCTATCAGGAGCAAGATATCATTCAACTTGCTAATTCTAAGGATGGCGGGATTATGGACTATGCTATTCCTGTTTTGGGCCAGCTCCATTCAGGAATACTTAGGCCCAAAATCAAAGCCGCCCATTTTGCTCTAAAACCCCTGATGTTTTCCATGATCCAAACTAATGGCCAATTCGGTGGCACTGCAGTTGAAGATCCGCATTCTCATCTAAAATCTTTTATGCAAATAACAGATTCTTTCCGTATACCGGGAGTTTCACCAAGCGCCTTGAGGTTATCTCTGTTTCCATTTTCCCTTAAGGAAAGAGCCAGAGCCTGGTACGATTCACTCGAACCAGATTCTATAACCTCATGGAACCAAATGGCAGAAAAATTTCTAAAAAAATATTTTCCACCCACCAGGAATGCTAAGTCCCGGCTTGATATTTCCACTTTTAAACAATGGGAGGACGAAGCAGTTCCTGATGCATGGGAAAGATACAAAGAACTTTTGAGAAAATGCCCTCATCATGGCATTCCGTACTGTATACAGCTAGAAACCTTTTACAATGGGTTAACACCTACTGCAAAGGGAATGATAGATGCTACTGCAGGCGGAGCTTTCACTGGAATCACATACAATGAAGGATTTAAGATCCTAGAAAAGATATCCAACAACAATGGGCATTGGGCTGACCCACGGGCAGTTCCACCAAGGAGAAATGCTGCTAATGTTCAGGATACAGATGCCTACTCAGCTTTGGCTGAGCAAGTTTCCAATATGGTTGAGATGATGAAGAATCTGACCAACCCTAATGGAAATGAGAGGGCACCTAAAAAAGTCCGTTTTGTCACTTGTTATTACTGTCAAGAAAACCATTTATTTGATGACTGTCCTGAAAACCCTGAAAGTGTTAACTATGTTGGCCAGAACAATCACACACAGACTGGGGCCTTCTCTCCTACTTATAATTCTAAGTGGAGAGATCACCCTAATTTTTCATGGCGTAGTCCGGCACTTAACTCACCAATGCAGAAACCCCATGGTCAGACCAATCACCCTAGTCAGAATAACCACCACCACCAACAACAGAGGCATGTTCATTTTCAAAACCAGAACCATCAATCTTCTTCTTCTTCTCACCATAGGAACAACAATCAGAATGATGCCCCTCCTACCTTGGAGGCAATGTTGAAAGGCTTCATGGCCCAAACACAGGCATCAATCAAAAATCTGGAAAGCCAGGTTGGCCAGATAGCTCAGGAGATTAAGAAAAGACCTGATGGGACTTTACCTAGTGATACTGAGACCCCTCAGAGACCTGGGAAAGAACATGTCAAAGTTGTGACCCTTAGGAATGGTAAGACTTTAATAGAAAACAATCAGGTGAAATCACACACACCACCTGAGAAAAAAGATAAAGAAAAAGAAAATACAAAAACAGAGCCCGAGAAGAAAAAGGTAGAAAAAGAAAAAGATTTTGCATCATCCACTTCTTCTGATATTCCACAGCTTTCTAGAGAAAACAACAAGAGACCTCTAACTCATGCACCACTTCCTGAGAGGTCAGACCTTCCACTTTTGATTCCAAATGAGTCAAAGAAAGTTCAAAAAAGAGACAAAACCCCTGTTAGTGATGTGTCACACTCTGGTGATAGTCCTAAGATTCATTGTACACCAAGCAGTTCAGAGACAATCCCTGAGGCAGAACCTGTAATACAACAAGTAGTAGAGTATGATGTCCTGCCTACCCCACCACCATTACCAGACCCAATTCCTGGAAAGACTACTATTCCATCTTCAGTCAGTCGTTATGTTCCTTACCCCCAAAGGTTAAGGAATCAAAAAGAGGAAATACAATTCAAGAAATTTCTGGATGTTTTCAAGCAACTTCATATCAACATACCTTTGGTTGAGGCTATTGAGCAAATGCCAAGTTATGCTAAGTTTCTTAAAGACATCCTGAACAAAAAGAAAAAGCTGACTGAATATGAGACAGTAGCTCTGACTAAGGAATGTAGTGCCTTGTTAACCAACAAAATCCCACCGAAGATGAAAGATCCGGGATGTTTCACTATACCTTGTCTGATAGGAGGAAAGAATGTAGGGAAAGCCCTATGTGACCTAGGTGCTAGTATTAACCTGATGCCTTTATCCATTTTCAAATCCCTAGGCATAGGTGAAGCTAGACCTACCACTGTGACTCTATCTTTAGCTGATAAAACCATTGCCTATCCTGAAGGAAAAATTGAGGATGTCCTAGTTCAGGTTGATAAGTTCATCTTTCCGGCTAATTTTATTATCTTAGACTTTGAGGCAGACAATGATGTTCCCCTCCTTCTAGGTAGACCCTTCTTAGCTACAGGTAGAACCTTGATAGATGTCCAGAAAGGAGAGTTGACCATGAGAGTCCATGACCAAGAAGTGACTTTTAATGTGTTTAATTCTCTTAGGTACCCTGATGATAGAGAGGATTGTTCCATTCTGACTGTGATAGAGACTTGGTGTGAGAATGAGAGTAGAAGAGAAGCCCTAGGAATAGCAGAGTCTGATAGTAATAGTGATGAGGAAGATTGTGAGGAAATAGTGATGCCTGAGGAAATCTTTGCTTTTGAGACCTTAGAGATTGAAGATAGGAAGACTCTTGTCCCTTCTTTAGATGTTGCCCCAGATTTAGAACTAAAACAACTTCCCTCACATTTGAAGTATGCATTTTTAGAACACCCAGGGAAGTTACCAGTCATAATTTCATCATCATTAGACCCAGACCAGGAAGAAAAGTTGGTCCAGATGCTGAAACAGCTCAAGAAAGCCATTGCTTGGACCATTGCTGATATCAAGGGCATAAGCCCTACTGTTTGTCAACACAAGATTATTCTTGAAGACAAAAATTTCACTTCAGTTGAGCCTCAAAGGAGACTCAATCCTGTTATGAAAGAAGTAGTTAAAAAGGAGATCTTGAAATGGCTTGATGCTGGCATAATCTATCCCATTGCCAGTAGTACTTGTGTCAGTCCAGTTCAATGTGTACCCAAGAATGGTGGAGTTACTGTTGTACCAAATGAGAAAAATGAGCTTATACCTACCAGAGTAGTATCAGGTTGGAGGATATGTATGGACTACAGAAGGCTTAACAAAGCCACTCAAAAAGACCATTTTCCTTTACCTTTTGTGGACCAAATGTTAGACAGACTGGCAGGTAAGGAGTTTTAGTGTTTCTTAGATGGCTACTCCGGTTACAATCAAATAGCCATTGCGCCAGATGACCAGGAAAAGACCACTTTTACATGTCCCTATGGCACTTTTGCCTTTAGGAGGATGCCTTTTGGATTATGTAATGCCCCAGCAACTTTCCAGAGATGTATGATGTCTATTTTCTCTGATATGCTAGAAAACTCCATGGAAATCTTCATGGATGACTTTTCTGTATATGGGACATCATATGAGCAGTGTTTGAAAAATCTTGAAAAAGCTCTGGAAAGGTGTGAAGATACTGATTTAGTCTTGAATTGGGAGAAATGCCATTTCATGGTTAAAGAGGGTATAGTCCTGGGACATCTCATATCCAATAGAGGCATTGAGGTAGACAAAGCAAAGTTGGAGGTAATTGCAAAGTTACCTGAGCCAACCACTGTGAAAGGAATTAGAAGTTTCCTTGGACATGCAGGGTTTTACAGGAGATTCATAAAAGATTTTTCCAAAATCTCAAAACCCTTGTGTGTGTTACTTCAGCATGATCAGGAGTTTATTTTCAATGAAGATTGTAAAAAAGCTTTTAAAACTCTAAAAGAAGCTCTGGTCACTGCTCCTGTTGTAACCACACCTGACTGGTCTCAACCTTTTGAAATAATGTGTGATGCTAGTGACTGGGCAGTTGGAGCTGTATTAGGGCAAAAGAAAGGAAAGATTTTTCACCCTATATACTATGCTAGTAAAACCCTTAATGATGCTCAAATCAATTACACCACTACTGAAAAGGAATTATTGGCTGTGGTTTTTGCTTTTGAAAAATTCAGATCTTACTTGATGGGGATCAAGGTAATTGTTCACACTGATCATTCTGCCCTCAAGTACCTTATTTCTAAAAAGGATGCAAAACCTAGGCTGATAAGGTGGGTCTTGTTGTTACAAGAGTTTGATTTGGAGATCATTGACAGAAAAGGAACAAATAATCAAGTGGCTGATCACTTGTCAAGAATAGAAAAGCAAAAAGAGATTGTACATAGTAGTGACATCTGTGAAGTATTTCCAGATGATCGGATATTAGCTGTGAACCATTTTTCCATACCTTGGTTTGCAGACATTTGTAATTTTTTAGCATGTGAAATCATTCCTAAAGATTTTAATAAATATCAAAAGAAAAAGCTTTTATCTGATTGTAGAAAATATCTTTGGGATGATCCTTATTTGTTTAAAATTTGTGCAGATCAGGTGATCAGAAGGTGCATACCAAAAGAAGAAGTGACTTCAATCATACATCACTGCCACACAGGACCTTGTGGAGGTCACTTTGGAGGCCATAGAACTGCAGCTAAGATTTTACAGTCTGGATTCTACTGGCCTACTCTACATAGAGATTGTCATGACTTTGTAAAAAGTTGTGATGAGTGTCAGAGAAGTGGAAATATTTCCAGAAGGAATGAAATGCCCCTTAATGGAATTCTAGAAATAGAGTTATTTGATGTGTGGGGTATTGACTTTATGGGACCTTTCCCTGTTTCCAACAATTGTTCTTATATATTGGTAGCTGTAGACTATGTGTCTAAATGGGTGGAGGCTATGGCCTGCCATTCTAATGATGCTAAGACTGTTGTCAAGTTCTTACAAAAGCACATTTTCACTAGATTTGATACACCACGTGCCCTAATTAGTGATGAAGGCACTCATTTCCTAAATAATTTACTTGAGGAACTTCTACTGAAGTACAACATTCAGCACAGGGTGGCTACTGCTTATCACCCTCAAACCAATGGTTTGGCTGAGTTGTCAAATAGGGAAATTAAAGGCATTTTGGCTAAAGTAGTCAAACCACACCGCAAGGATTGGGCCTCCAAATTGGATGATGCCCTGTGGGCCTACAGAACTGCACTCAAAACCCCTATTGGAATGTCCCCATATAAGTTAGTTTTTGGAAAAGCCTGTCACCTGCCTGTAGAATTAGAGCATAAGGCCTATTGGGCCATCAAAGAGCTGAACATGAGTCTGGATGAGGCTGGTAAGAAAAGAATTTTACAACTCTGTGAAATGGAAGAACATAGGTATTTTTCCTATGAGAATGCCAAACTCTATAAAGAAAATACAAAGAAATGGCATGACAAAAAGATTCTTCTAAAAAACCTTTATGAAGGACTAAAAGTTTTACTGTTCAACTCTAGAGAGAAGTTATTCCCAGGAAAACTAAAATCTAGATGGACAGGTCCTTTTGAAATTGCAAAAGTATACCCCTACGGAGTAGTTGATTTAATTGATCCGGACAGAGGTACTACTTTCAAGGTAAATGGACAGAGAGTGAAACCATTTCTTGAGCCAGTTCCAAATCCACATCAGCCTGACATGGCTGATGACTCTAGTTTCTAAAATAAATAAATGTTTTCTTTTTGTAAATAAGTCTATTCTCTTTACTTTTCCTTTTTATTCTTACTAACATCAAGAGAAAAGCTTTCACAAAAAGAGTCATTTTTAATTAATAGAGTAATGTTAGTTTTTATAATTCTTTTCTTAAAAAAAAATCCAAAAATAGTTGCTTTTAGGTTAAGTTATGAATAATATTAAAATTTTGAAAATCAACAAAAAGATTTATTAGTTGTAAAATTAGGAAGGTACATATAGCTAGATGTTAATCTTAGTTTTTAGCCTAAAATCTTAAGTATTTATGTACTTAGTCTAACTTTCTAGTCTAGCTAAAAGAAAACCAAAGAAAAAGAAAATAATTGTAGCATTAGGTTATCTTAGGTATTAGTACAACTAAAGTTAGTATTATAAATAAATAGTTAGTAGTAATATTAGTAAGCATAGATAAAATTAGGTTATAGTCAATTTGTAGTCAGCAAAATTCTTTTAGAAAATGATGTTTGAAAATACCAAAAATAATTTTGTTATTTGAAAATCAGAAAAAGAAAGAAAACAAAATAAAGTTAATTAAATCTGATTTTGGGTCAGATTGAAGAGATGGGCTAATTAGCCTATCCTCCTAAATTGGGCCCTGTGGTCAGTTTAATGAATTAAATAAAAGCAGGCCCACGAAATAAATAAAAAGAAATTGGATCTGATTTGGTTACCTCTTGTTGCAGGCCCACTCTCTCAAGCCCAATTCCATTTAAGTTGAGATCAAACGATGT
>CM058044.1:4426351-4468964 GCA_030169165.1 Centaurea solstitialis | reverse complement strand
TGGTCGTGCTCCGTTGACTATGGCTTGCGAGCATTAAAAAAGCGAATTAACAGTTTTGATTCTTAATAAGTTGATATCCAAAGAATTTTATTATACAGATGCATCGATGCATGTCTAAACTATTGAAGGAGAAATAAACTTACTATTTTATTGCTGGAAAACAAAAGACTTTTTTTTTTTTCCTTTTCTTTAAACCAACATGAGACATTTAATGATTGAACATTCTATCGGTAATTTACTATTAAAAAACCTGTGTATTTCGGATTGCCACTATCGATGGTTTACGAATTGTTGTTTTATTTTTATTTTTTAATTAGTTGTTGTTAGACTATCGAAAAACCGTCAGTAAATGAAACAGTTGGAATGCCGTCGACAAAGGTCGTTGAAAAACTATCGCTAGCTTTTACCGACCAACTTTTTATCAATCGTAGTTGTTGGGTCTGAAAGATGTTAAAGTCATTAGTACTGCTGAAGTTTTGAAGATAATGCTGCTAATGGAGTTACAACTGCTAGTACAGAAGTTAATGCAGCTTGACATGGTTGGTACTGCTAGTTATGGAGTTAGTGCTACCAGTTCAAGTTAGTACTGCTTTTGTTCTAAAGATGCTGCTAGAAGGATTAATGCTGCTGGATTGCGATAAGGAATGTTTTGTTGCTTTGTGCGAAAGATAATTATGAAGCAGATTTTGAAGATTTATTTTCCTTTTAACTGTATATATATAGTCTAGAGTTCTAGATTAGTTCAGACAAGAGTTCTTTTGATAATTTTCGTGATTATAAAGTTTAGCCTCAAGATTGTTCAAGATCCTTACTTTAGAGAGGTTTAGTACGTCTGTTGAGTCTGTTCAACAGATTTAGGCTTGAGCTTGTAATCATTGAAGATTAATACACTAGACTTGTGATTCTATTAATTGTTAGTTCACTCTTTTATTGATCATTATAGGTGTTAAAGTGTTATTCCACAAACTTTTTTAACATTAATTTTGAGTTGATTAAATTCTTGATTGAATTTTGATCCTGTCAAGTTTCGTCGGAAAACCGTCGATAAGGTCTGTTCTCGATACTTTACCGATTATTTTTGCTATCGGTAATATACTTGTATTGTAGTAGTGATCCATTGGAAGTATCCATCAGTGAAAGGATTACCAACGAAATTAAGTTGTTGTAAAAAGGCTCATCGGTGATCATATTTACCAGTGGATTAGTAATCAACTATGACTTAATTATCAAATCATTACAAATCAGCGACAAAAAGGGTTGCATGTAATCCTACATTAATTAATTGTAATTTAACATATCTAGAAATACAAAAAAGTTCAAACAAAAACGTTAATTATTTAAGAAAACGTTAGTCATGTATAAAATTATATATGATTAATTTTATACTAACGGAAAAAACTAGACGCATGCAACTTGGCATGCGACTTAAAGTTGCGGACAAAGTTGCATGAATGACATATGATTTTGTACGTGAATCATATATGATTTTGTACGTGAATCATATATGATTTTGTACATTGATAAAATTTTTCTTGTTTTCTTAAATTGTTAGCATTCTCATATGAACCAACCTCTCTGGAAATATTTGTGGATAGTACGTGGCTAATCAATAGAACTATAGGATTTTAACTTTTAGCACTTCATATTAAATAACTGAATCAAAACTACAGTCTACGGACGCATCATTTTGACCCACTAATCCACGGTACGGAATTTTGTTGGGCATTAAAAACGATCTTTTATGATTTTTGTAATTTAATTTTATGTATTGTGCAACATTTAAAAAATATATATATATATATATGTGACATAAGCATAATGGTAGATGTCCTACAAGCAAAATAAATGACGAATATCCAGTTAAAAACATCTTTGTTAGTCAAAAACTCTTTTTCTTCCATGAGTAAATCAAACATCATAATATTATACATTATACAGTAAACCATGTTTCAAATTTCACGACTCCAATTTCTAGTCTATCATAAGTTTTTCTATTATAACTAACCGAACGAAGCATAAATGAATGTCCTGTGATACTTGTTAGACCGGTCTTTTATATAAGATGTCGTTCCTAAAAAAAGGATCAGAGAACATTCACCATATAGCTAAAATTCTAATTGATGATGATGATGATGATAATAATAATAATAATAATAATAATAATAATAATAATAATAATAATAATAATAATAATAATAATAATAATAACAATAATAATAATAATAAGATTTCATTGCCAACAATACAACATATGTCACTAAGGTTGCTTGGTGTTCAAGATTTTGATCGTTACTTCTCATCATATGTTTAACAAACTAGCTGATAAGCTACTTGGTAGTTGATTAGCAAGTCGTTAAGCTAGCTGGTAGCTAGTAGCCATTGAAGTGGAAACAGATTCAGTCTTCAACACCACTTAAAAAACAAACAACACCTAAGTAATATTTCAATAAGCTAGCTTATAACACTACAAGAAAAATCACTATTAGTGACAAAACAGATCAAACATGTACCTTAAAAATAAGCTAGTTAATTTTTTTATCAAACATAGCTTAAATGTTTTTTTTACTAAATTACTATAGTAACCTAATACAAAAAAAAGACCAGTATAAGTGACAAATTTAAAATGTTGATGTAAAGGTTGTGTGCTTTTCTATCTTAAAAAAATGTTATACTAAAATCATAAAGGTTCAATATTATTTTGTACCAACTTATATTTTATCTTATAAATAGTATTCCTTATAATACTTTGTGTGGGGTTGCATGGTCGGTGTACATAGGGGTGAGCAAAACCGGGTACCCGGCCAAAATTCATGGAACCGGAACCGGAACCGGCGGTTCCTAGAATGAAGGAACCGGAACCGGTTGCACCGGTTCTTCATATTTGGGAACCGGTCCCGGAACCGCCGGTTCCGGTTCCGAAACCGGGTACCCGGTGTCTAATTTTTTAAATGTTTTTTTTAATATTTTATGTTATAAAAAAGAAATTATTAGTTATTACATAGTCACAACGTAACGAAATAAATAGTAAAACGATGAAAACTTATCCGATAAAAACTATATAAATAATTACGACAAATTTTGAAAATGAAAATAACAAAAAACACAACTTGAAATGTTAAATACTATATAAAAATATCGAAAAAAAGAGAATAAATAAGTCGAGTGAAAAAGTGGTCGTAAGTTTATGCGTAATGTAAAAGGTAAAATAATAATTTTAAATTTAGTCTATTAAACATAATAATCATTTATATAAAATTACCTTTATTAATATATAAATATATACATATATATAGCCTAACCGGTTCCGGCGGGTACCCGGCGGTTAGCGGTTCCACAAAAATGAGAACCGGAACCGGAACCGGAACCGGTCCCGACCGGTTCCGTATTTTAGGAACCGGAACCGGAACCACTCACACCGGTTCTGGTTCCGGAACCGGCGGTTCCATAACGGTTCCGGTTCCAAAAGCGGGTACCCGGTTCCGATGCTCACCCCTAGGTGTACAATTGAAAGGGCTGGAAATGTAAATTAATATGCTTCTAGAATAACAATGGTTATAATAATCTTCGATTCAACATTCAACATCCTTAATTCTGGTAGTACAAAAAGGGAACGTCATTTTTCTAAATTATTTTTTATAAATCTACTTTTCCGTAATAAAACAAATTATTATCGATACTCGCTTCAATTGATGTATCTAGATTGAACTTTTAAGAAATAAAATAGATAATTATACATATTTAAACGTTTGTCGATTTACAAAAGACAAATTGTCTTAATGATTCAAATTTCGGACTTCAGCAGCGTCTCTTAAAAATAAGAAGTGAAATCAGACTTCAACACTTTTTTATTGTAAACATAGTTACATGCATATATAAAACAAATATAATGGTAAAACACATATAATATATATATATATATATATAGGGAAGTTCAAATGAGAATGACATTTTTTAAGAGAATACGAGAATGATTTTGTATACAAAATCATATATGATTAAGTACTGACGAAAAACAAGGGGACGCGGGCGGGTTACATGCTGGTTGTAAGTCGCATGTAACCCGTGCAGTTGTTAATCATGTATGATTAACAACATGAATCATATGTGTTTTAATATATGAATCATATATGATTTTGTACATGTTTTTTGTACCTGAATTTTTCCTTTGCTAATCATATATGATTTTGTACACAAAAATCATTCTCGTATTCTCTTAAATTGATGTCATTCTCGTTTGAACCTCCCTATATATATATATATTAATTGATACAATCAACTCCTACCATTATATTTAATTTATGCTATATAACTAAACAAAATTGTTGAAATGAAACTTGCACTAATGAACAATTATTGTTGTGGCTTTCGCAAATATGGCATGATGAATACAAACAAACAAAGATTGTTCACATGTCATTTGCAAACCAAACATATAATATTCAAGGTGATTCATCCCAAGGAGCAATCGGTCAAAATTGATGGGCCTTCTTTCCAACTCCATTGCCTATAAATACCACGAATTTTATTCACATTTCATAGCAACAAAATCGTTCTTCTCTTTAGAGTAAAACCATCCTATATTATCTATTAATTTCTCTGCCATTAGTAAATCATGACTTCTATCACTACCGAGATCGAGATTCCTTCTTCATTTCCTGCCGATAAGGTTTTTAAAGTGTTCAGTGATTTTGACACTATTGCACCTAAAGTGAACCCTGAAGTTTTCAAGTCCATCGAGACCATCGAAGGCAATGGAGGTGTCGGAACCATCAAGGTCTTCACATTTGGTGATGGTAAGAAACTCAAACATTAGCGGGTGGTTCTATTTCATCATTATTCAAATAATCATATTTATCTAAAGCAAATGATTTTTGTCATTTTGTATTAGTTATCTTTCTTTTTCTAAACATCCATAATTATGTGTTACAGCCGTTCCATTTACAAGCGGCAAATACAAGGTTGATGCTGTTGATCCTAGCAGCTTCAGCTACACCTACTCATTCTTTGAAGGTGACAACTTGATGGGTATCTTAGACTCCATCAAAAATCAAATTAAGATCCTGCCTTCGGCTGACGGAGGAAGCATATTCAAGCAAACAATTGTTTACAACTGCAAAGGCAATGAGAAGCCAACTGAAGATATTCTTAAAGTTGAAAAAGAAATATACGAGAAAACCTTCAAGGCTATTGAAGCTTATGGTATTGCCCACCCTGAGAATTATTGATTTATCACGTTAGACATTTTTATCATGGGTTTAAATCTTTTCAGTATCATGTTTGTGATTCTTGTTTACTAATCATTGTACTATGTTTGCATTTGTTACAATAAAAAATATGAGCGATTATGAAATAATTTTCTACCGAACTAAAAAATGAATTTTTTTGGTTGATTTGTTTTGTTTATTCAACTTTGTCTGTGTGATTGTGTTTTAAAATTTTTTATTGGCAAACACAACCATGTACTAAACCTACTCCTAAGTCTACTCTAACGTTCACAATGGGATCGAACCCACAACCACAAGAAAAGAAAACACCACTCAATAATATCAAATGTCACTAGGTACAAGCCCTTTTGGCAAAAGTGTTTTAACATAAATAGCTTAATAATAAAGGATCATTTTTCATTTGGTTGCTTTTTGTTATTATAAAAAGTGTAGGTTTCAATCGATTAGATGTTATTGTTATAACCTTTACTCATGAATAAATTGAAGTCAAAAGTTGACTATCAGTATACATGCAACTATCATCTATCAAATAAGTAGGTAGCTTTTGGCTATTCTTTAATCAATGAATTACCGTTTTGATTAAAACAGCGAATTAACAATTTTGTTTTCTAAGTTGATATCCAAAGAATGCTTAGTAACATATGATTTGTCAAAGCTCTCAAATTTTAATGTATAGATGGATGTATGTCTAAACTATTGAAGTATAAATGAACTTTTTTATTGCATGCAATCGGTTAATTAGTAAAAACTATGGTGGGTTTGGTTCGTAAAATGTTTTTTAAAGGAATTGAAATCTTTGATGAAATTAAAATATGTCAGTAACTAGAATCCGATTCCATATTATGTTTGGTTAGCAGGAAACGGATTGGAATTAAATTCCATATTATGTTTAATTTGCAGACTTATCAGATGAATTTGATTTCAATAATGCTAAATTACAGAATTGTCCTTGTTTTTTTACTTTATTTTATAGCTTATATGTAAAAATATATTATTATTATTATATATATATATATATATATATATATATATATTTGTTAGGACTGATTCTGATGCATGATCATTGCTGAAGATATTTTTGTTAACACTGCTGGCTTTGGAGTTGTTACCACTGCAAGTTCATCTGAAGGTTACCACTGTCAGTATGTGTGTTTCCACTGAAGATCAAATTACCACTGCTCTTGGAAAGTTACCACTGCCTATACAAGATTACCACTGTTGGTTGGAGATTAACACTGCTTTTGTCTTACCACTGCTGACAAGTTCATGATAAGGAAAGGATTGCGATGATTGAAGATATGGACAAGATATGATTCAGTTGGAGATATTTTAGAGATTATCTTGTAAATCTAGTTTCCTTATTGTTATCTTGTAATTCGTATATATAGCTGATAGGTTTTCATTATTAGATACGAGTTTTTCATTAGCTTTTGTTTAAGAATTCTAAGCCTCAAGATTGTTCTTGAAATCCCTGCAATTGAGAAGATTTGCACGTCTATTTGAGCCTGTTCAAACAGATTGGGGCTTGTGTTTGTAATCATTAAGCTTTTGAAATCAATACACATTCAGTTTGTTACAATTCATTGTTTTGTTCTTATAATCAAAGTGTTATTCCGCAAACTTCTTTGATTAAGTTTTCTGATCTTGATATATAGATCCTGTCAATATATATATTTAGCGGTTCTCGGCCTATATATATATTATATTCATAATATATTTATATATTATAAATTATTATATTATTATAATATTTATGTATTAAAAAATTATAATATATATATTTATAGACTTAGGTTCACGTAAGACCAAACAGTTTCCGTAAGACTGCGTAAGACTAAGACTTTACTCATTAAACTTCACAACAAAACACTGCGAAAATAAATAAAATTCGAATATCCATATTAAAAACACTGTCGAGGTAAAAAAAATCCAAAACAAGGTATACAAATGAAACATTCACAGAGAAAATGCTGTGAATGTCAAAAATAAATAACACCTTCACAGCAAAAATGTTGTGAAGGTATCGAACCTTCACATCAAAAAACACCATGACATAACATTTATAGTGTTTTTACTATGAATGTTCGAAATTGTTTTTTACTTTCACAGTGTTTTGCTGTGAAGTTTCAAGTCAAAAATGTTAATCTCACCGGTCTCACGGAAACAGCTTTGTCTCACTACTAAAAAAATGGGTATTACCAACGACCGAACAGTAGGAAAACAGTCGGAAATCGGCTTTACCGACAGCTTTCCGACGAAACGAGCGTCGCTAAAAATATGGTCGGTAAAAGTACTGATGGTTTTTTCGACGACTTTTACTAACTGTTTTCCGACTATTTCGTTTACCGACGGCTTTCCGACAACTTTTAACGACTGCTTTCTGACTGTTTTATTTTACCGACGGTTTTTCGATACGTTACCGACGATTTTTCCACTGTTTTTTACGGTTTTTCGACGACTTATTAAAAAATAATTATAAAATAAAATAAAAAAGAACAATAGGTAAACCATCGGAAAACAACCAGAAATCTCCGATTGCTGTTAGCAGTCGGTAAAGGCCGTTGGTAATACACAAATTTCTAGTAGTGTCTCACGTGAACCTGACTCTATATTTTACGAAAGAAGTTCAAACGACACCAATAATTGTTAGGATTATGTGCGAGACAGTAACAGGGTTACCGTGTCCAATGTTATAAGACACTAGTAGGTCACACCGCTGCACACCAAAATGAGAACGTTTGGATTACGTGAGAAAAATAATTAATTGATTATTAATTATTTAAGAGAGAAATAAATAAATAATTAATTAAATTATTTATTCATAATTAATTAATCAGATAGATTAATTAATAGACAATTATGGAAATTATTGTAGAGATAATTACCATAGAATTATATATGGAAACAAACACTGTCAGGTTTATCCATATAAATAAGGGTTAAGGGTTTATGATCATAATTCAATTTTTCCTTTATTCCCAAGAAACCTTTTCTCTCTCTCCTCCCAAAAACCGGCGTCCAGATCCAGGGTGGTGTACGGAGTCGTTTTTCGGGTAATCCTCGGTGGTGGTCTAGCAACTATCTCAACCGGTGTCAGTAGCGGTGTATCCCCTACTCGCATTTCAGAGTCATTATCAAAAAGGTAATCCTCTAAACATCCTTAATAGTATCTGAATAGTTTAGGATAGGATCCTTGTTTGGGAATCAGTTTTTGTTATCCGCTGCGCATGTTTATGCTTCCGGTTCCCAACAGTGGTATCAGAGCCACTTCCTAAACGTTTAGATCTGGTTAAAATTGTTTAGATTATGTTTTTGTTAAAAATTCGATTTTATATGTTTTCTTAAAAATTGGATTTTTATCGGTTATCACACGGGATCGCGATCATCGTGGTGGTGATTCACGACAGTTTGTCGATCGGAACCACCAAGACAAAACCGACCGCCGGCCACCACGAACCGGTGGCAGCGGAGTCGCAATGATCAACCACCGCGCCACGTTTTGGCGACGGTGGTGGCGCTGTTTTGTACGGCGGTGGCAGCGGCTCATGGTCGTTGTTATCGCCGGAGCACCACGAAACGCCTTCCAGGCCGCCGGCTGCCTTACGGCCACGCCGGGCGGCGGCGGCGATTGCCTCCCGAAATCGATCAGCCACCGCAAGCCACGAATTGGCCACGGTGGTGTGTTAATTGGTGGCGGTGACGCTGCTGTTTCGATGGCAGCGGAAGGAAGGTGGTGGCGGTGGCTACGGCCATCGTCGCCGCACTGACCGCGGACCACCAGGCCGCCCGCCGGCTGCCCTAAGGCCGAGCCATGGCGGGGGCGGTGGTTGCTTGCTGTTGATCGCCGGACCAAGCCACCAATCGGTGGTGGTCACGATGGGCGGTGATGGCGAAAGCCTTGCCGCCGGCTGTTGTCATCGGCGGCAATGGCGGTCTTCGCGGCTGCTGTCGTTGCGGTGGTAGGCGGCGGCGATCAATGGAACCGGTGGTGGTGGTGACGATTTTGATTGTTACCATCATCGCCGGTAACTGGTAATTTTTCCCAATAACCGATAGTAACGATCTCAACTGATTGTGGCTATCAGAAAGGGTATTGGATAAGGTTTCGTGTTGATAAGTTTCGTTTTAGCCAGATAGGCTGAAACTCCGGATAAAATTAATTTTGTGTTTTCTCATTAAAATTAATTTTTGGTAATTACAAAACCAGTTTGGGTTTTACGTTTTTCAGTGTTATTTAACTGCTTATCGTGGTTGTCATAGCTAAGCCCTAGACCCGTGGTTGTAATTTTATTTGCTTGTTTATTTATTTATTTAATCGTTGGTTACGGGAGGCCTGCGTGCCATTTACAACCCGCTTTTATAATGTAATTTCAATAAATAAAATAACCGAAGAAACCGAAGACGGAGCACGGAGTCAAAGATGGATCTTGGAGCCAGTGGGAGCGCCAAGAAGTTCATACCTTGTGTGTTGCTGTCACTTAGGGTTAAGACCGTCGTTTTGTGTTGGCTCACAAAACGACAATAGTTTTAGGGGTTTTTGGCTATGACATGTCTTTTAAAACTGCGTGGTTGATTTTATATTTAATTGCGTGGTTGTTTATATTTAATTGTATAATTGTTAAATAACTTTTTAAAATTAAATATAAACCGAATGTTTCAAAAAGACAAAAAGGGATACAAATACAGTTAGTGTTTGGATCCAGTTTTTCAAAATTTTTGGAAAAAGGAAACTGGCAATTTCGACCCTTGTTAAAATCATAGATTAGTAAGTGCAACCCACTTTAGGGGCACTTCCGGTGTAAGGTACATAGGGCGTTGTAAGTGCACACACTATGAGCGCCCGTGTTCAAACCGAAACTGGAAGGTGATAAAACTCTGCGAATTATCTCCGGGTGGTACCGGCCAGAGTTTGTCCAGGTCCCGGGTGGTGCAATCTATTTTGGTAATTATTTATTCACTGGGTGGTACCAGGCCAAAATGCACTAGAGGGACTAAATATGCACGGACTATTAATATCCGATGTCCCGACGATCTAGAAGTCGTATTTTCAGATAGCAATACGATTGGTTATGTTTTACCTACCGTAGATCGCATGAGTCGGTTTGACATGATCACATGCTTCCCGACGCATGTGAAATACGGATTCTAGTCTAATAAATTTATTTTAAGGGTAATAATTTATTAGAATTATATAATTATAAACTAAATTGGAATTTATATTCTTCTGTAGATGTCTCCAATTAGCATTCCGTTTTATTCACCTGAGGAATCACTTCGCCTTATTACGGGCAAGTGGAAGCTTACGGGCCAGAACTTTCCAGTTTGGAAGTTGCACTTACAGAATGTTTTGAGTGCCCAGGGTAAGCTTTATGTGATCAATAAGCCCATGTCACGACCCAAAAGCAATGCCCCAGAAGAGGAGTTTGCTGAATATTTCAGATTCATGGCAGATGAATCGGATGTAATGTCCATTCTAGTTTTCTCTATGTCACCCGAGTTCACGGGAGACTTAAGAGTAAAATTCTGTCACGAGGTCGTAAGGAATGTAGAAAACCAGTTAGGTTTTTACAAGCATACGGGCAAGCTTTTGATCATGCAAGAGATTCTCTCCCTGAAGCTACAGAAGGGTCAGTCAGTTAAAAACCATCTTATTGAAATGAGAAGGCTTTTTAAGTGTTTATCACGTCTGGGGTACAAGATGACTCAAGAGGAGTTAGTGTACCTCATGTGGTTCTCTCTTACCAAGGAAGTACAGGACACAGCTAGTGCCTACATGAAGGAACCAAAGAACGACGTGGATAAAGTTCATGAAGATATCCTGGCCAGTCTAGAGCCAGCACCCGAACCTGCGAATCTCATGGACACTGATATAATTGATGAGCTGGGAGATCTGAGTTGCCCAGAGTGCGGCAGCGAGGATATTTGCGAGCACTCGATGAATATCGACCAGATAGAGATCGGTTTACCCGATGCTCCAGGTATCTTTATGATAGATTGCTTAATCACTTCTTATGAATCATGGGTAATTGATACAGGCAGTGGTAACCACATTTGTAATCATTTACAGGGATTCACTAGAAGAAAGACTCTGAGGAAGGACTGTAAGTGCAAGAAACAATGGATCAAACAATCAAATCTTCATTCCATGATGTAATCTTTACAATATGAACATTCTCTCTCTAGATTCTCTCTCTAGAACACACACTAATGAATATTACAATTAAGCTCCTTTCTTCAAGTCTATTTACTAACTCCTTCTAACATACTATATATACCCTTGACCTCAACACTTACTAACATTGACTTTTCTAACTAATACTTTAACTTTACATATTAATGCTTTGACTTTGACTTTGATGCTTGACTTTCTTCTTTGACTTTCATCCTTTGACTTTGTTTGACTTGAATATTGTTTCCTCATCTTGAGATCTCGGATACAATAATATTTGCTCTAACAATCTCCCCCTTTGTATTCGAGATCGCTCTTCAAAATGAGCTCCAGCTTAAACGATCTTTTGTCTTCATGTCAAACAAACTTTTTCGGTCATAAATTTCAAACAACTAACAATCTCCCCATTTATACATGCATCATCTTCAAAACAAAGTCTTCAATCTTGAAATCAGATCATCACAATCAACCAGATAAGCTCAACACATATCAAACTCCCCTTTTTCAAATAACATCTTTGAAATAACACTCTTCAACTTGAAGCAGTCTTCATCAAATCCAGAATTCCCTCTTGAGGTCAAATCCAGAAACCCTTATTGAGGTAACCAAAGCCAATGGTCAAGGATATTTAGGTTCTAAGCTTTGACACTATGTGTACTAAGCTCTTCACCTTCTCAATATAAATCCATCATATCTTCAAACTCTTCAAAATACTTTCTCAACTTCAGCAAAAGATTTAAACCTTCATAATTCGAACTCAATCTTTAAACCTAAAGGCTTTTCAACCTTAGATTCAAAAGATTTAAACTTTGATCTCTCTTTAGCTCCCCCTTAATACTTGCTTTCTTCCTTAACTGTTACTTCACAACACATTTCTTCACATAAACCCTCAAAACTTGAATAAACCAACATCATGAAATCTTCAAACGTGTCGTCTTCGCATACGACTTTGATGAAACTTCTCCCCCTCATCGTTATCTTGAACTCTTCAACATATAACATCATGAACTCTTACACATAATTCCCATACCTTCATTGTCTTCGCATATGCATATGTCTTTGATGAAACTTCTCCCCCTCATGATGATTAGGAGAATCCTGAGCATCATGAACAATCAAAGACATCATCATCAAATACCTCATTCACAGGAACTGCTCCCCTCAAAAGTTGGTTTACCATTCAAAGAACCATATGTCCCCCTCAATCAAACAGCTCATCCATATCAGAGTGCTCCCCCTCAAATCCAGCTCAAGTTGCTCCCCCTCAAATGATGGGTAATCGGCTAACATAGAAGCACATTTAGCAACTATTGACACAACAACTCATAGAATTGTGTGGCCTATTTTCAGTGTTGGCAACAGGGTAGCACTGATAGGACTTCCAGTCATCACTGAATCAAAGTTATAAAACTAAATTCTCAGACTGTTCCGGCAATATCACAAAGATATGCAATTGGAATCACAAAGACTCGTGCAAGTGTTAAAGAAATATCATCATATCAATTAGGCTCAAATATTGATTCAACCTGGGACGCAGATTGAAAATCAATGACTCTTGTGCATAGAATATGAAGTTCGGAGACCGGAGAGGATGTCTTCCTTGTTTCAATATCTAAATCTTCCGAGTGAAGATTAGATAGATGATGTGCTAATTCTCCGTGAAAATTGAAACAAACATCTTTTTAGAGATATTTGAGTAGCTTGGTGGGGTGACACAAGTTATCGACACTGGGTCCATGTCTTGTTTCAATATTCATCTCCAAAGAATCGAGAATGAATAGATGATGTGGTTACCCGGATAACTGTATAGGTTTGGGAAGGATCTTCTTTTATTCTTTTTGATCCTGTCTCACACTCACCATTTTCTTTTAGCTCCCCCTACACTCAAGCTCTCGGCATTTTACCTCATGCACACCCTCACAAACTAGGTCTAACCTAGGGATGTGTTTCTTGGGTAGATCCTCCGGCTCTGGATTGATCATAGAAACTTCTATATCCTATCACACATAAGTTGATATCATGAAATGATATTCTTTGAAACGTTTAGTATATTCATACCAGAACGTGATATGATGGTGATTCATATGTGATACAATATGTATATGGGGAACATATGTTGAACAGAAATGGGGAACATTTGTTGATGAGATCATATGTTGAAGAAATTCATTCAAATGCTCTAACAAGTGATGATTGATTGTAGAAATTAAAAATCTTGATCGTGAATTCCAAAGAACAAAATTCAAACGCTAAACAGATAGACTCAGTAAGCACAGTGTATTCAAGAAATGAATCAATGATTAGAAAGTTTAATTGTGAAGAACAATTCACAATTAATAATCTGAATAAGAATTGAATCATTGAGATGAAATAACGTGCATTGAAATCAAATTGGAATTCAAGCGAGTGTATTTCCACCGAATAATTTCAACGAATATATGAGATGTGGAAATAACTATGTCAAGAATTTTATAACACGTGGTGATTCTTGAAACGATTCAGAATCGGAAAGAAACTAACACAAGTAAGTTCCTTATGATGAGCACCACGGTTAAACACAATTAATCGCAAGTTATATACTAAGGGTTTAGAAGGATACTTACATTCAAGCTCAGGCATTGAAGACCGGGTCCTAAACTGAATTGTTTAGAAGCCACTAACCTGCAAAATTAAGACATGAAAGATTTTGGTATCCACTTGAATGTGGATCCTCTTTTGTTAGAGAAATTTGGGTTATAAGATGAAATCTTGTAAATCCCAAATCGTTCATCTATATAATCGTCACTTACAAAATCATTTCTTTGAAAGTAAGAACCAGATGATTTTCTTTTGGATAGACTAAGAAGTTTATTTGTAGAATAAACTAACTGAGACTTACCAAAAGACGTGTCATGGAAAAATTTGTTCTTTTGAACTTTCGGTTCCGAAGCAAATGATTTTGTATGAGCTCCCTTTGTACTAGATCCCTTAACTTGCCAAATGAACTTACTAGTTGAATAACGATGATTACCTGAATAATCAACACGACGATCATAGAAGAGATTTGAAGTACGAATCTGACCACTTGAGTTGATATTACTCTGTGAAGCACTATCCATATAGCTTGAATCATGAGCTTTGAAAATTGTCTTCTCAAGTTCCTTCACTTTGGAAGAAAACTTGTTTCTCTCTTCAAGAAGATCATTAAGCTTCTTCTGCTGATCAGATCGCATTCGTTGCTCATTCATGATATTAGTCGATAATTCAGATAACTTGCTTGTAAGCTTCCTTATTTCAGCCGTAAACACTTCCTTTTGATCCTCAAAATCTGCTTCCACAAGACTTGGCTTCTTAGGTTCAGCGATTATCTGTTCTAAGACACTCTTTTCATGTCGAAGAACCTTCTCTTTTTGTTTAAATTGATGTCTTACATCAGATAACTGATTCTGTAAGTCAACAATTTGTTTTTGAAGCTCAATACATTTCTTGTCATCAACTTTCCTCACTGTATGAACACCTTGGATTTCTTCTTCAAATTCATGCATCATGTTCTGATATTTCCCGGCACGAAGACTTGGTTTCTTCAAAGAATTCTTCTTATCTAGAATAATCTTCCTCTCTAACTCATATATTTTCTTTGAAAGATTAACACTTGTCAAATCAAATACCTTTCTTTCTTCTAATAAAGTATTTTGAAGATCAGAAACAGTCTTTGTAAGCTTCTCAATTTCGGTTTCAAACATATGTCTTTCTTTCGCAACCTCTAGTTCCACATTTGGCTTTTCCTGTCCAGCTTTGTCTTCTAATAATTTCTGAAGATCAGCCACTTCCCTTTGAAGCTCTAAAATCTCTTGAACAAATTCTTCTCTGTCTTTTGCAAACCTGCTTCTTTCATTCACCAGATCATGTTCACTTTCATACACAACTTGTTGTAGAATCTGGATTTGCTCAAGAAGCATCTCTCTTTCAGCATTGTGCTCATTCTGCTCTTTGAATTTAAGAGATTCATACTCAGATTGAGTCTTTTTGAGAAGATTTTCAAGATCCACAATCTTTTCTTCTAAAACTAATGTAGGAACATAAGGTTTAGCTTTGACATCTGATTCTTGAGAAGACTTAATATCAGGATAAACCAGAAAATCAGAAGAATTAGATGAGTCTTTTGATTTGATTCTCAGAGTGTCTGAATTATATACAAACTTGACCCTATGATATTTAGGTTCATAATATACAGGATCATGTTGTTCAATCTCTTGCATATCTGAGAAATCTTCCTTCATTTCAAAACCTTTTAAAGAAGGAAATCTGGTGCTCATTAACATACTTGTAAAATCATAAAATGCAGATTTCTCCTTAAGAGCATTTTTCAACACATTTGGATTCTCATAACCTAAACCCCATTTAACATCAAGAAAATCTCTGAGTGCACAGGGTTTGTTTAGAAAAATTGTCCGTTCAGAAACACCTATTTTGTGAAGCTTCTCATCTAAAAATTGAATTATCTTGTTTGATTCCTTAATTTGCTTTTTACATTGAAGCTTTGTCTCTGCAATTTGTTTTTCAAAATCAAGCTCTTTCTCTTTGATCTGATTTATCATTTGAAGCTCTTTTTCTTTAATCTGATTTTTCATTTGAAGCTCTTGTTCTTTAATCTGATTTTTCAAATGAAGCTCTTTTTCTTTAAATTGAGCAACTGCTTTTGCAAGCTGTGTTGTAAGACTAGCCTTCTCACGTTCTAGTCTCTTCGTTTTATCCCAATCTTGTTCATACTGAATTTCATCATCTGAATCCATTGTTATCTGCACAAAAGATAATAAGGATCGTCAACAGAAACTTCGATTAGAAGTGTAAGTAGTGCACAAAAGATTTATTTCAAACAAATCAAAAAATTCCGAAGAAAATGGGTAAAAAATAAACTTGAAGTACTAAAAAATGACAAAACCAAGAAGCTTAGACGACTCACAAACTTGAAAACACACGTACAAAGACTAAAATTGAAAATAGAATGAAAAGAAAACACAACACAACTATTTAATAAAAGAAAAAGAAAGAAATAAAAGAAAAGAAAAAAACAAACAAACTTGCAAGTACACAAGCTCAAAAATAGCCCAAACACATTTAAAAACACTCAAAAATAAGCCCAAGACTCGAGATACAACTCATGGCTCGAGATAGAGAAGAAAATGGCTCGAAATACGAAAAAATTGGCTCGAAATACACTATCCACGCGCCCACACGCGCTTGCCACGCGCTCCACGCGCCTCTCACGCGCGCGCACGCGCCAGAAAGATGAGCCACGCGCTGTACACGCGCTCTTCACGCGATCAGCACGCGCCTAACTCGAGTAGGGCTGACGTCAGCGTGACGTCAGCAAGCGGTCAGATGCGCTGACCGAGCGCTGACCGACCTCTGACCGGCTTCTGACTGCTGACCGAGACCTCTGACCGAGATTCTGACCTCTGACCGCGCCCTTACTCGAGCTCTGACTGAGTATTCTTCATCTGACCAAGCGTCTGTTTGCTGACTCGAGCTCTGACAGTCAGATGACAAGAACCACCGTCAAAACTTCAGTACTGATAAGCGCAAAAGCCATGACAACAATGAGTGGTTACAACAATGTCGCCCACAAGAAACCATACACTCATTGAAGCTGGTGAGGGGGAGAGAACTGCTAAAAAAAAAAACTAGATTCTGAAGAAAAGAAAGCAGGAAATCATCCGACTGAAAAATCCAACCAAATACAACACTCAATCACCGCCGTCTCGAAATCGTTACAAATCTGACTTGGCTTCAAAGGATTCGGAACATTTGAGGGAATGAAATAAATTCAATTTTCAAGAATTGAAAAAATTGAATTTTCGGGCTTTTATTGGGCTTTTAAAAAAATATAGAGATGGAAAAAAAAATGGCCGGATAAGCACAGGGATTTCTGAAGCTAACTGGAACTGGATTGGATTGGATCTGAATTATTACAAAAATATTGGTGATCAATCTTGGGCCAATCTGAACTTTACGGCCGAAAAAAAAAAAATTTAGGCCCAACTGAATAAATCTTGCAAGCTCGATTGATCCTTTAATCTTGAACTCACATCAGAAAAATAAATTCTGAACTGGATATGACATTTCAGCTCTTCAAATAAATGTCTCATCAAAAAGTTCTGATAAGGAAGCTCTTTTAATCTCGAACCACCTGATACGGGGGTTCCGCTTGAACATATTCACAAATATGAAGAGTAGGGACCATTGATGTCATAAAAAGCCACTTGAACCAATTAAAATCTGACATTTCAGCTCAAAAAGCCATGTGGACCAATTGAAATCCGACACATCAGCTAGCTTGACCACGTGGACCACTCTAAACTCGCCAACTCAGCGCTGATTGAGAGAGAAGACACCTCAGATTTTCGGTCAGATGCAGCTGACCGAGATCTGACTAGAGAAAGTGGCTGCTGACCGAGCTCTGCTCGAGTTCTGACCAAGGAATTTGGCTCTGACCGAGCTCTGCTCGAGCTCTGACCACTAACTCGAGCGCTGACCAAGCTCTGATTGCTTATTCGCGTCTGACCGAGCTGATTTCTTGAACTTTGGCTCGAGATATGGCTATTATGGCTCGAAATATGGCTCGAATTAAGAACAAAATGGCTCGAGACATAGCTTAAGAGAGAGAATGTCTTGAGCCATACTTTTTCTGCTTTAAAGTACACTCGAGATGTCATTTTGACCAGCTTTTGACTTAAAAAATCAGCTTTTTCAGCCTTAAAGTACACTCGAGATGAATTTTTATCAGCCTTTTCTGCTCTAAAGTACACTCGAGACATCCTTAAGAGAGAGAATGTCTCGAGCCATATTTTTCTGACTGAAATTCTTGAAAATCGAGCTCGAGACGTATGAAGATTAGACTCGAGACATATGAATCTGCAGCTAAAACCTCCATTAATGGACCTCCATTGATGAACTTCGAACAAAACCTCGAAAATTCATCAATTTATGCTTAAAAAATCATCGAATCTATACATTTATGCACCAAAAACTCAAATCTATCAACAAACAAGCATCAATCCAGATCCAAATCATCAAATCTTCACAATCTTCAAGCTCCAATCCAAATTTCTCCATTTTTGCTTCAATCTTCAAAAATCCAAATAAAACCTCCATTGCTTGATTTCTAAGGATCGAAACGAATTGATTAATTCGTTCCAGCTCTGATACCACTTGTTAGTGCAAGAAACAATGGATCAAACAATCAAATCTTCATTCCATGATGTAATCTTTACAATATGAACATTCTCTCTCTAGATTCTCTCTCTAGAACACACACTAATGAATATTACAATTAAGCTCCTTTCTTCAAGTCTATTTACTAACTCCTTCTAACATACTATATATACCCTTGACCTCAACACTTACTAACATTGACTTTTCTAACTAATACTTTGACTTTACATATTAATGCTTTGACTTTGACTTTGATGCTTGACTTTCTTCTTTGACTTTCATCCTTTGACTTTGTTTGACTTGAATATTGTTTCCTCATCTTGAGATCTCGGATACAATAATATTTGCTCTAACAAGGACCGTTCGAACCTACGAGTTGGCGAAGGCACTCCGTTGATTGCTGAAGCCGTGGGATCTTATAGTCTTAGTTTACCCTCGGGTCTAGTTTTGGAACTGGATAATTGTTATTATATTCCAAATATGATTAAGAATGTATTGTCTTTTGATTTATTGGTAGACCAAGGCTTTTATTATAAATATTCTTATAAAATGATTTCAGTCTTTAAAGATAATATTTTCTATTTTAAAGCTACACCCGTAGATGGTCTATACACTGTAAATCTAAAAGACAACAATAGTGAAATCTATCATATAAGTAAGCGATCCAAGGATATTGAGGATCATACTTACCTCTGGCATTGTCGTTTGGGCCATATAAACAAGAAACGCGTTGAACTACTCCTAAAAGGAGGTTTTCTTGGCAATTTCGACTATAAACCTTTTGATAATTGGGAATCTTGTTTATCTGGCAAAATGACAAAGCAACCTTTCAACAGTGAGAATGAAAGGGCTACTGACTTGCTTGAAATAATCCACACAGATGTATGTGGACCTTTCAGTCATGTAGCAAGAGTAGGATACCGGTACTTCATTACCTTCACTGACGACTTCAGTAGGTATGGGTATGTCTACTTGATGAGACATAAATCTGAAACCTTTGAGAAATTCAAGGTATATCAGAATGAAGTACAGAATCTACTTGACAAGAGGATCAAGTTCTTACGGTCAGATCGTGGTGGCGAATATCTCAGTGATGAGTTTGACAATCATCTGATGGAGTGTGGGATTGTATCCCAACTTACACCTCCGTATACACCTCAGATGAACGGTGTATCAGAAAGGAGAAATCGTACTTTGCTTGACATGGTACGAACGATGATGTGTCATTCTTCGCTGCCAATATCATTCTGGGGACATGCGCTCGAAACAGCAGCACACATACTGAACAGAGCGCCAACAAAGTCGGTAGAAAAGACTCCATACGAGTTGTGGAAGGGTAAGAAACCCAACATATCTTTTCTGAAAATTTGGGGTTGTGAGGCTTACGTCAAACGACCTACCTCAGAAAAACTCAAACCCAAATCCGACAAGTGTTTCTTCGTTGGATATCCCAAGACCACCGTGGGATATTATTTCTACAACCCTGAAGAGAACAAAGTGTTTGTTGCTCGAAATGGAAAATTTCTGGAAGAAAAATTTCTCAGTTTAGAGAACACCAGAAAGGATGTAGATCTACAGGTAGAAGACGAAGAAAGCACTACATCAGTTGTTGAGCCAGAAATTCAACATAACAATGTTGAACCTCAATCAGAGCCGATTGAGGAAGTGCAAACACAGGACCTTCGCAGATCCAGTAGGGTAAGACAAGAACCAGATAGGTATCTTGGGTTCCTAGTCTCTCAAGACAGTGGAGACTTAAATGAACCAACATCCTATGGAGAAGCTGTATCAGGCAGTGAGTCTGAGCAATGGCAGGAAGCCATGAGGGCCGAGATGCAATCCATGTACGACAACCAAGTTTGGGAGTTGACTGATTTGCCACAACACTGTAAGGCTGTTGGACGCAAATGGGTTTTCAAGAAGAAAACCGACATGGATGGGAACGTACACACCTTCAAAGCCAGACTGGTTGCAAAAGGATTCACGCAAACTCATGGCATTGACTATGATGAAACCTTTTCACCAGTGGCAATGTTAAAGTCAATTAGGATTCTTATGGCCATCTCAGCGTACTTTAATTACGAGATTTGGCAAATGGACGTCAAGACAGCCTTTCTGAATGGAAAGTTAACAGAAGACGTCTATATGGAACAACCAGAGGGGTTTGAAGATCCTAAGAATCCTAATAAGGTGTGTAAGCTGCTAAAATCCATTTATGGATTGAAGCAAGCATCTCGAAGCTGGAACTTACACTTTGATGAACGAATCAAAGAGTTTGGTTTTACCAAAAGTGAGTTTGAGCCGTGTGTCTACACTAAGTTCAGTGGGAGCATAGTAACCTTCTTGGTCTTATACGTAGACGACATTCTACTCATAGGAAACGATGTACCAACTTTACAGAGTGTTAAGAGTTGGTTAAGCAAATGTTTCCAAATGAAAGACCTTGGAGAAGCCGCTTATATACTCGGTATAAAGATCTACAGAAATAGATCTAGGCGGCTTATCGGGCTTAGCCAAAGTACGTATATCGATAAAATCTTGAAGAAATTCAGGATGGATGAATCCAAGAAAGGATTTATCCCGATGCAACATGGCATTTTGTTAAGTAAAACACAGTGTCCTGTTTCTAGTGAAGATCACGACAAGATGAAATCGGTCCCATATGCTTCTGCAATTGGATCGATTATGTATGCCATGCTGTGTACTAGACCCGATGTTGCTTACTCAGCAAGTGTCACGAGCAGATATCAACAGAATCCGGGTGAACCCCATTGGGTAGCTGTCAAGAACATCCTTAAATATCTGAGAAGAACGAAGGAAATGTTCTTGGTCAATTACCGTAAAACTGAATTATAAAACCAAACTGTTTTATAAGTCGAAACCAATATTTTAGTCTAAAATTAGTTTTATCTATTTTTATAAAATACACTTTTATAAATAAAACCGATTAGCTAAAATAATTCCTCTTTAATCCAAATATATCAAACTGGTTTTATTGATCCAAAAGATACTGGCCTTTTGAGTAATAACACAATGTTAGGCTTATTTGAAAAAAGTTCATCAAACCGGATAATCTAGTTCAACTGGTTAAAACAAATTTTATAAAATAAATTCGGATAAGATTAGCTTAAAATCAAAACGAGTCCTTTTGGGCCATAACTTGGTCCAAAGAACTGGGCTTTGGGCCTGATAAACAAACTAGGCCCAGACAAACGAAAAACCCTAGACGGATGGTTCAGTATTCTATTCGCGACGAGAAAACTCAAAACTGCAGTGGCCGACACCCCATTGCGGCGGTTGTCGACCACCGTCTGATAACGACCATGCCATCGCCGTTCGACGACTACAATCACCACCAATCACCTCCGCTGTCCAAAGACAGCGGTGTTCAATTGTTACCACAACTGTGGTTGGCCTTGAGGCCGTGAATCTATGCCGCTCACCACTGCCACCGTGATGATTTCTGGTGGTTGTGGTTGTGATCGGTGACGGCAGCATTACGAGCCACCATCGCCTCTACGGCTGTCGTAAGATTTCACCGCCACCTGGTGGTGCGGCTTGGCGGTCGCGAAATCGCCGCCACCACCTTGCTGGTGGTTCGGCTTGGCGGTCGCGAAATCGCCGCCACCGACCATCGATCGATCGATTAAACAGCTGCTCGGCCACCATCACATAACCGTCGCCGCCACCATCGATTGCTGTGGTGCGGCCGGTTGGTCAGAAAATCAACGGCAACAGCCGCTGCCTCGGCCGGCGATCGATTGAAAAACAACGGCCGCCGCCACCGCTATGCGCGGTGCGGCCGGCGATCGCCGTCGTCGTGATCGGTCCTTGTACCGTTATCCACTGCCGTGATTTCGGCTCCTGGCGGCTACGGTTTTTGATTCATACTCAATTCGTGGTGCGACTCGGCCAAGGCCGAGTGTTGCCCTATGGCTACCACCATTCGTTGCCACCAACGACTTGGTGGCGCGGCTGGTTCGAACGGCCACCACCTTGCTGGTGGTTTGGCTGGTGCTTGAGTTGGCAGTAAACGCCGCCACCACCAGTGCTGGTGGTGCGGCTTGGTTTCGCGAAGGCGGTTTCGGCCACCGCTACCCAACTGGTGGCGTGGCCTGGTGGTCGAACAGCAGCAGCCGGTGCCGCCACCACTAGACTGTGGTGCGGTCCGGTGATTGCAACAAAACAACACCACCACCGCCCGGCTGTTACCATCTCGTTGGTGGCATAGCGGTGGTGTATCGATCTCATCCACCACCAATCTGGTGGTGGTGGTTTTTCCGGATTTTGTATGATAAATAACAACTGAATTTTATGTAAAACAATAAAAAAAATCAGATTTTTAAACTTTTACGCAGGAAACAGATATTAACGGATCACACATAAACAGATAAAACTGAAACGATTTTAACAATGACTCTGATACCACTGTTGGGTTTTTGTGGGTATCCTCGGATCAAACTGACTCGAGGATTAACTCAGATCTAACGAACCTCACTGGTTTGATAAATCTCATAGGTTAATCAAACTGATAAAACCATATAATCAAATACACACTGTATCGATTATATCATGCGGAAGCGATAAAAGCTAAAAAACCCTTAAAAGCCTAATGATCTTTAATCGTTGTAGTTTAATCCTAATAATTTTAAGTTCAGATCAATTTACCTGGATTGCTCGAGATTTAGTCCACCGGTGATTGACCTAACGAACTGTTCTTCTAGTTGAACCGAATGAAACCCGAACACTTGAAAAACCGAACTGGCGTTCCGAGTGGGATAGAGGGCGGCACCGATTGGGAGAGAGAGGGAGAGAGAGAGAACTGGAAACTGATTTGTGTTAGCTGGAAAGCATTATTATTCCTTAACCCATAAGCCTTATTTATATGGGAAGAAAACACAGTTTGAATAGTATTCAGTTTCCATATAATGATTATCTCAAATCCTTTCCTTTTTTAATTACTGGAAAAGAATTTGCTTATGATAATCCTTTATATATATTTATCTAATATATATATATTACTTATTAATTAACTATTATATATTTATTTTATCTAATAAATATATAATGTAACTAATTAATTAATAACCCTCTGACTTTTGTAATTCTGACTGAAATTACCCAATTGATTTATAATTCACTATTATAAATCCTAACTCTCCATTTCTGGGTTTCATCTAACTTATTCGATTTACAGGTCCTCACAGGTGTGACCCTCAAGTGTCTTGCAATATTGGATGTGTAATTACTTGGTTTGTCAACTCTGCACATAATTCCTAACAGAGGTGGAGGTGGAGGTGGTATGTTTAGTGGTGGTGGCCATAGAGGTGATGTGGGTAATGTATTTGAAGAGAATAATTGGTGGCTAAGAATTATTCTCGTATTCTCTTAAATTGATGTCGTTCTCGTTTGAACCCACCCGTATATATATGTACTATCGAGAACGATAATTTTTTAAGAAAATGCGTAGACGATTCTCAGCCACACATTTTCCTTATTTAAATATATATTACGTGAGTATTGGTAATATCTGCCGCCACCACCACTTTCCCTTCCATCACCACCGCGCCGCCCCGACCGCCCCACCACCACCACTGCCACTACCAGCAGCAGCCACCTGCGCCACATCATCACCAGCAGCCACCTCCATCACCAACAGCCACCTCCGCCGCCACCACCAGCCACCTCCGCCGCCACCACCAGCCACCTCCGTCGCCACCACCAGCCACCTACACCAGCCACCAGCCACCTACACCAGCCACCACCAACCCCACTAGCGCCACCACCAACAACCACAACCGCCGCCACCAATAGCCACCTTTGCGGCCACCAGCATCCACCTCTTCTGCCACCACCGACAACCACAACCACCGCCACCAATAGCCACCTCTGCCGCCACCAGCATCCATCTCTACCGCCACCACCGACAACCATAATCGTCGCCACCAATAGCCACCTGTGCCGCCACCAACATCCACCTATGTCGCTACCAGCATCTCTGCCGCTACAAGCATCCACCTCTGCCGCCACCACCATCCACCTCTGCCGCCACCACCATCCACCTCTGCCGCCACCACCACCATCCACCTCTGCCACCATCGCCACCAGCAACAACCTCCGCCACCAGTAGCCACCTCCGCCACCACCATATAAAGTGTGTGTGTGTGTGATTTTGTTCACGTACGTTATTAATCATTTATGATTTTGTGTTGTGAATCATATATGATTTTGTACATGTTTTTTATGTAGATTTTCCTATGTAAATTATATGATTTTGTACATGAATCATATGTGATTTTGTGTAGTGAATCATATATGATTTTGTACGCAGAAAAATGTATGGCTAAAATTTGTCTTGGCATTTTATTAAATTGACATGGTTCTCGTATGAACTCACCTCTCTCTCTCTCTCTCTCTATATATATATATATATATATAGAGAGAGAGAGATGAGCCTTCATGTAAAACCACTTTTTTTGTAAAAACCCGTAAAAACCGAATAAAAAATAATTTTTTTTATGATTTTTTCATCAAATGTTAGAATTGATATGTTGTTTCACATATATTTTTTAATAAGATGAATATCATCCATAAATTTGTTTCATAATATGAATAAAAATATTGTATATTTTCGATTCATAATATGAATAAAAATTTTATTTTTTTCATGGATGATACTTACATTATGAAAAAATATATATGTGTAACAATAGTTAATATTCCAAAAACAATTATTTTTTAGTTGGTTTTTACGGGTTTTACAAAAAAAATGGTTTTTATTTGATTATTCCTCTCTCTATATAAATAAAGAGACACAGAAAAGAATATTACATTATTTATATTAAAAAAAAAACTTTCATTATTTTAGAACATCTTAATTTACGTTATGCTAGCGTTGTGGTTCTAGAAGCCCTATAGTTTACATTTTCACCCCCTTTCGTTGGGTACGGAGCTGAATATAAAAAGCACTTAAACACCAAACTATTATATATAGTTCTACTCTGGAATTTAAAAATTATGTGAATAAGACAAACGGATATTAGTTATTGTACAAAAATCATGGACCAAAAGTATGTTGACTAATAATTCATTCTATTGTTAGAAAAATCAATGAACTTTAGAAATGATAATCCTAAATCAATAGGCGGAATGAAATTTCAAAATCAGTAGAAAATCTTTACAGATTTGTTGCACTATAAAAAATTAAACGAGTGCTTTTCGATGGTTTATCGGTTTATGCCTTTTTATTTTGTTTTATATTTATTTTAAAATTAGTTGTTAGAAAACTGTTCGAAAACTGTCAAAAAACCGTTGGAAAGCTGCGAGTAAATGGAACAATCACTAGATTTATAAAACACAATTGGTAGATAAAGGTCACTGAAAAACAATCGCTAGATTTTACAGACCAATTTTTTGTTCGACACGTGTTTTTTCCTTCAGAAAACCGTTCACTACAAGATAAATCACCTTTAGAGAATGTTTTCTTTTGTATTTAAAAGCTTGAAAAGCTTCTCTAAAGGTTTTAGAGAAGCTTTTACTTCCGTCAACAACCTTCCCTATATAACGGTACAAATGGTTTTAGGGAGGGTTTTAAAAGGGCTTTAGGTAGGAAAGCTTATCTTTAGTTACATTTCTCACATTTGTGATATAGTTCCTTCTTTAAAATTCACTTTTAGATACGTTTTCAAATCATTCTTTAAAACTTTCTTCTTTAAAATCCCTTTTTCTTGTAGTGGTTTGTGAAGTTTGTTTCCTACGGTTTACGTACCAATTGTTTCTACTATCGGTAAAACCTTTATCGCTTTTTTTTTCTAAAGTTTTTAAAATTTCAATATTTTTTATAAATTTTCAGATTTTCAATATTTTTATATCATAAATTCACTATTAAAAATTGTATATATGCTATATAACTAAACAAAGCTATTGAAATGAAATTTATTCTAATGAACAATTGGCTTTGGCAAACATGTTCACATGTAATTGCAAACCAAACATATAATATTCAAGTTGATTCATCCGAGGAGCAATGGGTCATAATTGGTGGGCTTTCTTTCCAACTGCATTGCCCCATAAATACCACAAAGTTTATTCATATTTCATAGCAACAAAAATCATCCTTCTATTTAGATTAAAACATCCTTTTTATCAGCTTTTAATTTCTCCACCATTACTAAAATCATGACTTCTGTCACTACCGAGATTGAGATTCCTTCTTCATTTCCTGCCGATAAGGTTTTTAAAGTCTTCAGTGATTTTGACACCATTGCACCTAAAGTGAACCCTGAAGTTTTCAAGTCCATCGAAACCATCGAAGGCAACGGAGGTGTCGGAACCATCAAAGTCTTCACATTTGGTGATGGTAAGAAACTCAAACATTAGCTAATGGTTCTATTTCATCATTATCCAAAAAATCATATTTATCTAAAGCAAATGATTTTTGTCATTTTGTATTAGTTATCTTTCTTTTTCTAAACATCCATAATTATGTGTTACAGCCGTTCCATTTACAAGCGGCAAATACAAGGTTGATGCTGTTGATCCAAGCAGCTTCAGCTACACCTACTCATTCTTTGAAGGTGACAACTTGATGGGTATCTTAGACTCCATCACAAATCAAATTAAGATCGTGCCTTCGGCTGACGGAGGAAGCATATTCAAGCAAACAATTGTTTACAACAGTAAAGGCAATGAGAAGCCAACTGAAGACATTCTTAAAGTTGAAAAAGAAATATACGAGAAAACCTTCAAGGCTATCGAGGCCTATGGTATTGCCCACCCTGAGAATTATTGATTTATCTCGTTCAACATTTTTATCATGGTTTTAAATTCTTTCAGTATCATGTTTCTGGTTCTCATTATCTAATCGTTGTACTATGTTTCCATTTGTTATAATAAAAAAAATATGAGCGATTACTTAATAACTTTCTGCCAATTTAAAAAAATGAGTTCTTTTGGTCGATTTGTTTTGTTTATTCAACTTTCTCCCATGTTAACCACAAGGGTGGTGGCTTATTGGCAAAAGACGACCTGAGGGAGTATGATGGAATATCCCATCCAGCTAGGTTTGAGTCCAGGCATGCTTGTGGCCAGACTTAGTCTTTGACGACCGAACTTAATTTTTAAATTGCCAAGGATATCTAGGCAAAGCCTAGATAAACCCTATTAAAAAAAACTTTGTCTGTGTGAACGTGTTTTACATAAATAATAGCATAATTATAAAGGAACATTTTCATTTGGTTGCCTTTTTTATTGTAAGAAGTACTGTTGGTATCAATCCATTATTCGATCGATGTTCTTGTTATAACTCTTATTAACTATGGTGCCAAGTCATTCGCTAAAAAATTGAAGTCAAAAGTTGACTTTTAGAATACATACAACTATCAATCTATCATATAAAAAAGCTTCTGGCTACTTTTATTAATGAATAATCGTTTTTGAATAAAAAATAAGATATTCTACCATAGAAGCTGAGGAAAATGACATGGTCGTGCGGCGTTGACTATGGCTTGTGAGCACTAAGAAAGCGAATTAACAATTTTGTTTCTTTAATAAGTTGATTTCCAAAGATTTAATGCTTAGGCTATGTGTACCATATCCGGGTTCACCACGGGGTGGGCACCAGGTTCAACAGGTACCACGGTTTCACGGTATGCCACAAGTGGGTTTTCAAATCCATCAAAGCTTCCTCTCTCTCTTTCCTCTTTTTCTCTCCTAAAATAATAATAAAACAATCAAAGGATATGAGGATATGAATTGTTAGTGCTACTCTACTTGAAGGTTCAGAGGATAGAATGAGAAAAGCTGATGTGACGTCAAAGTCCTATGAAAGCTGATGGCCTTAGAAACATATGATTTATGAAAGCTCTTAAATTTTATTGTACAGATGGATGTATGTGAATAAAGTTGTTTATTGCACTAATCCTTAAAATCAAAGAATGTAAATTCTTACTTATTTTATCGCTAGAAAACATGGGACTTTTTTTTTTCCTTTTTTTAAGCAATATGAGACATTTAGTGATGGAACATTCTACTAGTAATCGACTATTAGAAAACTGTGTGTTACTAATTATCAGTACCAACGGTTACAAACAGTCGAATTTACTTACGGCTCTCCGACATTTTACGAGTTGCTTTTTTACTTGCTTTATAACTAGTTGTTGAAAAACGTCTGTAAATGGAACAATTTGAAAGTCGTGGATAAAGGTTGTTGAAAAACCATCACAAGCTTTTACCGATCAACTCTTTTTCGACCCTCGTTTTCGTCGGAATCATTGATAACGTCTGTTCCCGATGGTTTTCCGACTGTTTCTGCGTTGGTAATGTACTAATATTTTAGTAGTGCCATTGGTAGTAGCCATCAGTGAAAGGATTACCAACGGAATTAAGCTGTTGTAAAAAGGCTCGAAGGTGATCATGCTTTACCATTGGATTAGTAATCAACATCCATTGCTAAACTCTTTCATTTTTAATTGAAATGGCAAGATGAGACTTAATTATTAAATCGTTAAAAGTCAAAGACAAAAATGGTTGTCAATAATTATATGCTAATTAATTAACTATAATTTAATATATTCAGAAATAGAAAAATGTTCTAACAAGAACGCTAATTATTTAAGAAAGCAAGAAAAACTTCGTCAGTGTATTCTAATATGAACCCACACCTTCAAAAATATTTGAAGATACTTCGTGGCTAATCAATCCACTTTAGGATTTTAGTTTTTAGCATTCTTATTAAATAACTGAATAAAAAACTACGGGTGCATTGTATTGACCCATTAATCCGCCGTAATTTTATCAGGCTTCAAAAACAACATTTTTCTGAGTTTTTTAATTTCCTTTTATGTATTATGCAACATTTTTAAAATATGCATATGACATAAACATAAACGCAACGTAGATGTTCTACAATCAAAATAAACGATGAATATCCAGTTGAAAAAACAATTTTGTTAGTTGAAAACTCTTTTCCTTTCACGGTAAATCAAACCTCAATAATAATACAGTAAACCGTGTTTCATATTTCACGACTCTAATTTCTAATGTGTCATAAGTCTTTCTATTATAGCCAACCGAAGCATAAATGAATGTCTTGTGATACTCGTTAGGCCAGTGTTTTATATAACTTGTCGTTCCAAAAAAAAAAGGTTTACATCTAGCTAAAATCCTAATTAATGATAATAATAAAAAAGAGATTTCATTACCAACAACAAAACATAGGTGACTAAGGTTGCATGGTGTTTACGATTAGGATTGTTACTTTTCATCACTAAGGCTGATGGTAGCGGCCATCAGGCTCATTGGCGGCTTTTTAGATGAGCCTATGGGGCTGGGCGGGCTATGATACAGGAGGCTCCGGGCTTCTTCGGCGGCTTCCCTTGCGGCAACCAGAACTCGATCAAACCGCTCCTCTCTCTCTCACACACTCTCAAAGTCTCTTTTTTTTTCTTTTTTAATTGAAATATATATATATATATATACATATATATATATATAGAGTCACCTTATTTTGAAAACTCATTAATTTGTGGAAACTTTGGAAACTCATATAAACCATTGATTAGAAGAATCAATGGACAAGATTAATTGCAAAATTCAAAATCATAACCACCAACTCCTATAATTAAGCATCACAAAAATAAAATAAATAAAATTACCAAAAATAAACAAGAAAATGGATTATGATTGGTGGAAAACATGGTTTGGTGGGTTGTGGTACTTGAAAGAGTGGACTCGGTGAGCTTATTGTGGGTTTGTGGGTAAAGCTGATGTGACAGAGTGGCTTTTGGGTTCGGTGGGCTGCGTTGCTGATAGCGTAAGGCTATGTTTGGCAAACTAGCTGATAAAAAGCTAGTTGGTAGCCAATAAGCTAGTCATTGATTGATAAGGTAACTAGTTGCTGATAAACAAATTATATTTGAGAAAAACTAGTTTATGAATATGCAAAATGACTTAAAATAATATATTGAATAAATAATTAATCATAAATAGTTTATAATGTAATTAAAAATAAATTATCAATAATATAATATGTTAAATAATACAAACAAAAAAAATAAATAAATTAAATAATATATATACACTAAATTTATAATTCATTAAAACAAGTTTAAGAACAAAATCTACATTAATTAGTTAATTACATTAATGTTATATATAATAAAAAACAAAACTTAAATTGATCAGCTTCACGTATCCTATGTAATTAGTAATTTAAAAAGAATATAATTAAGAATTAAATTAAATATTTTTTATTAAAACATATAGTACGTTTTAATCCTATATCACATACATAAAGATTTTAAAGATTGTTATACTTGTTTTTTTGTTAAGCAAACATATTAAATAATAATTAATATAATTAATAATATTTTAAAATAAAAGATAATGTATTAATAATTAATAATAATAAATTATGAATTATTAGTATCAGATAATTATTAGTTGTTAATAATTAATATTTATTAGTAATAGTTAATACTAATAAGGGATATAATTGAAAAAAGTCATAAACTCAAACGTTATTTCAAGTAGCGTTTCAATAAGCTACCTTATAAGTTATTTTATAAGCTAACTTATTATCATTCAAACATGTACCCTAGATATAAGGTAGCTTATTTTTACCAATCAGTATCTGAAGGTCTTTTGCTAAATTACTATAGTAACCTAATACAAAAAGACTATTATAAGTAACAAATATAGAGTGTTGATATAAAGTTTGTGTTTTTCTTCATCTTAAAAAATGTTATACTAAAGACTGTAAAGGTTGAATTTTATTTTGTACCAACTTATATATACTATCTTATTGAGCATTTATATGGTTAATTTCCGTAACACCCCAAAATTTGGAGTAAACAAAAACTTTCATTAACGAAAGGTGGTAATACAAATTACGCCAAAGCGTGAGTTCTTCCCAAAAATGGGGTATAAAGTAATGTACAATTACAATGTTTGTAATTTAAATGAAGCGATATAATAACCAACAAGTCTAATTCCTAATAAGGAAAAAGACTACAAAAGGTTATCAGTTTCTACTATCAACTCGCGGTCTAGATGACCGGTCTCTTCACACGATTCCCCAAGCTCACTCTAAACCCAAGCATTTACTTTGGAGCGGCGCCACTAGCACCTGAGAGACACATCGACACCACGCAAGTGTTAGGCCAAAAGAGCCTAGTGAGTTGTACCAACAAGTACAGTACATATAGAATCATGTTAAGACATATGATGTATACATAAGGGTATTTAAACAACATAATCAAGTATACTTTTACGGGTTATCTTTTATCTTCGGAAACAGTGGGAGCGACCCACTTCAACCAACCAATATCCCTACACTCGTTACTTCCAAACACCCCGATGCCGAATTTAGCATGACATCATCCACTGGGGCCCGCACACCTCGAAGCCACCCGAGATGCCGGCTATTTCAGTACCTCCCAAAACTGTTTGGTGTGGACATATTGCGTTGGATCGTCCATTATTATTTTTATAGCCGTATATCCGCCACCAGTCCCATCACTCGTTACTTCCAAACACCTCGATGCCGAATTTAGCATGACATCATCCACTGGGGCCCGTGCACCTCGGAGCAACCCAAGAGCCGGCGACATAGGTGCGTACCTATTTCAGTACCTCCCAAGACTATTTGGTGTGGAAACATGACGCGGAATATACTTAATTACACATACGTACTGTCTAGAAAGACTCATACAATTATCTTAACCTTTCATAGGTATTGATCGAGGGTCTCAAGCCCTTCATTCATTTCATATAAGCCCACATGCTCGGGATTTAATTCCTTCCCATCATTCCGTGGCATACATTATAATACGTATTTCTCACAAATACATTCATCATATAATCACATAGATTTAACTCATGCATTAGTAGCATACGATAATCTACTCCATGTATACAATAGTCCAAGTCAAGCCATTCACACAAGCATCGTTACTCATTCATTTCATGGCAATCCTTAAACCTAACAATTTAAGCATTTCATCCAAAATCATGTTTATTCACAATAACCAAGCAAGATATGTAAATCAAACAAGATGATGTGCTCTCAGTTTTAACAAAATGGGTTTAGCAACTCACCTTGAGGCTTGTAAAGCCAAAAGCCCCAAATCTATGAAACCCTAGTTGGGTGATTTGGATGAACACCTAAACTGATAAGAAATCAAACCCTAGATTAGTTCTTAACTTTCATCATGTATACGAGATCTATACTCAAAGCTTGAATAAAACTTACCCACTCGGATCTTAAACAAAACCCTAGAATGGAGAAATCCCCAAAATGGTGGTGAGACGGTTGGAGAAGATGAAGCCATAGAAATCTCCACCTTCTAAATTAGTAGATCTAGCCTCCAACACTTTCCAAAGCATACAATCCACCTAAAACAACACCAAATCTAAGGCAAGTATGGAAGAAAAGGTTTGGAGATGAAAAACCCCCAAATCTAAGCTTAAACTCGAAGGAGATGAAGAGATTACTTACACCAACGTTTTAGAACCACCAAATACTTGAAATCCATTGATGTAGTCTTGAAGAGCTCGAAAAATCGTGAAGAACGCAAATAGAATCACCAAAATCGGAGTTGTAGAGAGAAAGATATGAAGAAATGAAGAAAGAGACCCTAATCCCGAATTTAAACACATGTGTCACTTTAGCGGTCACTTTATGTTGGGTTTTTGTGGGTATCCTCGGATCAAACTGACTCGAGGATTACCTCAGATCTATCAAACCTCACTGGTTTGATATAACTCATAGGTTTGAAACAAACTGTTAAAACCCATGTGATCAGAAACTCGCTGTTTCGGATCTAAATATGCGGAAGCGATAAAAGCTAAAAACCCATTAAAGCCTAATGATCTTAATCGTTTGTAGCTCTAAACCTAAAGGATTAGGTTAGATTAATTTACCTGGATTGCTTGAAACTTAGTCCACCCGTAATCAACCAACGAACGTTCCTCTAGCAGAACCGTGAAACCCGAACAACAAAAACGACCCGGGGGGGGGGGGGGGAAGTTTGTGTGCCCCGGTTTTGGGAGAGAGGAGGAGAGAGACAGAAAACTGATTTTCTCAACTGAAAGGCTTAATGTTTCTTAACCCATAGACCTTTATTTATATGGATAAATACAACAGTTTGTATGAGATTCAGCTTCCATATAATAATTATCTCAAATCCTTTCCTTTTTAAATTAGCTGGAAAAGAATTTGCATACGATAATTACGATTATATATATTTATCTAATATATATAAACCTTATTAATTAACTATTATATATTTATTTATCCAATAAATATATAATATCCTAATTAATTAACAACCCTCCAACTTTGGTAAATCTGACTGAAATTACCCAACTGATTTATAATACACTATTATAAATCTTAACTCTCCATTTCGGGATTTCATCTAACTTGTTCGACTTATAGGTTCTCACAGGTGTGACCCTCAAGTGTCTTGTAACATTGGATTGTATAATCACTTGGTTTGTCAACTCTGCACATAATTCCTAACAGACTCCCACTTGTGCAAGTTGGCAATACCACCTTTGATTATACGGACCTAAGGAGGCCCCTAGACAGGCACTTAGGCTGACCAGGTTACAAGAACTCTTATACCCAGATTTGGTGATATAAACATTCCGTGAGGAATTGGTATCTATGAAACTACTGTTCATTGATTGGGTATATCTTGGCTTTTCCCTTTGCATCACGATATTTCATCTATGAGTATGAGCTTGGAAGGTGTCAACTCTAAATACTCAAGATTCTGTTCTCTTGATTATCTGACTTTCACTGATAGGTAAACGACAAAGAACTAATCAGTTCGTTTGGGCATGGCCATGCACTTCATCAGTATACTTAGTCAGTCAAGATGGGCCCAGAAATATCTCTCTTCTGAGAAGAGGTGCAAATCCCATCTTGCATATCTGCCTTTGACACCACGGCTTCCGCTGAATCTAGTTACACCCTTTATAGCCACCCTATTACGGTGTAGCGGTTGAGTGCACTAAGAATTCAGTAGTCCTCATGATATCAAATCAGATACCTCAGGTGATAGGGACAACCACTGTGAGATTTACTTATGACTTTATTCCAAGAAGTAATCTCAACCGCGGATCACGTCCGATATTTGCTACTCTATCAAATATCTGTGCAACTTTTAGTCTACAACACTTGTAGCTGTTATTCAGTAACTGATCATAACTACCTAAAAGTTCACAATGACTTTAATACCTTATCATGCTCCCACAATGATAAGTCGTCACGGACAGATTTTGAATGAAAAATCGGAGACTGATTTCATTCCTGGATTAATTAAAACATGCAAAATGTGAAAGTGATAAAGAAATCAATCTTGTATAGTCCATATTACACGCTGTAATAATAACAAGATTGAATGTCTTTTCTTTTAACAACTTTCATTTTATCTATTTAACATTTGTTAAATACTGGTCTAAAATGAAGTATCACCTACCTTCAATTTTAAACCCTTTGATTAAAGTTTACCATTTTAATCAAAGTGAGAACCAAAAACACAAGTCTGTTTACTTGTATCTACTAATTATTGTTTTTGCAAACACCTCTTAAAAACAATAATTAGACTTTTAACATATTCCATGAACTTGGAGACCTGGACTAACTTCCAGTTCCTGAATATGTAAACTGCAACTCTCTTTAGTTGCTGTGTAGATGAATGATTTCTACCTGAAATCCGATTCCATTTGCAATCCTGGCAAATCTACTGGAATGCTATATATTTTAATCCAACACTATAATTATTGATTTTTAAGTCAGTCACGACCTTTGTTTCATGGGTCTTGAAACTTTTATCCTTTTAACTAAAAAGGGTAAATTATATCTTATGAATTCTTATCCTACCTGGATTTATGAATTCCGAGATATATCAATAATTATATCTTTTATTCTTTCATCTCAGATTAGATAGAGAATAAATTGGACTCCCACTTACTTGCATAAAAACTAACTATTACTCAAAATTTACTATTGACTTAGTCAAAACTCTGATTTAGTCAATCCTAATTTCAAGTAATGGACTTTGAGAATTTTCCTTTTTATGAAACTCAACTGGATTTGGTCAAATCCTAATTCCAAACCTTGGAATCCTTCTAGTTTCATAAATACTGTTATTAACGCTATCTGAGTTAATATCCTAAATTCTCTTTTAAAACATTTGAATAAAACTTGATCAAACTTGATTAGTTAATTCTGAGAATTTCCTTTTATAAAACTTAACTGGATTTGTTCAAATCCTAATTCCAGAACTTGGAACCTTTCTAGTTTTATAAATGCTGTTATTAACGCTATCTGAGTTAATATCTTAAATTCTCTATTTTCGGATCACAAAACTATTATTCATCAATGTTTTATTCTCAAAACACATTCCTATAGAATCTCGTGTGTTTTGATAGTTTTTATACAAATTACTTCAATTTCATTAAAGTAATTATAATAGGCATCAACTAGGATCAGATATAAGAATATCAAGCACAAACAGATATTTCTATGTCAAGACAATAACTCTTGAAAAATAAAACCATGAAATTATAAATCATAATTATCCAAGAACTGTTTAAAACATAAACCCCCAAAATAACTGTTTTAAAACTATAAATTCAAAAATGTCTCGACTTAAATTATCTCGTGCTTTGATCCTCAGCAATCCTCTGGGCATTTCACTTCTGACCTCCTGCAATAATCATTTGCTCTAGGTATCAGTATACTTGTAAGCTTACAAGTAAGAAGTGACAAGTCAAAGCAATCATAAATTTTCTGAGGTTTACATACCTGCTTCATGACGCTTAGGGCAGTTTTGCCTCCAATGACCGATCTCATTGCATATAAAGCAGCGATTCTCAGTCCTAGCTTTGTTTGGCTTAACCTTCTTGCCCCTGCCCTTGCCCTTGCCTTTCTTGGGTGCACTCTGGATGGCCTGAACTGGTCCTTTTCCCTTGCTGGTGCTAGCATGCCCATTTTTCTTTTTAACCCCTCCGTCTTTTACCATCAAGACATCCTTTGCCTTGTTCTTGTTCCCCATATTTAATTCAGCTGTCTTAAGCATGGAGTGCAATTCTGCTATTGTTTTCTCCATGTTGTTCATGTTGTAGTTAACTACAAAGGGCCTGTAGTCTTCTGACAGTGAATTAAGTATGGTGTCAGTTGCTAGCTGCAACGGAACAGGATGACCCAGCCTCTCCAGATGATCTAAGTGCCGCTTCATTTTCATGACATGGTCACTTACTGATGTTCCTTTTACCATTTTGCACTCATTGAATGCTTTGGTGGCATCGTAGCGCTCTGTACGAGCCTGAGTCTGAAACATGTCCCTCAGCTGGCGGATCATGTCGTAAGCATTTGTATTTATGAGCCCTGTTTGCAGATCTGGGCTCATAGTTGCTAACATCAGACAGGCAACATCAAGAAGATCATCTGAGTGCTTTTTATGGGCATTTCTGGCAGCAGCCGGAGCGTTTGCCGGAGGTGCCTCCCCAAGTGGCTCTTCAAGCACATACCACTTTCTTTCATGTCTGAGCACAATCATCAGATTGCGCTCCCAGTCAAGAAAGTTAGGGCCGGTCAACTTATCCTTCTCTAGGATAGAGCGGAGGGAAAGATTGTTAGTGCTGGTAAACAGTGCTTGCCATCTACACAAAATAAAATTTTTGGTCTTAGCAACTGTAAATAGACTAAATTCCAATAAAATATCAATAAACCCTTAAATGATCAATTTATTGGACTAGGATCCTTATTTCATACGTCCTGATGTGCGTAATGTTCTTGCTCCACCAGACCCGTATTTATTTCAGTAGGTAAGGACTTTTACCAATCATATCTAACTGACATGACTCCTAGATCTTTTCGGGACCATGGCAACTTCCTGTGCATGTTTTAGTCCCTCTTAGTGCTTTTTGGCCCGGTACCACCGGTGAACATTATAGAACCAAAACAGATCTCACCATTTTGGGGACCTGATTACTATACTCTGGCCGGTACCACCCGGAGATAATTCGCAGAGTTATGTAACCCCTTCAGCTTCAGTTTGAACACAGACGTTGAATGTGTGATCACTTACAACGCCTATGTACTTTACGCCGAAGGTGCCCCTAGATGGGTTGCACTACTGATCTATGATTTTCGGGGTTTTGAAAAACTTTATTTCCAGGATTTTGAAAAACTGATTGTTTATAAAGGCTACTTATGTTTTAAACTAACTGTTTGAAACATACATGTAATTTTAAGACTAACTGTCCCAAAAATTACTCGCTAATTAAAACTAACTGTTTTAATAGCATACCTAGTTGATTAAAACTAACTGTTTTTGTCAACTTTGCCTTTTTATGAAATAATCATCCACTGATTGTTATAAAGAGCAATTGATATTCTAAACTTACTGTTTTAGAGGTTATTTTAAACCAACTGTTTAAAGTATCGGCTAATTGAAATCAACTGAGTTTAAAGTGTACTGGTTGATTGAAACTACCTGTTTCAATAACCTTTTCTGTCTTGACAAAAGCTAACTGTTCTGTCAAGTTTGCTCTTTTATAACAATACACTAGGTTTTATTAAAAAGCTTCACTTTAAAGGTTTTCGATTGAAAAGTTAATAAAACCTAATTTCTTCTTGTTTTAAAAAAAATATTTTTAAAACATATCTAATAAACTAACAGTTATTAGTATCAACTACGCAGTTAATCATGCACACAGATAATTTTAACAACTACGCAATTGTAAAACAGATAATTATAGGATTTGCCAATTTTGTTCCTAGGGACCAATAATGACCTAGTTTTTCCACAACTTCAAAACTTCGCGTAGCTCCCACTGGCTTCGCCATACTTGTCAGTATTCCGGTAAGATGAAGAATAGCTCCCACTGGCCTTGTCATCCCAAAAGAAAAAAAACTATCCTAGGGTCATTATTACATAATGGGTTGTAAACGGCACGCAGGCCTCCCCATGAATATGTCAAGGGTCTAAGTTGGCAAATACTATAACGTATATATATATATAAAATCAAACTGAAATTCATATATAATTCTCAAGCAATCACGCAATTATGTGTATATATGCAACAAAAGCAATATTATAATTACGAGAAAAAGAACCTGGATCCGTTAAAATTAAATTATCGCAAAAACTTGGTTTTATAACTGATTCGAAAAACAAGCTGTTTTATGAATCTTAAAAGAAAATCTTTAGACTGAAGAATGGTTTTAACTTATAACTGAGATTTATAATAAATCTTAAAAACCATTTAATTCTCTTACCCAAAAAATATTAAACTGGTTTTAACGATCCAACTTTATAATACTGACCTTAGTGTTTTGAACTGATTTTATAAAAGTTTATTAATTTGGAAAAACCAAAATTTACTTGATAAAAAATCTAAGTAAACTTATTTTGGATAAAAAATCTAAAAAACCAAACGAGTTCTTTTGGGCCATAACTTGGTCCAAAAACTGGGCTTTTGGGCCTAACAAGGGAAATTTGGCCCAAGACGGAAAAACCCTAGGTTTGACCCATGACCAATAACCAATGTTCACCACCACCGAATACGGTGGTTTTGGTCATCGTGAGACGCCGCCACCACCACGCTGGTGGTGTAGGTGCGGTCTAGCCGCGATCCGGCTACGGTCGACCGAGGTGCAGGTCTTGATTGAATGCGGTACCACCACCACTAGGCGTGGCCGTGAGGCAGCCAGTGGTGGTTGGTCTGGCGGCGATTAACGCCACCGCCTTGGCTTGGCCTTAGGGCAGGCGGCGGTGGTTGGATGTTTTCTTTCAACAACGCTACGCACCACCACCACCAAAGTGTTTCCGGTGGTCGAGAACACCGCTGCCACCATCAAATCCGCCGATTGCCACCACCACAAACGGTGGTGTGGCTTTCGATCGGTGGTCCGTACAACCAATCAACACCGCCACCACACGACCATGGCCACCGTCGCTCTCGGTCGGCAACAACGGTAGCAAAAACGGTGCTGCCGCCGCCACCGTTATGTGTGATCATGAAGCACCCGTCACCACCAACCTGGTGGTGCGGTCTCAATCTGGCCATCGTCATTCGCCGCAATCACCACCGTGTGATGCGGCCTGGTGGTTTGGGTGACAGTCGGCGCCGCTAAGTGCGGTTGTGGCCACCACCAATTGCCGCCTGCTACCGTCGCTCTCCGCCTGTCACCATCAATTTGGTGGTTTTGCCCTAGGCGTCTGCCGCCACCGCTAACTGCGGTTTGGCCGGTGACAAAAACAACCACCGCTGTCGCCCGGCGAGGCCGCAAGGCAGCCGGTGGATGGCTTGGTGGTTTGTGGTTCGTCCGGCAACGACGGTCATAGCCGCCGCCACCACCATGTTTTATTCAGAAGAGGCAAACCGCCTCGATCACCGCCGTGGTTGCGTACAGGCAGCGCTACCACCACGCTGGTGGTTGCGGTCTTGTGGTTTTCATTCGACGGTTAACGCCGCCACCACCAATCTGGTGGTGCGGCTTGGTGGTTTGTGGCAGCGGCCGACGCCACTACCACCAATCTGGTGGTTTGGCTCGGTGTTTTTCCGGGTTTTACACGAACAACAATTTGATACAAAAATTAAGATTTTATGTAAAGATTAAACTCAATAAAGATTAGATTTTTGCAAGAAACAATTTTATTTTAACGGATCACGCATATACAGACAAACTAATAAAAAACTAAACGATTTTAAACAATGGCTCTGATACCACTGTTGGGTTTTTGTGGGTATCCTCGGATCAAACTGACTCGAGGATTACCTCAGATCTATCAAACCTCACTGGTTTGATATAACTCATAGGTTTGAAACAAACTGTTAAAACCCATGTGATCAGAAACTCGCTGTTTCGAATCTAAATATGCGGAAGCGATAAAAGCTAAAAACCCATTAAAGCCTAATGATCTTAATCGTTTGTAGCTCTAAACCTAAAGGATTAGGTTAGATTAATTTACCTGGATTGCTTGAAACTTAGTCCACCCGTAATCAACCAACGAACGTTCCTCTAGCAGAACCGTGAAACCCGAACAACAAAAACGACCCGGGGGGGGGGGGGGGGAAGTTTGTGTGCGCCGGTTTTGGGAGAGAGGAGGAGAGAGACAGAAAACTGATTTTCTCAACTGAAAGGCTTAATGTTTCTTAACCCATAGACCTTTATTTATATGGATAAATACAACAGTTTGTATGAGATTCAGCTTCCATATAATAATTATCTCAAATCCTTTCCTTTTTAAATTAGCTGGAAAAGAATTTGCATACGATAATTACGATTATATATATTTATCTAATATATATAAACCTTATTAATTAACTATTATATATTTATTTATCCAATAAATATATAATATCCTAATTAATTAACAACCCTCCAACTTTGGTAAATCTGACTGAAATTACCCAACTGATTTATAATACACTATTATAAATCTTAACTCTCCATTTCGGGATTTCATCTAACTTGTTCGACTTATAGGTTCTCACAGGTGTGACCCTCAAGTGTCTTGTAACATTGGATTGTATAATCACTTGGTTTGTCAACTCTGCACATAATTCCTAACACTTTAGCCCGTGCCCTCAAGGTTGCCTTCAAGGTGGCGGTACACTAGCAGCTAAAGTGCCCATCCAAACTGACCATGTGGCACTTTAGCTGTCACTTTAGCTTTGACCCAAATTGTTGGTTTTAACTCCGTTTTCGCTCCGAGAAGAACCGTTGGACTCGTATTTCAATTTCCCATCCTACAAGACCATAAAATCAATTATTTAACCTAAAGTCCTATTTTTCATATTTAACTTAAAAGATCCATTTCAACATTGGCCCGAAGTTGTGTTATCCGAAAATTACGGGTGTTACAATTTCATACATACCCTTGTTAAAACTGAAAATATCATATTTAGCCAATCTAATCTACAAGTAGCATCCATGTTCTTCTTAATCTATTAAGAGATCATATTTATCTAAAGAACAATTTTTGTCAATTTTTAATCATGACTATTATACCCCCCTTATAACTCTAGTTAAATGACTATTATACCCCCTTATAACTCTAATCCGCAAATATCATCTATGCCATTCATAACCTATAAAAGTATCATATTTGCTCAAATATTTCTTTTTATCAATTTTCAGTCATTTTAAATTAGATTTATTTATCAAAGAATAATGAAATGAATCACCAACATTATATATATATATATATATCATTTCATAACAAATGATTATTTTATAATTCTTCCATTTTTTTTATTATTGCATGCTAAAGCGTACAAAGAATATTATATGTTATTTTATAACCAAATAATTTTTTTAATCAACAACAAAACCCAAAGTTTTTTTTATAGTGGTTGATGAAAAAAAATCCCAAAACAAAACAATGAAAAAGGTGGTGGCGGTTTTTCTTGGTACGTGGTTTGGGGGCGGTTTAACTTGGGGAGTGGGGTTTTTGTGGGAAGGGAATAAAGAGCATCTTTGGAAAGGATGGTGGGGTTTTAGGTGAAGGCTGTAGAAAACCCGGGGAGGGAGGGTGTTTTGTGTGGGAATAGATGTGAGGGTAGGTAGAGAATTGGACAGCCGTGGGAAACAAGTTTTTTTAATTCCTTTAGGAAAAATTATGGGAGATGGTGCGGGGTCATCTTTTTTGGGGGGATAGGTGACTAGATGTCGGGAGGTTAAAAGACAAATTTGGGAGGCATTTAAACCTAAAATCTCAAAGGAGCCTCAATACGGAAATGGGAGAGTTTGTGGATTTGGGAAATGGATGTTGGGAATGGTGTTTGAGAAGAATCTTAGAGGGAAAGAATTAGGGGAATTGGTTGGGGTTTGGGGAAAAATGGGTTTGAAGGTTTTACTCCTAATTTTACTGCGAAGGACCGAGTTTATTTGGGGTCTTGACCCTTTAGATGGGTTTTCGGTTTAAAGGGGTTAAGTAGATTGACGAGGATGCTGGGTTTGGGGGGGGAGGGGTTGGTGGGCAAACGTTTTTGGTTAAAG